>CAMTDV010000030.1:91285839-91885839 GCA_947069175.1 Scalesia atractyloides
GAATGTTACGTCTAACTTTTATGGCTTGTTTTACAATTTTAATTGGTTGTGATGTGGATGAAAATAACAATGCAACTAAATACAGTTGTGCGCCCAATTTTGCTTGTTTTGTAGATGTAAACGACGCGCCTGATTTTAAATGTTTTATTCGCTACTATAGTTTGTTTTACAAAGAAGTTTATAATGGTGTGTCACACTCATTGAAACAAGCATCAAACTTTCCGATTTTATTAAAAAAAATTCAAGTCCTTTTTTTAACTCATATAGCTTGCTTATTAGCCTTTTCACTCGAAAAAATTATCAACTGAGCACTACATACTAATATTCACGAAAACAACCATAATTAATATAACAATTTGTGTGACTTTTCCACAAACACTTAATGTGCAAACATAAATAATATAAACTCACTTATATTTTTTGTTGATGATTACAAGATAACTTAAAGATTAATGACATGCATTTCGAATAGATATATTTCACAAACCATACACTCATGTAAAAAAATAGACCAAGAAGTCGAACATATAATCAGTACCTTTTACATCTTTAAAACATTCATTTTTCTTCAACCTACAAAGATCCTTACAAATCGTTACATTTCTACATTATCAAAGTCTTTTACATTTTAATATTTAAAATCGTTTTGTAACAAATCCTATTTTTATCACACATGTTTTTAACAAATATAACATTTATAAAAAATAGTTCATTATTTAAAAACACAACATTTTTGGCTTATACTAATAACAATTACAGATCAGTCATAAAAAATATTATATTTGAGATTTTGGGTTCATCAAAAATCCTCAATCAGATTATTTCAATATTATACTTTTATATATTATATAAATAGTGAAAGACGATTTGTGAATAGTTAGATACAACCGATGAAGTACAAGTCAATAAAGTATGTCATAGTTGTTATTTAAGTCATTTCACCCATTATTGTGTAAATAATGTACATTTCTTTACTCGTTTGATATTTTATAAATATATTATTTATCATATTCTACCTTTCTCTAATAACTTGTATTTTTAATTTTAGAAAAAAAATACCAAATACATAGTTATGTTTAATTTTTCCCAGTATTTTGATATATTATCTTACTGAAAACGGAGTTATATTTAAACTAAACTATCTTTTGGTGTCATAAACCATATCAAGTATCGATACCATAATAAATTTGAAGTGATACCGACCAAACAATATGGAATCGATGTTAGTATTTTTAGGACCTGTGTCTATCTACATTAAACAGTGTCGCATGTAACGACTTTTTTCTTACTTCTTTATTAATTTAATTATAGTTATATTGCTTTTTTATTTGTTTAGGGTTTGATATTTTTCTATCCTAAGTTTCTGAAACTTAAATTTGATTATCACTTTTTTAGTTTTAATATTCATTATTTTCTTGGTTGTTTAGATTTCAACCATACTCTCGTGATGTAAAAAAAAATAATAATAATAAACCCTCACCGACACGAGCTTTCTTACTAGTTACTTTTTTTGTTTTACTATTTAACAGTAACTATTTTACTTTTTTTGTTTTACTATTTAACAGTAACTATTTAAACTAGCCAAACTATGTCTAAACCTATACATTAAATTTATATAGATAACAAAAGTTTATAAAAATTTTGTAAAATTAATATACGGAATAGTGTTACATATAATCATTAACAAAACAGTATGACAAACTGTGTTGTCTAATATCTAACTATTCTTAGATTTAATGAGTATCATATTTATGTATTTAATATTTGATGCGTATTAAATATATTTTATTTACGTTGTAACTACTTTGGAAGTAAATAAAAGGTACATTGAAAGGATTATTAATGGATTATTAAGTAAAGACACTTCAATAATTACCTTGATGACGAAGGATTATACAATATATTAAGTCATTTTCACTTGAGTGACATATAATTATTTTATTTAAATCATGACTTAAAATATTGAAAGGTTGGAGCTAGCTTTATTCCTCAATGACTTTTCAGGCAAATCATCAAATGCTTAGGATAGGGACCTTCTATTTTCATATCTAGAGAAAATAATTCTTAGCTTTCATATTTAAAAAATAGCAATTATTAAATTAATACTGTATATCAGTGTCCATAATTATAATGGTTTTTGTCAAATTTAAATATTGATTACTATGTTTTATTGTATTTGCCTTTAACTACTTGATAACACATTACAAAGTGCATTCTTTATTGTTTATCAAATCATAACACGTTTATTATTTTTTTTACTAACACAAAGATGTCAAAAATATATATCATGAATCCATACAAAATGATCATTTTATATTTACTTCAAAAATAAAAAATGAGCTATAAAACCCGCAAATTTTACCTAATTAAGGTATCCAAAAATGGCACCAACTTTGTGTCCCATAAGGGATCACTTCCTTGGTATGTTCTTTTTTTATAATCTCTTTTTGTGAAATTTATTATTACATAATTATAAAGTTAAGTATAAATGTTTTTTTTTTTTGAGTTTAACTACACAATGGTTCATGTGATATGTTTGTATTGTTGGTTTAGCCATTTCTTTCTAAAAAAATTGCATTCTTTATTGTTTATCAAACACAACACGTATTTTTTTTTTACTAACACAAAGATGTCAAAAATATCATGAATCCATACAAAATGATCATTTTATCTTTACTTAAAAAAAATTCAAAAATGAGCTATAAAACCCATCAAATTTACCTAATTAAGTTATCCAAAAATGTCACCACCTTCATGTCCCATCAATGATCACTTCCTTGGTATGTTCTTTTTTATAATCTCTTTTTGTGAAATTTATTACATAATTTTAAAAATAATATATTAGTTCTTATCCTTGCTCTCTTTTGAGTTATTCCCTCGGTCTCTTGCATCAAATTAATATATTTTGCCAAACTCTTGACGATATATATGTTTAATATTCTTGTGAAATCTGTCTTGCATCGCTAAATATCAATTGGGACTCTCCCATATGCGTTTTTAACAATAGAATTATAATAGATTATCCTCAAGTTTCATTACCCAAATAAAAAGAAAAGAAATAAGATACGCTTCTAGTGAGACCCCCGGCTCGATAGTAGTTTTGCATCAAGCTTTAGACATGAGGCACATAACATTCAGCAATTGAGACAAACGCCGATTAGTGCATGCGCCCCCTTGTCCTTCGGCTATCAACGCTATCACGAAATTAGTAAAATTAACGTTAAAATTAGTGCACTTGGAGAAAAGGCACATGTAATGTAAATTAAAAAAAGAAAAAGTAGTGTTGAGTTGGAGAAGATAAAGAGAGGGGGTAACTTGGAGAAAAGGCGTGTGTTCACACTTGGAGTGCGACAAAAGAGGAGGATTGTGATGGGTCACAAGATCGCTAAAAATCATGAATTTATCCATCAAATCCGTATTTGTATGGTTCGCATTAGAAAGGGTAGAGAAGTGCGTTGGCAAGGTACAATTCTAGGGTGATAGGTGTTTTTATGTGGTGGTCAAGGTCAGGACGATGACTAGCGGTTGATAAATTTAGAAGAGAACATTGTATCTACTTTTACAACGAAGACACATTAAAGAGGGTCTAAGAAAATGACATGTACGTTGAAAACCATTACCAATGTGGTGTGGTTAATGGGTAAGGGATATAGTATAGATAGGTCCCCACTGATTTTTGTGTTATATTATTCCTTTGGTATCGAATCCAGATTTGGGTCACGGTAGAATTAGACACTTTGCTAAGAATATTAAACCTTTACTAACTACATAAAACCCCTGGAATTTTAGGTTTTATATTTATTATTATAATAATAATAAGAGTAAATTACTTTTTGAGTCCTTCTGTTTTAGTGGTTTTAATCACTTGAGTCTAATATCAGAACATTTAACGCCTTGAATCCCTAACCGTTCATTTCATAACGTTTCGAGTCCATGTGTTTTAGTAGTTTTAACTACTTGAGTCCAAAACCAAAAGTACAAGTGTTAAAAAGTTGGACTCAAAATGTTAAAAAATGAGTGGTTAGTGACTTGGGACGTTAAACTTTTTTATTTTAGACTCAAGCGGTTAAAACCTCTAAAACACAGGGTCTCAAAAAGTAATTTACTCTGATAATAATAACAACATTGAATGGGGTTTGTTTAAAAATTATGAAATGATTACCATCGTGTGATATAAATTAAGTTCATCGTACATGTGTAAATAGATCTTGTGTAAATTATAGCTATAGTTTGTGATATGGCACGGTTATAAAAGTTAAAGTGAAAGTATGTTAAAGTCTTTATTAGGGTGTAAAGGGTGTTACCCACATGGAGAGTAGTTAACTCTCTCCTCTTCCCTATGCGATGACTACTCTCCGCATTCACTAGTTCACCGCATACCTATGGGGGCCGGCGACGTTGTGCCCACGCGGTAAACCCCATCACCGCACACACCCCATCCTCCCTTACTAGTGGGTGTGATTCCTCACCCTGCTGCCTTTTTTTCATCCATCAGCATAGCCTTCTGGCTCATTGATCTCGTTTATTGATTTCTACTGTTTCACTTGAGATGGGGATTGTTACCGTATGGTTAGGGAACATAACCGCCACCTCAATTACCCAACCTCACCCCGAGTTCACACCCACCAGCCCAAATGAAAAGTTAAGATGGGTGCTCTCAAATCTATAAACTTTACATAAAAAAATTGAAAGAAAGTCATTTCATAATTTGTTTACAAAGTTCAAGAACTTTAGATCAAACTAAAGTTGCAAGCTTTGACTTTATGATAACCAAGTTGCATATTATAAACACATTTGACCCTATTTCCATTCAACCCCTTGAGAATATTACAACATTCCATACCACTCACACAACTTTCACCTTAACTCCAATTTTAACCCCCAACTACAAATTTAAATAAGAAATTAAAACTTAAATATTACTTTGGTAAATAAATAAATAAAAAAACCCAAACAGGCAGGCAAGCGGTCCCCACCTACTGAGTCTTAGTTTTCCAACTCAGCAACTTTCAATATCTTTTCATCCATCCGAGTTGACTCAGTCAATTCCACCTGAGTTTCCAAGCCGGCCGAGTTGACTCAGCCGATTTCACCTGAGTTTCCAAGCCGACGTGGTGATGAGCGGCCGAGTATGCCATCCGAGCATCAAGCAACCGTTGTTCTCCTCCACTCGGTAGCCATCACCGCCAGCGAACAAAGCCAGCAACATACTAGCTTGCTTATAGGCGTTTGACCCGAGATGGACCGGTTGAAACCCGGCCGAGTCAAACCGAGTCTTCCACTGAGTCAACGTCTCATGCCGTTCAACTCGGTCCGTCCCTTCACACGCCACCACATTACAGATCTGCTTCCCGAGATACACCTCGGACATAATCTTATCCTGATTACTCGCAGCCGCAACGCCACTACTTTCAACCGAACCACCACCGTCGCTGCTCTCAAGCGAGTCAAACAGAGTCGAATAATAATGTAACGACTCAGTGAACCGTTCCAGAAACACCGGTCCGTTATGATTAGCTTCTTGTTCCACCACCGTTAAAATCTCCGGCTTCAACTCCTTCACCGCGGACAACACCTTCTCCACCGCTCCTGGCCGAGCCAACAACTCGTGCATTTCAAACACCGAGTTCACCGCAACAACTTCATCTTCTCGTAACTCAAGCATAGCCGGTTCCAGATCGGATAAACTTTCAGCTAGAAATCCTCTGTATTGAAACTCAACATGAATCGAATCCGCCAATTGCGCCAGTTTCCATCCGACTTCCTGCAAATGATCCGTGTTATCACCTGCAGAAAATGAAAACCTCGTAAGATATTATGTATTATTACTCATATTGCGATATAAATCAACTATACACAGAGATACAATTAAGATAATCACAAATAACACCTAATCAAAATACTTTATTGTTTGATCGCCAAATATGTATCACTGACGGACCGGACCGCTACCGCTGGGAGTATCGTCCGCAGCCATAATCAAAATATAATTAGCTCCTAAATTATTATGTATTGTTTATCAACTATATACAAAGATATACAGTTACTTCGTAAGTTACTATGTATTATTAATCAACAATTACACAAATTACAAACACACCAATTCAAAATTCAATTATACAATTAGGATAACTACAAATAAAAATAATTTATGAGAGATAATCACAATAAACTCTAACTAATATATAATATTTACCTGACGGAGGGCCGATTCCGGTTAACCGAAAGGTAGGAGTACCGCCAGCGCGAAGAGCCAACGCCTGCATCAACGCGGGCCACTGCATCCCTTGTTTCATACTGAAATCAATCACATGAACCTTCTTCTTCCCCGCAAACGCTTCTAATATCGCTTGATTCGCCGTAAAATGAGCGAATTTAAGGTACGGACACGTCTCATAAAAATGCATCTGAAGAAGATCTCGAAAGGCTGGAGCATCCTGCGGTGATTTCGGATACAACCTATAGATCCTCCGAGCCAAAGCTTCGGCGAAATAGGTTGCTACTTTCCGCATCGCACCAGCTTGTGACACGGCTAAATACCCAGCCTGTTTCACTAGCGTTTCAGCCCGTTTCATGTCCTCTTGTTGTACGGCCTCAGCACAGGCCATAAGAGTGTGTACCAGCCGTATACCGTTTTCCTGTGAGTCTATAATAACAATTGGGTTTGGGGCGTATGTTTTTTCACCAGTACCTTCCAACGAAGACTTTTGTTTCTTCATTGGAGGATAAATAGCGTCCCCCGGGATCGCTTGGAGGTCATCCACTCCAGAACTCCCTGGGGACGTAGCTGTACCTACTAACGAACCAGGTAGTTGAACTTGAACCACGGGGTTCAGCTCGCAGATCATGGATTCAAGCCATGAAGATAGATCGGAAGGGTTTTGGTGAACCGAATCGGACGCCATCTGTGACAATCCATCATCGTTTGATAAAACGCCCTCCAGGTGTTCGATCTTTTGCGCGACGTCAACCATGTCGGAGGACTTGACTTTGTAGCCGAAACCTGCTAGCAGCTCGTCTACTCCGGTGTCTTGTTCATTGAATTCGTCCCACATCTTTGATTTACCGGTCAGATCGGGAAGCGGGGGTGGAGTGGAGCTAGTGGAGCCGGGGAAGAGGGTGTGGTTTTGATTTGGGTAGTCACGTTTCATGTTTGAATTGGTTTAGAGATTTGGTTGCTATTGGGGATCGGGATTTGTTTGTTTAACTGTTGGTGAGGGGGTGGAAGAATCTGAGCATGGGTGATTTGCTGGTGAGTTTCAGAGAGAGAGAGAGAGAGAGAGGAGAGAGAGAGGGGGGGGGGAGAGAATATTGGTGGGAGGGAGGGTGTATAGAAATGGGAGATGAAATACAAGTGGTGCAGAGAAGAGAGAGATGAAGAAACGCTCGTGAGGGTGGGCGCGACAACCGATGGACCAACAGGCGGCCAACACAACGCAACCCTCACCCTTTCTCTCTCTATATATGCATATATACTGGTACAAATACATATGTGTGTGTATGCCGAAAATTTTAAAATGAAGGAACATGTTTTTTTATTTTTTTTGAGTTAATTACTGTTTCCGTCCCTGTGTTTGTCAAAAATCACTATTTCAGTTCATTAGTTTAAAATTTGCGATTTCAGTCCCTGTTGTTTCACTTTCGTAACCATTTCAGTCCACCTAGTAACCATTTCAGTCCCTGTACTTACATAATAAATGGGTTGAAATGGTTACGAAAGTGAAACCACAGGGACTGAAATAGTTACGAAAGTGAAACCACAGGGACTGAAATCGTAATTTTTAAACTAATGGACTGAAATAGTGATTTTTGACAAACCACAGGCACGAAAACAGTAATTAACTCTTTTTTTTGTACATCAAGAATCAAGAAGGAAAATATATATGTGTTAAAATATTTGGGAAAATCACGAAATTAGCCGTTAGCCCACACAGATCACGAAATAACAGTCTATAGTTTTTTCGAGACGCTAAATGCTACACATGGTATAGCGTTCCTAGAGAAGCAATATCATTTTCTTTTCTTTTTTCAACACAATTTTAATACAATAATAATTTTTTAATACGATAATATTTTTCTAAAAAAATACTACTGGATGAAAAAGGTAAGTCTTTTAAAAATCGTGATGGAAAAAAAAAACATGTAGCGGTATACAACCTTTTTTTCCACTACAATTTTTATACGGATATAATTTTTTCATACGATACTATTTAAAAACAAATTAAAGATGATAAAATCCTCTTTAACTTTTTTTAAAAATTATTGTATGAAGAAACTTATACTTGTTTTGAAAGTCATGGTGAAAAAAAATTTGTGGTCTCTCTAGAAAAGCTACACCAGGTGGTGACATCTCTAAAGAGGTTATAGATAGCTATTTCGTGATTTATGTGGATTAGTAGCTAATATTCATGATTTTCCCAAAAGATATAAATGATCTAGCATACTTTAATGGGATGTAAAAACAATACATTTTCTTACACCTAAAAGTTTCTATTTAAGTCGGATTTAACTATTAACTTTATCTTTATTTTGAAAAGCCCATCGGCTCACATTTTTCTCTTTATGGTCATTTTGTTGTAAATTTGTGCATAATCACAGTTAATCTATAAATCTATCTATTTTTATAAAAAATTAAATCATCTAATTAAAGTAATTATGTCTTTAACGAACATAACAAAAATAAGTACACCAGACTATCTATATACTTAATCCCGCAACAACAAATTTTAACTTTAAAACATACCTTTTCAACTAAGTTAAATATACAAAATTTTAGAAATCCAATATAATGATGTCCATATGGTGTGGGATTAAACCACTCATGCCCTTGCCACGTGGGTGGCGCTGTAAAACCCCAAAATGGACAATATGTAATAATCAACAGTCACCTAGCATGGACGAAATCAGTAAAAACATGATTAAGAATAACAAAATGAACAACAAGTAACATATACAAGGTAAATAAACTAATTTGGATTCAGACGATCAACACAGTACAAATGGTTGCACATACACTTCTTACTCCCAGTCTACGCTCATACGCATGAGCATGCCAATTTATAGGCATGATCAAGCGTATGCACCACATAATTGTATGCTCAGCCTAAAGTGTACACACCAGCAACATGTGTGCGACTACTTTATCTAGCATCCAAAATTTACACAACTTCTAAGTCAAAACCTTGTTACAAAAGGGGACAAATTGACACACGAGGGCGTGCGTCTCTTGTAATTTTTTTAATACATAATCAATCATATCTAGACACCTCAACCTCAATACTTCCTTAAAGCTCTTTAGAGCCCCTTCTTAAGGTCCCAAAACACATTGTCTTAATAGGAGGTAATAGCATCCTTTATAGACATTGAGTGATTTTTCTTTTTACATCCTGTTTAACTTTTATATTTTTCTTAGTTTGGAAAAACTCATGAGCTTACATTTTCTTGTTATAGTCACTAAGGTGTTAATTTATGCATAGCTATATCAATCTTATAAATCTACCTCATTGTATAAAATAAAATCGCAATGTGTTTTAACGAGGATATAATAGAAGGAAAAAAAAAGGAAACTAAACTAAACTATATACTCGAACTCAATTCTCCAACAACAAACTTCAATTTCAAAAATTCAACTAAGTTAAAAAATATATCATTTTAAAACCTGTTATAAGTCAATCTTTTTATGAATAAAAATTTTTGGTTGCATGTTCAAAAAACTTGACTTTAACTTTTAATTATCCTAAGGAGAATTGGCCTGTAATAATCTGAACCAGACGTTATTGGCCATTGTCAGTCTCATCTTTCAATATTCCCCATGTCAGTTCCACTTTCACCTATTTTTCCTCCGTTACAAGATGAAGTTTTAGGGCTTTTGATCAGAATTAAAATACGAGTCGAATGATGTAAAACTTATCTTGAAATTGTGCTCCAAACGACGAAAACGATGCTTTAATTCGGGTGTTCAAACTTCCAATTAACAAAAATCAAGTCGTTTGGGGCACCGTTTCGATGTAAGTTTTACATCAACAGACTTGTATCCTCGTTTTTGATCAAAAGCCCTAAAACTTCAGCTTGTAATTCAAAAAAAACTAACTCCGTTAAGTTTTTTTAACTGGGAACCAATGGAGGAAAAATAGGTGAAAGGTGGGACTGACATGGGGAATTTTCAAAGGTGAGACTGACAATGACCAATAACGTCTAGTTAGGATTATTACAGGCCAATTCTCATTATCTTAAAAACACTCACAACTCACATTTTTCTCATAAAGTGTTGATTTTAATTTATATACCAAATTTCTGCCTAAGTTATATATTCAAAAATTTTTTGTTGGCTGTAACAACTTGGATACATAACTATTGGCATATTGTTGGCTATAACAACTTGGATACATAACTATTGGCATAAAAAGTAATCACGGCCATTTAAATTTGTGTTTAATTGTTAATTGATATTTTTATTATAATCTATACATATAATAAAGTAAATCGATATATGACATGTGTCAACCACCGGATGCATCTAATTATTTGTTTTCCCGTCTTTCTTTCTTGCTTATCTAATATTAACTAAACAATTAACTAATATTAAATCTTCTCTATACTATATGTATTTTTATCTTTATTAATGAAAGAAAATATATCTTCGTTAATAAGATAACATTAAAATAAAATTTTAAATTCAAATTGTTAATATATATTAGAATTAGGTATCCTCTATCCACCATAATATGTCACATAATGGACATCAATAATATATGTATTATTTTCTGGGATTTGAAAGAGAAGTGCATGTTTTTTTTTTTCTTATATTATATATAATATAATAATATAATTTTTATTTTTAATTTTACTGAAATACCCTTACGTTTATATTTGAAGTTATCTAAATACCCTTCCAGCTAACAAACATTTTAGATGGAGTTAGTTTCCAGGAGCAAAATGGAAAAAACATGACAAACTATTGGAGTAAAATGACTATTTTTAAAGGTTTGGAGCAAACCATTAAAACGCCCAAACCATAGGGAGCAAAACGGAAGCTAACTCTATAATCTAATATAAATTGTAGGATAATATACGAAACCTTCTTATTATGATTAATTATATTATATTGCAATAGAAAATTAAAAAGATTATATATATAAAAATAACTTTATTTGTCCCATACCAATAAAAGATGTCCAATGAAAATCATCTTATTATGATTAATTATATTGTAATAGAAGAAATTTAAATTAAATTTTGCTAAAGTGTATGAATCCATTTAAACAGAGTTTTTAAAGATATATTGATAAATAAGGTTTTTAAAGATATGTTTTTTATTATTTAATATATAAAATTACATTTATCTAGCCCGTGTAATAGATGGGGTTCTAAACTACTATATAAATATAAGCTACTGTTAATATTTAAGTGAAGCAATATTCAGGTAAGCTAACTATTGATATAAACGAGGGTAACGATATTTATTTACTGGCCATTGCACTATTGCAGGCTTGTAATGTTTATTTATTTAGTTGTTAGATGTTATAGAAATAAAAATATTATAATATTCAATAGAATATTTGCAATAGTTAGATATAGATATTAGTTACGGGTGAGTAAATTAACCATCATAACTGATAATTGAATCACAACCGACATAACCAAACTAATATTAACCGATAACCGACATAGCCAATGGTTATGGTTATAAAGCTTTGTTTAACCGACCAATTGGTTATGGTTATGAAGCTTTGATTAACTGACCAAGTGGATATGGTTATGAAGCTTTGATTAACAGATATAACCAAACCGAACTTGTAATGTTAAGTCTATACAATGGATTTATATTTTATAGTACTATATATAAGGTTTTTTTTTACTAAGATAAAAGTATGTTGCTAACAAGATGATCTTTATGTGGATGCCTTTTATTTTGATGAAAAATTGAGGTGTTATGATCATATTCATCTTCCGTATAACATTAGAATATTCCACGGTACCACATCGAACGTTTTGAAGTAGATTTTTTGTTAAGAATAAACTTATTATAATGAATCATATATCAATAGTTTAATAAAAAAAAGTGTAATCTTGGTTGTCTTATAAAAAAGAACTAAACTAAGTCCAAACCGTGCACATCCTATCTATTTCAAACTTTTTTTAGTTAATTAACCGACATTAATAAAATGAACCATAACCAACTTCATAACTAATTAACTATAACCGAATTTCGGTTATGGTTATGGTTAAGGAAATCCATAACCGAAGCTAGCGGTTATGGTTTTGGTTAATGGCAAAAACCGAACCAAACTGACCCATGCACACCCCTAATATTAATATTTAACTCGTATTAGGCCCCCGTGTTATGGCAGGGGCGTAACACAACGCTAACCACTCAAAACGTTAATGAAAATAAGTAGATTCACATTGATTGAATAAAAATATAAAAACAAAATTTACTATCAACATTTGTACTTAACATTACATTGAACCCTAATCTATTTTTAGCAACCATCAACATTTGTACTTAACATTACATTGAACCCTAATCTATTTTTTAGCAACATTTGTGTGTTCATAAGGTGTGCGGATCCGATCAACATGCTCATAAACATTGGTGCAACTGGAACCTAATTCCAAGCTGCCATAGCCACCAAAGCCATGACCACGACGCATTCATCATCGCCTTTCACTTTCGAAATCTGAACCCAAATAAGAAAGCATAAAAAAGCAAATTGAACATTAGTCGTAAGGCTCAGAGACTTGGAAACAAGCGGTTGCTTTATTCAAGCTGTCTCATTTGTCACGCTTAATAACCTGTATGCATCTACAATAATCATCCATTATCTAGCATGCACAAATGCAAGCTCTTAAGTACAAAAAACTCACAAAGTATCACGACCTTAGGCACAAAGAAACGAAACAACATGTACAACATATCAATCCCACAATTTATATATATATATATGTATGTATGTATGTTTGTGTGTATATATATGTATGTAAGTGAATCTTGCAGCCCACAAAGTACAACATTTGGCATAAAGAAACCAAATAGCAACATGTAGAACACCCAAATCCCACAAATCCTTACATATCAACACACGCACGCACACACACAAATACACACACACACACCAAACAACAACATTTACAACACCTCAATCCCATAAACTCTAACAAATCAACCACAAATTCTTACCCAATATCCAACATGTACAACACAAAATTGCAATAATCGCTTACAAATTAACACATGTATAATGTGGAAGCCAATGTCGTATGTAAGCCTACACCACAATATAACACCAAACCAAGCAAGGCTTATACGCCCAAACACTACACAACAAAACAATACGAAACTACAATACCATGGAACACCTAATCGTAGGCTTAGAATACTAAACATCACAACTACAGGCCCGAGTACACAGAAAAAAATAATACGAACAAAGGGTTGTGCTCATATTTCAGCCATGCTTGCAACCAAGGTTGTGATGCGACGAAATGGCAGCATAGCTAATATAGATATGCAATGGCCAAAACACTTGGATGAATACTAATCAAAGGGTTGTGGCTTAGATTTCAGCCATAGCTGCAACCAAGGTTGTCTCGCCAAATGACGAAACAACATCATAACTGATGTAGACATGCAATGGTCAAAACTATTGGATGAGCGTACCATCATCTTCATCAAGCACGTGGGTATCCCCGATGAAGCCATATCCATCTTCCTGTGGACCCAAAACGACAGCCCTATCCTCGTAAAAAAAGTTCATCAAACATCACAAGAGAAGAACATCAAACATCATAGCAACACAATCGAACAAATAATACCAACGTCACCAAAGCCCCAAAACACAACAGTCCTACCTGGTCCTCGTAAAAAAATCCCCATCGAACATCATAAGAGCAGAACATTAAACATCATAACAACAACATCGAATAAACAGTACCACCCTCAAACCACAACTGGTCACTCATCGTCATCATCATCATCATTATCGCACCAACAAACTTCAAAAGGTAAAGGGTCAAATGAACTACCACAAGTCAACCACAAAATCGAACAAACAGTATCACCATCACAAAATCCCCAAAATACAACAATTCACTTGTAGTCATCATCATCAACAAACCAATAAAATTCAAAACATAAAGGGTCAAACGAATTACAACAACAAAATTGAACAAACATTATCACCGTCACAAAAGCCCCAAACCACAGCAGGTCACTCATTGTCATCATCATTAAACCAAACAAAGAATCTAACAAACTTCAAAATGTAAAGGGTCAAACGAACTACACAAAACAGATAAAATGTCAACGATTAATGCATGCAAATGACTTCTTGGATGAGAAAACACTCATTGTCATCGAAGCAAGTAAAGGCCCAAACCTGCTAGTAAAAGCATCAATCGAGAAACCACATTCAACACCCAACAGGTCCTTAACGTATGGTAAAAAATTACTCAAAGACAACATGAAAGTAACCTTATAAATCCCAAAGGGTTTACCGGTTGCGTGAAAAGAAAGGGGGTAGAGTTAGAGAACACTGGACCAGAGGAAGCAGCAGCGGAGCAAAAAAGGAGTGAGGTGGCGTGGTGGGATAAATGGAACAGAAGAAAACATGTGGTGGGTTTTATACCCACTAAATGTACAAAATTTACAACACAAGGTACAATAACTTAAAGCACAAAACCCCAAATATACAATACGTACAACACACCATTGTAAAAATCACTTACAAATTAACATATGTATAATTTTGAAGAATAAAAATACTTTGTTTTTTATACTTACTAATTTCTATTACATATTTACATATATAATTCACACATGAAATCATTAAAGCGAATAGGAATTCTCATACTTCCTAAAAAAATTATAAAATCATAAATGTTTGAAAAGTTGACATTCACAAAGTCTCACCGATGAGAAATTTGTTTAGGGGGACATCAAATAGTAGTACCCAATGGATTAAGCCTGGACATCACATTCCACGGGCACAATCCAAGACATCACATTCCACGGCTTGTGTGGTGATCTCTGTGTAAAACATCTTTTTTCTAAAGTTTGTTCGCCTTTTAAAAACTCATCTTTTTTAGCTCTTCACATCTGTTTATATTAAGTTAAATAACTTTTTTTTCTCTTTATATTTTTTTCACCCTAAAAGATTTTATACATGCATATGGGGAATGAATTATGATTCTCTATATTTGGAGATTAATAGTAACATCTCTAAATTATTCTCCTTTTTTAAAGAAATGGACGCAAGAAATTTAGGTACTATTTTTATTGTTCTTTGTTTGTATCTAAATCAGAATGATAAAGATATCAATATAGACTCTAATGTGAATGTTCTTAATTGGGTTCATGACTTGGAACCCATGTGATGTACATACACCTTGTACACTACATTTATTTGTAGGGTTATTGGATTTTAATAATCCTAACTTTCACCCATTGGCTGAAATTAATCTTAACTTCAAAAATTCTCTCCAACAATCCCAACTTGTAAGAATTTGGACCCCATCGATCCTTTTCTAACTGAGTTAGTTTTTTTACTGGCGTGACACCTTACGTGGTACAAACCTAGTTATTGGCTGATGTAGTTGCTTATATGGCACAAACTTGATTACTGGATTTTAGTAATCCTAACTTTCACAACCACCACCATCAGCCGCCACCACCATCACTCACCACTACCACCACCACCATTGGTGGTTGTTGATGGTGGCGGTGGTGGTTGTGGATGGTGGTGGCGGCGGCTGATGGTGGTGGTGGGTGGCGGTTGACGGTGGTGGTGGGTTATGATGGTGGTGGCTAATGGTGGTGGTTGTTGATGGTGGTGAAAGTTGGGATTATTAAAATCCAATAACTAAGTTTGTGTTAAATAAGAAACCACATCAGCCAATAACTATGTTTGTATCACGTAAGCTGCCACGTCATGGGGGCCAAATTCTTAAAACTTGGGATTGTCAGAGGGAATTTTCGAAGTTGGAATTAATGCCGGCTAATGGATGAAAGTTAGGATTATTAAAATCTAATAACCCTTATTTTTAACATTAAACCATTTAGGATGGCAGGGGAGTACTACTCAAAGGCTCTTGGTAACTGTCGCAGCCCAAGTAAGTTTGGGGAGTGGGTTGTTTTGCGAGTTCTTCAACTCGGAAAAGGGGAAGAAACGTTCAAAATACCGTTTAATTTAAAAAAGTCACTTTTTCACCCACCTTATCAATTAGTCCATTTCCATTCATTTTATACACAACCAAATTAATATATATATAAAACACACACACACTCATCCTATTCTTGCATTCAATTAACACAATTGATTTTAACCTATCCGATTCTAGTTGTCTTGAATTGCCTTCGGACTTATCCAATTCTAATGGTCTTAAGTTTCTTTCTGTCGATTCTAGTGGTCTTGAGTTTATGGCAAAGTGGCCATCGGGTCAAGCGAATTTGAAGATACAACACTATCAAAGAAAAAGTATGTGCGACGTGATTTGAATTGGCTCATCAAGTTCTAATGACGGTTAATTCATCGGAAACCGAAGTACGATGTTATAATGTTTAGAGTGAGATTACTTCTATACGATGAGTTATTTTAAAAACTGTTGGGGATAAAATGCTAATTTTTAATGGTTTCAAGAGGTTAAAAAGAGTTTCACATCATTATAGAAACGCACATTAGCAATTCGCCAACTCACAACCGATAATGTTCTTGATGAATACCATGAATACTTAGCCATGCATGCCATGGCTTCACATGAATGCCTAGAATATATTTGTAATTTGATTATTATTTTATACGATAAAGAGCTCTTATGTAAACCAACTAGCCACGTCATTTCACTTTTGTACAAGTGTACAACACACAAGAGGCTAGATGAGGACTTTAAAGGATGCTAGGTAGCATCGACTATACATATATTGTGTAGGGTATGTGCTGGATGAGTTTGTGAGGCCACATTACGAGGGCGATCACTAGTGCTCATTGATCATGCTCGAAGTGGTGTGTCAAATTCTTTAAGGTTTTGGCATGAGTACTATGATGTTATCGGTTCGAACAACGACATCAAAGTTCTCATTAATCCTCCTTATTCAATAATGAAATGCATGGAACCGCTCGAGGTGTCCATTTTCGGTTAAGAGGCAACAATACAAACATGGTTGTTATCTATATAATGGGATTTGCCCACATTAGTCTGTTTTTTTTTGTGAAACCTTATGCATGACCAAACGAATACTTTAAAGAAAGTTCAAGAATGCGTAAGAGACGACAAGAAAAATTGGTGCTTTAAAATCTAGATGGGGCATATTTATCGACTGGCACATGCAATGATGTGCGAGAAGATAAGGAATGTGATGTACGTGTGTATCATATTGCACATATGAATTTTAAGGACAAAGTGAATGTAATATCACCATAGTACGTGATGGACCCTTCGACCAATAAAATCATTGTCGATGATATCATTCGGAGTTGCGAGATCAAAATACACACTTCAGACTTAGATATGATGATACGGAACACATTGCCAGCCTATCAAATTTGAACATCCCCTTTCCAACAACGATTAGTTTACTGTTTATATTTAATTGTTTTATTAGTTTCAAAGTTATATTTTGTTTTAATTTATTGTAATTGTTTTATTTGTAACTAATGAAATTCTCTTTTTATTTATTTGATTTGTTTCAAAATGTTAGGACAGTGGGTTTAACTAAAAGAATGTCCCCTTTGTTTTAGGTTAAAATTGATTGAAGTGAGGTGACCCAATTGTCACACCTCAACTGGCGGAAACATCGGGGTAGTGGCACTAGGCGACCAGATTGTCTCATGAGAATTCCATAACAATTATCCAATAATATTACTCAACGTTTAATATCCCATACTATCAAACATAATGTAACATCCGTCGAAAAACGGGTTCTCAAAACCCGCTTCGTTTATTAATCGAATATTTCAGTTATAATTTTCGTTGCGTATTTAATGTTCATATTAATTTTAAACGATACATAACTAATAAACATTGTTAAAATTTTAAAGCATAATCAATAAAAACAAAGAAATAGTGAATAAATAAAATAAATACCGCTGCCGGGTTTCGAACCCGGGTCAGCCGGTTCAACAAACAAGCGTTTCACCACTCCGCCACTTGACTCGTTTGTGTAATCAATGAATAAATAAAATTTAAGTTCCACCTGTGAATCATCTGTTTGCGTCAAGAACTGAAACCGCCCAACGGCTTTCAAATAATCAGAGACCTTTGGTGTGGTCGCGAGTTTCTGAGTGTAACCGATGATACAATGTCAGTTACAACCCACGTTCTTAATCAATTCCATCTTCAATGACTCGATTCATATGATTGTCGAAGATTGAAAACCGAAATGAACTTACTTCCAATTTACACTAATAATACCATCGCCTCACATCTCGGAAACACTCGCAAAACCCTCAATTTTTCACTCTAGCTTCTGTTCGTCGGAATCACTGTCTGCCATTGCCGGAGTTGGTTACCAGAACAGCGAACGTCGATTTCCGTTTGGTATGCGTCTTAATTTTATTCTGTGTAATATGTTCAATTCATGCTAAGTATTTATAACATCAGGGTAGTTTAAATCATTTGATTATCGAATTCTGGTTCAGTGTTGAAACCATTGAAGAAGATGGGTTCTCGATTAGTAATTTAAAAGAAATAATAATCGGATCTTAACTGAGTTAGACACACAGTCCAATGGTGGAATGTGTGCGTAAATAACATGCACGACCCGAGTTCGAATCCCTACTCATCGCCGGTTTTCTAATCAGAATGTTTTTTTTAAAACCAAACTAAATCAGTTCTCAAAAAGTATATAAATATAAAGTAATTTCATTATATAATGGGTTAGACACCCAGCCCAGTTGGTTGGGCTGGGTGCAGAGTAGCATAGCGATTGCGGGTTCGAGCCTCAGTAGGCGCGGCGGGTTGTTTAGTCAAAAAAACTTTATTTTAAATTTATTTATTTCTGAATAAAGCTAACAAGAGCATAAGTATAATTTAAATCAGGAATTCTAACGGGTTAGACACGCAGCCCAGTTGGCGGGTTCACACCCCGACCCGCAGCGGAATAAGAGTCGGGGCATAATTGGGTTATCACCAAAGCTCATGATGTTTACTAATATGTTTCATATTTATTAAATTCAAATTACATCTCAAATGTTCAAGTCAAATTCATACAATACAAGGAAAGGAAAAAAATTAAATATACAATCCAACATCTAAACTGATTTATTCTTCTAGGCCGTCCTATATGTTTCTTGCTTCAACTGGATCACCTGTATCATGTGTAAAAATGGGGGTTTTGGGTCAACAAAAGTTGGCGAGTGAACCTTATTAGAAAACATTTATTATGGATTTCTTGTTGTAATTAATATGGAAAATTTGTGCAATAATCATATATGAGCAAACGTAAATAAACATACAATGACAAACCACCTTGCATGAGTATATGACATGAATGATAATGTATATGTTGGCAACGTCTCGTTCACGCTCATAGGTAATGGGGAACGGACGGCCTATGATGATGTATGTGCGATCAAGGCTCAATCAAACGGAGCCGATCGTATGTTGGCAACGCCTCGTTCACGCTCATAAGTAATGGGGAACGGCTCACGCTCATAGGTAATGGGGAGCGGCGGCCTATGATAATGTATGTACTGAAAATGATAAATTAAATCTAAACATTAACCACACGAACAATTGATACATATTGGATACACACTTGATCATGAATATGATGGATGCACAAGTTTTTAAGTGAAATAAATAAATAGCGACATATGATACACCCCAAAATGTGATTAAAACGGGGAATTGGTAGAGATTTACTCACATTGGCTGCGTTCTCTTAATGATATTGGATGCGCACGAGTTTAGAGAGTTGATCGACGAGGAATAACTAACCTAGATAATAACGAAAAGGTACGGTAAATAAGTGGATTTTATTAACAATTTTAATTGGATTTTTAGGTTTATTTTTGTGAGTTTAAGGTCACTTTCTAACTTTAAAAATGTTATTTTTGAGTATTTTTAATTGATTTTTAAATAAAACAAATAAATAAAAATATAAAAAAATGTTGACTTTTTGGGTTGACCATTGACCGTTGACTTTGACCGGTTCGGACTTGGTATATATATGCGCTGGGTGAGGCTCGAACTCGTGACCTCCCGTACGATTTCCAGAGACTTGGGTGTGTATTTATAGGGAAGAATCACGATGAATTGGGTCTGATTTCAGTCTTGATTCGTTGGTCAGCTTTTCTCCGGCGGTTATGACTGATGTCGCGGGATTAGACATCGGTTATAACCGACGTTGATGTTAATACATCCGTTAAGTCAATAGAAATGTCAATGATTGGCGAAATCGTCGGGATTTCCGGCGAGAGTGATTTGGGCGCGCTGAGTGACTGAATTCGACTTCGAGTTTTATTATAAATGTTATTTGTTCCACTGGATAGCACAAGTGAGTCAAGTGGCGGAGTGGTTAATGTTTGTGTGTTAAGTCTTCCGGCTGACCCGGGTTCGAAACCCGGCAGCCGGTTTTCTTTTTTATTTATTTTATTTTCACTTTTTAATAATTATAGTTTTTAAATTCTAAATTGTTTATTAATTATGTATTGTTTAAAATTAAAATAACTCATAAATACGCAACGAAATTTTATAACTTGATATTCGATTAATAAACGAAGCGGGTTTGGAAACCCGTTTTTCGACGGATGTTACAGTATCCCCTACTTTTAGAAATTTCGTCCTGAAATTTACGTAGTAGTGGTAACAGGAAAAAGATGTGGGTATTTCTCGCGCATTGAGTCTTCACGTTCCCAAGTATACTCAGGTCATCGTTTTGACTCCCAGCGTACCCTGACGATTGGAATACGGCTTCGTCTTAAACGTTTCTCTCCGAAGTCCATAATTTCTACTGGTCTTTCAGTGAAATGCATAGATTCATCGACTTGAATGTCTTCCAGGGGAATATGGAGATTTTCATCGGCGAGGCACTTCTTCAAGTTCGATACGTGGAATTTGGGATGAATTCTGTTGAGTTCTTCTGGTAGGTCAAGCTTGTATGCTACAGGTCCTACTCTTTCGAGTATCTTGAAAGGTCCTACGTAGCGTGGTGCTAGCTTGTCTTTTTGGCCAAAACGAACCACACCCTTCCACGGTGATACTTTTAAAAGTACTTGGTCACCAATGTTAAATTCCAAGGGCTTTCGTCGTTTGTCTGCATAACTCTTTTGACGACTTTGTGCCGATAGAAGATTGTTTCGAATTTGATGGATCTTGTCTGTTGTTTCTTGTATTAATTCTGGACCGGTAATTTGAGCTTCTCCAATTTCGTGCCAACATATTGGTGATCGGCACTTACGACCATATAACGCTTCGAAGAGTGCCATGCCGATACTTGAATGATAGCTGTTGTTGTATGAAAATTCAACTAATGGTAGATGAGCGTCCCAATTCCCTTTGAAGTCTATGACACATGCTCGAAGCATGTCTTCAAGAGTTTGGATAGTGCGTTCAGATTGTCCATCAGTTTGAGGATGAAAAGGGTACTGAGGTCTAATCGTGTACCCAAGGCGGCTTGTACGGCTCGCCATGTTCGTGAAGTGAAACGACCATCACGGTCTGAAATGATGCTTAAAGGTACACCATGACGGCTTACGATTTCGCTGATGTAGATACGAGCTAACTTCTCGTTCTTGAAGTCCTCGCGAATCGGGATGAAGTGAGCTGATTTTGTGAGACAATCAATGATTACCCATATAGTGTCATACCCACTGGAGGTGCGAGGTAACCCGGTAATGAAGTCCATGGTTATGTTTTCCCACTTCCATACGGGTATTTCAGGTTGGGTCAGAAGTCCTGAAGGTCTTTGATGTTCAGCTTTTACTTTAGAACAGGTAAGGCACTTGGAAACAAAAACAGCAATATCCTTTTTCATGCCAGGCCACCAGTAGGTGTATCGAAGGTCTTGATACATCTTGTCGGCTCCTGGGTGTACAGAGTATCGTGTTTTGTGCGCCTCTTTCATAAGGAAATCACGAAGGTTATTGTGATCGGGTGTCACACCCCAACCCGCAGCGGAATAAGAGTCGGGGCATAATTGGGTTATCACCAAAGCTCATGATATTTACTAATATGTTTCATATTTATTAAAGTCAAAGTTACATTCCAAATAATCCAAACATGTCCATACATTACAAAGAAAATAACCAAACAAAATAGTTCCAAACTCTAAATCATTTTATTATTCTAGTCCAATCCTAAGTGTTTCTGGCTGCAGCTGGTTCACCTGTATCATGTGTAAAAATGGGGGTTTTTTTTGGGTCAACATAAGTTGGCGAGTGAACCTTGTTAGATAAACATTTATTATTGATTTACTTGTTAGTTTATCAATGAAAAATTGTGCATAATCATAAATGAGCAAATGTAAATAACCAAGCAGTAGCAATAGCAATCACAACTATAACATACAATAACACATGATAGCATACATTAACATACCAACATCATACGATAAATAACATGAATGAAACTGTGCGATCAAGGCTCAATCAAACGGAGCCGATCGTATTGCATGTACTGAAAATGAAAAATGTCTGTGCGATCAAGGCTCAATCAAACGGAGCCGATCGTATGTGGGCACGCCATGTTCACGCTCATAATGTAATGGGGAACATGCTCAACGCTCATAATGTAATGGGGAGCGGCGGCCTATGAAATTGCATGTACTGAAAATAATAAATTGCATCTAACGATAACCACACAACAGTTGAAACAAACTGAATACACATGTTCATGATATGATGTATGCACAATGATTTAAATATAATATATAGCAAGACACATGATACACCCCAAAACGTGATTAAAACGGGGAATTTGTAAAGATTCACTCACATTGGGTGCGTTTGAATGGAGATGATGAGATGCGCACGAGTCGGGAGAGTTGAACAACGAGAATTACTAACCTAAATATTAACGGAAAAATATAGTAAATGAGTGGATTTTATTAAGGATTTTAATGGAATTTTTAGATATATTTTTGTGAGTTTAAGGCTATTTTCTATCTTTAAAAATATTATTTTTAGGTATTTTTAATTGATTTTTAATTAAATTAAATAAATAAATATATAAAAAAATTGTTTATTTGACCGTTGACCGTTGACTTGTTGATCTGTTGACCGGTTCGGTCAGTGTGCAAGTATGCGCTGGGTGAGACTCGAACCCGAGACCTCCCGTACGCGTGCACGCAGCTCTACCAACTGAGCTACGTGTCTAACCCGAAATAATTTTGTTTTTAATTATATTTATATACTAATTCGATTTATTCAAAATTCATTTGTTTTAGAAAAAGATTTTAAATCATCGAACCGGTGCCGTTAACCAGACTCGAACGCGTGACGTGCGACTTAGTGTTGCACATAGTCCACCGCTGGACTGTGTGTTTAACCTGGTTAATATCTCGGTTTTTATTATACTCAACAACTAACGGGGTTAACCTGGTTCAGCTTTAATCAAAAAGGCATTTTATTACTTAGAGGGTGCGTGTATCAGGGATCGAACTCGTGACGTGTGCGTATTATTTGCACACAGTCCACCGCTGGACTGTGTGTCTAACCCGTTTAAAATACCAATTTTAATTATACTTATAGTATTATCAAAGTTCATCTTCTTCGTTGGATTTTACCGACAGCAGATTACACCATTAAATCTTGCTAATTCGATTGTTAAGCATTACCCAGACTGATAAGAGATAGCAGGGATGATAATTAGAGGAAAAACATACCGGTGAACGATTGATTACAAGGTTCCGGCAAGGCGTCGGTCTCTGTTTTTAAGGTCTTCAATTGAGCAATTCAATTAATCATTTTGATTAGCTAATCATGAAATTGAAGTGCTAAACAAACGTTATCAGTGTGTTTGAAGTTTCTTACCGTTTCACAGGCGAATATACGGATTTTCAGAAGTTTTCCGGCGAGCAGAAATTATCCGATGACGACGTCTGAATTTGATTTAAATTGGAGGGTTTGAGTTAGAAATGGCTTAACAACTGTTAGACTATGATGGTATTGAAGAACTTACCGATTTGAGGACAAATACGGTTTTTCGGCGAACTTGCAGAATTTTCCGGCGAGTTGATTTAAGCTTTCTGATGGACCGAATGGGTGACGAAAGTGAAATGGAATGTTTGTATAATGTTTCTGAGTCGCGAGAGGGGTCTTGGTTGAAGTAATTTGGACTTTGATTATTTTCGGTTATAAAAACCGATGATGATAAAAATTGAAGTTCATTCAAATCCGAATTGATTAAAATCGTCGTTGCATCGGTTATAAACCTGAATGTGCGATTAATCAAACGATTAGACGGTTGAATTGCCGATTTCGGTTTCTCAGTTGGCGCAACCGGTTTAACTAGGTTTGTGTATATGAGTTATTTGTTTCCCTAAGTTGACAGAAAACAAACAAGTGGCGGAGTGGTGATGTGTGTGAGCGTTAAGTCTTTGGGTTTAAATTCCGGCTGACCCGGGTTCGAGTCCCGGCAGCAACATTTTATTTTTATTTATTTTGTTTTCACTTTTTATCAAAAATAATTTTTATAGTTTAGTTTGTTTATTAATTATGTATCATTAAAAATCAAAACAACCATAAATACACAACGTGACATTTATAACTTGATATTTGATTACAAAACGGAGCGGGTTTTGGAAACCCGTTTTTGACAAATGTTACAATATCCCCTACTTTTAGGAATTTCGTCTCGAAATTTAAGTAGTAGAAGTAGTAGGAAAAAGATGCGGGTATTTTTCGCGCATATAGTCTTCACCTTCCCAAGTAAACTCAGGTCCCCGTTTCGACTCCCAGCGAACCCTAACAATTGGAATGCGACTCCGTCGTAGACGTTTCTCCCCGAAGTCCATGATTTCTACTGGTCTTTCAATAAAATGCATAGATTCATCAATCTGAATATCTTCCAGATGAATGTGGAGGTTTTCATCAGCGAGGCACTTCTTCAAGTTTGATACGTGGAATGTGGGATGAATCCTGTTGAGTTTTTCTGGTAGATCAAGCTTGTATGCTACAGGTCCTACTCTTTCGAGTATCTTGAAAGGTCCTACGTAGCGTGGTGCTAGCTTGCCCTTTTGACCAAAACGAACTACTCCCTTCCACGGTGATACTTTTAGAAGTACAAAATCACCAATGTTAAACTCTAAAGGCTTCCGTCGTTTATCTGCATAACTCTTTTGACGACTTTGGGCCGCTAGAAGATTGTTTCGGATTTGATGGATCTTGTCTGTGGTTTCTTGGATCAATTCTGGACCAGTGATTTGAGCTTCCCCAATTTCGTGCCAACATACTGGAGATCGGCACTTACGACCATATAAGGCTTCAAAAGGTGCCATGCCGATGCTTGAATGATAGCTGTTGTTGTACGAAAATTCAACTAATGGGAGATGAGCGTCCCAATTTCCCTTGAAGTCTATGACACATGCTCGAAGCATATCTTCAAGAGTTTGAATGGTGCGTTCAGATTGTCCATCAGTTTGAGGATGATAGGCGGTACTGAGATCTAATCGCGTTCCCATAGCGGCTTGTACTGCTTGCCATGTTCGTGAAGTGAAACGACCATCACGATCAGAAATAATGCTTAACGGTACCCATGTCGGCTTACGATTTCGCTGATATAAATACGAGCTAGCTTTTCGTTCTTGAAATCTTCGCGGATAGGAATAAAGTGAGCTGATTTTGTAAGTCGGTCAATTATTACCCATATAGTGTCATACCCACCAGAAGTGCGAGGTAACCTGGTAATGAAGCCCATGGTTATATTTTCCCACTTCCATATAGGTATTTCAGGTTGGACCAGAAGTCCTGAGGGTCTTTGGTGTTCAGCTTATATTTTGGAAGGTCCTACGTAGCGTGGTGCTAGCTTGCCCTTTTGACCAAAACGAACTACTCCCTTCCACGGTGATACTTTTAGAAGTACATAATCACCAATGTTAAACTCTAAAGGCTTCCGTCGTTTATCTGCATAACTCTTTTGACGACTTTGGGCCGCTAGAAGATTGTTTCGGATTTGATGGATCTTGTCTGTGGTTTCTTGGATCAATTCTGGACCAAGTGATTTGAGCTTCCCCAATTTCGTGCCAACATACTGGAGATCGGCACTTACGACCATATAAGGCTTCAAAAGGTGCCATGCCGATGCTTGAATGATAGCTGTTGTTGTACGAAAATTCAACTAATGGGAGATGAGCGTCCCAATTTCCCTTGAAGTCTATGACACATGCTCGAAGCATATCTTCAAGAGTTTGAATGGTGCGTTCAGATTGTCCATCAGTTTGAGGATGATAGGCAGTACTGAGATCTAATCGCGTACCCATAGCGGCTTGTACTGCTTGCCATGTTCGTGAAGTGAAACGACCATCACGATCAGAAATAATGCTTAACGGTACCCCATGTCGGCTTACGATTTCGCTGATATAAATACGAGCTAGCTTTTCGTTCTTGAAATCTTCGCGGATAGGAATAAAGTGAGCTGATTTTGTAAGTCGGTCAATTATTACCCATATAGTGTCATACCCACCAGAAGTGCGAGGTAACCTGGTAATGAAGCCCATGGTTATATTTTCCCACTTCCATATAGGTATTTCAGGTTGGACCAGAAGTCCTGAGGGTCTTTGGTGTTCAGCTTATATTTTGGAAGGTCCTACGTAGCGTGGTGCTAGCTTGCCCTTTTGACCAAAACGAACTACTCCCTTCCACGGTGATACTTTTAGAAGTACATAATCACCAATGTTAAACTCTAAAGGCTTCCGTCGTTTATCTGCATAACTCTTTTGACGACTTTGGGCCGCTAGAAGATTGTTTCGGATTTGATGGATCTTGTCTGTGGTTTCTTGGATCAATTCTGGACCAGTGATTTGAGCTTCCCCAATTTCGTGCCAACATACTGGAGATCGGCACTTACGACCATATAAGGCTTCAAAAGGTGCCATGCCGATGCTTGAATGATAGCTGTTGTTGTACGAAAATTCAACTAATGGGAGATGAGCGTCCCAATTTCCCTTGAAGTCTATGACACATGCTCGAAGCATATCTTCAAGAGTTTGAATGGTGCGTTCAGATTGTCCATCAGTTTGAGGATGATAGGCGGTACTGAGATCTAATCGCGTTCCCATAGCGGCTTGTACTGCTTGCCATGTTCGTGAAGTGAAACGACCATCACGATCAGAAATAATGCTTAACGGTACCCCATGTCGGCTTACGATTTCGCTGATATAAATACGAGCTAGCTTTTCGTTCTTGAAATCTTCGCGGATAGGAATAAAGTGAGCTGATTTTGTAAGTCGGTCAATTATTACCCATATAGTGTCATACCCACCAGAAGTGCGAGGTAACCTGGTAATGAAGCCCATGGTTATATTTTCCCACTTCCATATAGGTATTTCAGGTTGGACCAGAAGTCCTGAGGGTCTTTGGTGTTCAGCTTATATTTTGGAACATGAAAGGCACTTGGAAACAAAATCAGCAATATCTTTTTCCATTCCAGGCTACCAGTAGGTGTATCAAAGGTCTTGATACGTCTTGTCGGCTCCTGGGTGTATAGAATATCGTGTTTTGTGCGCCTCATTCATAAGAAAAAATATCACGAAGGTTATTGTGGTCAGGAATCCATATACGATCTAGATAGTATAGAATACCGTCGGATTTAGTTTCAATTTTAAGTTTAGCTCCACAAGACGGCTCCTTGCGTACGTCTCCTTTCTGTTACTGAAACATGCTGGGCTTCTCGGATTTTGATCTTTGATGTCACTTACGATTTTATGTATAATAGTTTTGAGGGAACTGATACATTTGTAATGTTAAGGTATGTATCATAAAACAAAAACTTCAACCATGACGATATTTAAACCTACACGGAACTTTTCATAACCTCCTGGTAACGCTTTTGATCCTTTGCCAAGAATACTTATATATAGGAAGTACCAGCGGCGTATCCACCATATTCTTGTCAAATTTTCGTTGGCTTTATCAGTAAATCATGATCAGTTCTATGTGACTCTAAAACATAAGCAACGCAACGAATAAAACTTGAGTCTAAATTCTGAGATGATACATGACTAAATGATGACAGTACCTCTCTCGTTGGTTATGATGAAGGGGTCAGTCTATGTAAAAGTGTGACACAACCCAACTCCTTTAAATGATGAGATTGAGATACGTCGAGATGTATGATGATATAAATGTTAAATCAATGAGTATAGAACAAAACTGTAATATCAAATCGCATTAAAATTCTTGGATACATAAATTTCCAAATTTTACAACTGGAATACGGAAAGATTGAGATAACATAAAGAAAACATTAAAACTAGACGATTGGAGTTGAGTCTTGATTCTTGGCGAGGAAAAATTAGTTGGGTGATTCGTTTGGGCCGTTATTATTTTCAACAGTATTGGCGTTGATGTTATAAGCTCTTCCTCTTGCAGGTGGTGGAGCTTGGTTAGCTTGATTCACCGGATTTGCTTGAGCTTGGGCATGAATGATGTTCACCAAACGTGGACAAGTGTTTCTAAAATGGCTTGGATCTCCACAATTGTAGCAAGCCCGCATAGGTTGTACCATGGGATAGTTGGGTTGATAGGATGTTTGGGCTAAATGTTGTGTAGGTGGTAGTAGTAGGGGTTGTTGGGCTTGACCCATTATTTGTTGGTGGGTTTGGGTTGAAGGCTGGTGGCGGTTCGTTCGCTGAGGTATGCGACAGGTTTGAACAGTATGACCTGCGCGACCACAGCCGGTGCAATATTGGCAAGGATGATCAGGAGAATGGTGGTATTGGCAACGGTTGCATTTTGGTAACGGGCCAGAGTGTGGTCTTTTGTGTGGTGCGGGTGAAGGGGCGACTTGGGTAATGGGTGCAGCAGGAATAGGGTAATTGGTTTGTGTGACGGCGAAGTTTCTTGTGCTTCGATTCCTTTTTCCAGTAAACTTCGAGGAGGAACCAGAATAGCTTGAAGTTTGAGCCTCAATGGGGGCTTTCTTCTTCTCCTCTTTGAATTTACCGTTTCGAATGCGATTTTCGGTCAGTTCAGTGGCTAGTTCCATAGCAGCTTCAAGTGTTGCTGGTGAAGTGCTGAGAACTGAATCTTGAATTTTCGAGGGAAGACCTCGAATATAATGCTCGATCAAGCGATAAGTTGGGGTGAACAAGTTAGGGACCATTTGGTTCAACTCTAAGAACCTCTTGTTGTAGATGGTATGATCTCCCTCCTTTTGCTTTAAAGAATGAAATTCGTCCTCCAACTTTTTAATCTCACTCCTAGGACAGAAACGCCTAGTCATGATTTCCTTAACTCCTCCCACGTTAAGGCCATTGCATCATCAGTTCCCCTCTTCCCTTTTTCAGTATTCCACCAAGTGAGAGCTACCCCAAATAGTCTCCCGGTGGCGTATCGAACCTTGCGATCTTCAGGACAATCGCATTTGAGGAAGGTGTTTTCCATTTCCTCGAACCAGTGGAGGAGAGCAGTGACACCTTCGGTCCCCTCAAATTTAGGAGGATCACAAGATTTGAAATGTTTGTATGAGCACTTGCTGGTAGGAGGGTTGTCGATATTATGGTCATGTTGTTGGGGAGGATTAGTGGGATTTGTGGCGAGAGCTTGTTGTACTTGGACAATAATGTCAGGCAGTATCGTGGCCATTTGTTTCGCGATGTGGGTGGCCAAGCGTTCCTGAGACCTTCCTGATCTTTTACCCCTTCGTTGTTGTCTGGACGACATCTACAGGAACATACGTAAGAAGATTGTGAGTTTATGGAGTCTTTCTAGGTGTCATGTGTCTTTATGAAAAATGAAAATAACATAAATATCTAGGTGTCAATAATGCAACTACCAACTGAGCTACGTGCAAATAATACGCACACGTCACGAGTTCGATCCCTGATACACGCACCCTCTAAGTAATAAAATGCCTTTTTGATTAAAGCTGAACCGGGTTAACCCCGTTAGTTGTTAAGTATAATAAAAACCGAGATATTAACCAGGTTAGACACACAGTCCAGCGGTGGACTGTGTGCAACACTAAGTCGCACGTCACGCGTTCGAGTCTGGTTAACGGCACCGGTTCGATGATTTAAAATCTTTTTCTAAAAACAAATGAATTTTGAATAAATCGAATTAGTATATAAATATAATTAAAAACAAGATTATTTCGGGTTAGACACGTAGCTCAGTTGGTAGAGCTGCGTGCACGCGTACGGGAGGTCTCGGGTTCGAGTCTCACCTAGCGCATACTTGCACACTGACCGAACCGGTCAACAGGTCAACAAGTCAACGGTCAACGGTCAAATAAACAATTTTTTTATATCTTTATTTATTTAATTTAATTTAAAAATCAATTAAAAATACTTAAAAATAATATTTTTAAAGATAGAAAATAGCCTTAAACTCACAAAAATATATCTAAAAATTCCATTAAAATCCTTAATAAAATCCACTCATTTACTATATTTTTTCGTTAATATTTAGGTTAGTAATTCTCGTTGTTCAACTCTCCCGACTCGTGCGCATCTCATCATCTCCATTCAAACGCACCCAATGTGAGTGAATCTTTAAAAATTCCCCGTTTTAATCACGTTTTGGGGTGTATCATGTGTCTTGCTATATATTATATTTAAATCATTGTGCATACATCATATCATAAACATGTGTATTCAGTTTGTTTCAACTGTTGTGTGGTTATCGTTAGATGCAATTTATTATTTTCAGTACATGCAATTTCATAGGCCGCCGCTCCCCATTACATTATGAGCCTTGAGCATGTTCCCCATTACATTATGAGCGTGAACCTGGCGTGCCCACATACGATCGGCTCCGTTTGATTGAGCCTTGATCGCACAGACATTTTTCATTTTCAGTACATGCAATACGATCGGCTCCGTTTGATTGAGCCTTGATCGCACAGTTTCATTCATGTTATTTATCGTATGATGTTGGTATGTTAATGTATGCTATCATGTGTTATTGTATGTTATAGTTGTGATTGCTATTGCTACTGCTTGGTTATTTACATTTGCTCATTTATGATTATGCACAATTTTTCATTGATAAACTAACAAGTAAATCAATAATAAATGTTTATCTAACAAGGTTCACTCGCCAACTTATGTTGACCCAAAAAAAACCCCCATTTTTACACATGATACAGGTGAACCAGCTGCAGCCAGAAACACTTAGGATTGGACTAGAAGAATAAAATGATTTAAGGTTTGGAACTATTTTGTTTGATTATTTTCTTTGTAATGTGTGGACATGTTTGGATTATTTGGAATGTAACTTTGACTTTAATAAATATGAAACATATTAGTAAATATCATGAGCTTTGGTGATAACCCAATTATGCCCCGACTCTTATTCCGCTGCGGGTCGGGGTGTGACAGATTGGTATCAGAGCCATGACTATAGGGATATAGGATAGGTTATTAGACCCTTAGAGCCTATACTATAGTTGATTAGAAACTTATAAGATTTTTGTGTGTTATATGCCAAATTTCATGATGTTTATATGTTTTATGTTAAATGTTACATTCAATGTTATGCAAGCATGTTCATAAGTATATGTTATCATATAATGCCTATCATGAATCATATACTCATAACATATCACATCCATGAAAGCACACACCACATCATGATTGCTTTTACAATGATTTTTATGTTTCCAAATCTCATCAAAGTGAGTTCTCATGACGGGCATGTAGTAACTGAAAGGGTACCAGTACCGGTAGTCGGAACGTCCTGTCTAGGCTGGCATTCGTATAAATCCAAAATAAAGGACCAGTTTGCCTACCTGGGGACTAACGATGAAAGTACGAAGTACCTATTAGGCCAAAGCATGCTATACCAAAGTCGTGTGAGCTAACCCCACTTTGAGTTGTCATTGTGTCTACACCTGGACACATTCCGACCATACATCTCGTAAACATATTTTGTGGTTTGCATTCGGGTGATGCAAGTGTTAAATCGCCAATACTAATGTGAATCCTACCAAGCCAATAGCCATGGGGCCCACATGACAATATAGGTGAAGGTATGGGGGACATTTGAGGCCAACATGAGCAAACCCAAGACATCCTATGGATATAGTTGCATTATTGATGATTATGTTATTTTTTTTTATTTTTCTTAACGACACATGACACCTAAAAAGACTCCTTAAACTCACAATTTTCCTATGTATGTTCCTGTAGATGTCGGCTAGGCAGCTACGTGGAGGTAGAAAGTCAGGAAGGTCAAACGAACGCTTTGCCACCCAAATTGCAAAACAAATGGCCGCGGTGCTTCCTGACATCGTAATTCAAGTCCAACAAGCTCTCACCGCGAATTCCATCAACCCTCTCAATCAAGAAGACCAGAACGTCGACAACCCTCCCTCCAAAAAGTGCTCCTACAAACACTTCAAGTCTTGCGATCCCCCGAAATATGAAGGGACCGAAGGTGTCACTGCTCTCCTCCACTGGTTTGAGAAAATGGAAAACACCTTCCTCAATTGCGATTGACTCGAGGATCGCAAAGGTACGTTACGCAACCGGGAACTGTTTGGGGTAGCTCTTACCTGGTGGAATACAGAGAAGGGTAAGAGAGGAATCGAAGATGCAATGGCCTTAACATGGGAGGAGTTAAGGGAAATCATGACGAGACGCTTCTGTCCAAGAAGCGAGATCAAAAAGTTAGAAGATGAATTCCACTCATTAAAACAAAAGGAAGGAGATCATACTTCCTACAACAAAAGGTTTCTAGAGTTGAACCAAATGATCCCCAACTTGTTCACCCCAGTGTACCGCTTAGTTGAACACTATATTCGAGGCCTCCCCTAGAAAATTCAAGACTCGGTTCTAAGCACTTCGCCTGCAACACTTGAAGCCGCTATGGAACTAGCTACCGAGCTTAGCGAGAATCGCATCCGAAACGGCAAATTTATGGATGAGAAAAAGAAAGCCCCCATTGAGGCCCAAAATTCAAACCATTCCATCTCCTCCTCAAAGTTTGTTGGTAAGAGGAAACGAAACAACAGAAATTTTGCTGTCACACAAACAAACCCTCCACTCACTGCCGCACCAATCACCCAAGTTGCTCCCTCAGCTGCACCATATAAAAAGCCATACTCCGGCCCATACCCAAAATGCAACCGTTGTCAATACCATCACCTTCCTGAACATCCCTGCCAACATTGCACCAACTGTGGCCGTGCGGATCACACCACCCAAACCTGTCGCACACTTCAGCGAATGAACCGCAATCAACCCACAACCCAAACCCACCATCAGATAGTGTGTCAAGCCCAACAACCTTTACTCCTACCACCTGCCCAACATATAGCCCAATCCTACTACCAACCCAACTACCCCATGATGCAACCTATGCGAGCTTGTTACAACTGTGGAGACCCAAACCACTTCAGGAACACATGTCTCCGCTTGGTGAACATCATTCATGCCCAAGCTCAAGCAAATCCAGTGAACCAAGCTAACCAAGTTCCTCCACCTGCTAGAGGAAGAGCTTTCAACATCAACGCCAATCAAGCTAGGGCTGACAACAACGTGGTTAACGGTACGTTTCTCATCAATGGTAGTTATGCATCCATGTTATTTGATACTGGCGCGGATAAGAGTTTTGTGTCCTTAGAATTTGAACCCATCCTCAACCAAACTTGTGATAATCTCATGGAATCCATAATGGTGGAAGTTGCTGACGGAAAACCGGTCTCATTAAACTCTATTATACGAAATTGTACCCTCACTCTAAACGATCACGATTTTCCCGTTGACCTCATTCCTATGAAGTTGGGAAGTTTCGACATTATAATTGGTATGGACTGGCTCAGCCAACATCATGCTGAAGTTGTATGCCGCGAAAAGTTCATTCGCATTCCTCTTGCAAACGGTCAGACCCTACGAATCTTTGGAGAAACCCCTTCGAAAGGACTCAAATTAATGTCCTGTCTTCAAGCCCGAAAATATCTTCGTAAGAATTATGTCGCATTCCTAACTCACGTCGTCGAAAAGGGAACCAAGGAGAAGAAACTCGAAGACATCCCAGTAGTAAAAGATTTTCCGCAAGTTTTTCCTGACGACATTTCAGGACTTCCTCCCGTGAGAGAAGTCGAATTCCGCATTGATCTTATACCTGGAGCTACACCAGTTGCAAAATCTCCTTATAGGTTAGCCCCATCCGAAATGCAAGAGCTGGCCAGTCAACTGCAAGAGCTGACTGACAAAGGATTCATACGTCCTAGCTCATCGCCTTGGGGTGCACCTGTCCTTTTTGTGAAGAAGAAAGATGGAACGTTCCGCATGTGTATCGACTACAGAGAACTCAACAAGTTAACGGTCAAGAACCGCTACCCGTTACCTCGCATCGATGATCTTCTAGACCAACTTCAAGGCGCCACCTGTTTTTCAAAAACCGACCTTCGTTCTGGTTATCGTCAACTCAGAGTACATGAAGAAGACGTCCCAAAGACCGCCTTCCGAACTCGTTATGGTCATTACGAATTCATGGTCATGCCATTTGGATTAACCAACGCTCCAGCCGTTTTCATGGATTTAATGAGTAGGGTATGCAAACCCTACCTCGACCGCTATGTCATAGTCTTCATCGACGACATCCTCATCTACTCAAAGTCTAAGTCTGATCATGAACGACACCTTCGACTCATCCTTACACTCTTAAGGACAGAAAAGTTGTACGCTAAGTTCTCGAAATGTGAATTCTGGTTAAGGGAAGTACAATTCCTTGGACACGTCGTCAATGACAAGGGAATTCATGTTGATCCCTCAAAAATCAAGGCAGTACAGGAATGGCAAGCGCCACGTACCCCTACCGAAGTAAGATCATTTCTTGGTTTGGCTGGTTACTATCGCCGCTTCATTGCCAATTTCTCCAGTATTGCTGTGCCACTCACGGCTTTGACTCATAAAGGAAAACCCTTCATATGGGGACCTAAACAAGAAGAAGCCTTCCAAACCCTTAAGCAAAAGCTTTGTGACGCACCTATCCTCACACTTCCTGAGGGTTGCGATGATTTTGTAGGGCAAGGACTAGGTTGTGTATTGATGCAAAGGGGAAAAGTGATAGCCTATGCTTCTAGGCAACTCAAGGTTCATGAAAAGAATTACACCACCCACGACCTGGAACTTGGAGCCGTTGTGTTCGCCCTTAAGATATGGAGACATTACCTCTACGGTACCAAGTGTGAAATATACACTGACCACAAGAGCCTCCAACATATCTTCAACCAAAAGGAGTTGAATATGAGGCAACAAAGATGGGTCGAACTTCTTAACGACTACGACTGTGAAATTCGGTATCATCCTGGCAAGGCAAATGTGGTGGCTGATGCACTCAGTCGAAAAGGTTATGCGAACTCCATTCGTCTTCTATGTTCGCAAATCATAACCGACATCAAAGATCGAATCCGAGAAGCTCAACATGTTTCTGTAACAGAAAACGACGTACGCGATGAGCTGTCTTGCGGAGCGGAACTTAAAATCGAAACCAAATCCGACGGTATTCTGTACTATCTAAATCGCATATGGATTCCCAATCGCAATAACCTTCGAGATTTCCTTATGAATGAGGCGCACAAAACACGGTACTCTGTACACCCAGGAGCCGAGAAGATGTATCAAGACCTTCGATACACCTACTGGTGGCCTGGCATGAAAAAGGATATTGCTGTTTTTGTTTCCAAGTGCCTTACCTGTTCCAAAGTAAAAGCTGAACATCAAAGACCTTCAGGACTTCTAACCCAACCTGAAATACCTGTATGGAAGTGGGAAAACATAACCATGGACTTCATTACCGGGTTACCTCGCACCTCCAGTGGGTATGACACTATATGGGAAATCATTGATCGTCTTACAAAATCAACTCACTTCATTCCGATTCGCGAGGATTTCAAGAACGAAGTTAGCTCGTATCTACATCAGCGAGATCGTAAGCCGTCATGGTGTACCTTTAAGTATCATTTCAGACTGTGATGGTCGTTTCACTTCACGAACATGGCAAGCTGTACAAACCGCCTTGGGTACACGATTAGACCTCAATACCGCTTTTCATCCTCAAACTGATGGACAATCTGAACGCACCATCTAAACTCTTGAAGACATGCTTCGAGCATGTGTCATAGACTTCAAAGGGAATTGGGACGCTCATCTACCATTGGTTGAATTTTCGTACAACAATAGTTATCATTCAAGTATCGGTATGGCTCCTTTCGAAGCTTTATATGGTCGTAAGTGCCGATCTCCAGTATGTTGGCACGAAATTGGGGAAGCTCAAATCACCGGTCCAGAATTAGTTCAAGAAACAACAGACAAGATCCATCAAATTCGAAACAATCTTCTAGCGGCACAAAGTCGTCAAAAGAGTTATGAAGACAAACGACGAAAGCCCTTGGAGTTTAACATTGGTGATCAAGTGCTTTTAAAAGTGTCACCGTGGAAGGGAGTAGTTCGTTTTGGCCAGAAGGGCATGCTAGCACCACGCTACGTAGGACCTTTCAAGATACTCGAAAGAGTAGGACCTGTAGCATACAAGCTTGACCTACCAGAAGAACTCAACAGAATTCACCCCACATTCCACGTATCAAACTTAAATAAGTGCCTCGCCGATGAAAACCTCCATATTCCTCTAGAAGATATTCAGATCGATGAATCTATGCACTTCATTGAAAGACCAGTAGAGATCATGGACTTCGGAGAAAAACGTTTAAGACGGAGTCGTATTCCAATTGTTAGGGTACGCTGGGAGTCGAAACGAGGACCTAAGTTTACTTGGGAACGTGAAGACTCAATGCGCGAAAAATACCCGCATCTTTTTCCAGTTACCACTACTACTTAAATTTCGGGACAAAATTTCTAAAAGTAGGGGATACTGTAACATCCGTCGAAAAACGGGTTCTCAAAACCCGCTTCGTTTATTAATCGAATATCAGTTATAATTTTCGTTGCGTATTTAATGTTCATATTAATTTTAAACGATACATAACTAATAAACATTGTGAAAATTTAAAGCATAATCAATAAAAACAAAGAAATAGCGAATAAATAAAATAAATACCGCTGCCGGGTTTCGAACCCGGGTCAGCCGGTTCAACAAACAAGCGTTTCACCACTCCGCCAATTGACTCGTTTGTGTAATCAATGAATCAAATAAAATTTAAGTTCCACCTGTGAATCATCTGTTTGCGTCAAGAACTGAAACCGCCCAGCGGCTTTCAAATAATCAGAGACCTTTGGTGTGGTCGCGAGTTTCTGAGTGTAACCGATGATACAATGTCAGTTACAACCCACGTTCTTAATCAATTCCATCTTCAATGACTCGATTCATATGATTGTCGAAGATTGAAAACCGAAATGAACTTACTTCCAATTTACACTAATAATACCATCGCCTCACATCTCGGAAACACTCGCAAAACCCTCAATTTTTCACTCTAGCTTCTGTTCGTCGGAATCACTGTCTGCCATTGCCGGAGTTGGTTACCAGAACAGCGAACGTCGATTTCCGTTTGGTATGCGTCTTAATTTTATTCTGTGTAATATGTTCAATTCATGCTAAGTATTTATAACATCAGGGTAGTTTAAATCATTTGATTATCGAATTCTGGTTCAGTGTTGAAACCATTGAAGAAGATGGGTTCTCGATTAGTAATTTAAAAGAAATAATAATCGGATCTTAACTGAGTTAGACACACAGTCCAATGGTGGAATGTGTGCGTAAATAACATGCACGACCCGAGTTCGAATCCCTACTCATCGCCAATTTTCTAATCAGAATGTTTTTTTAAAACCAAACTAAATCAGTTCTCAAAAAGTATATAAATATAAAGTAATTTCATTATATAATGGGTTAGACACCCAGCCCAGTTGGTTGGGCTGGGTGCAGAGTAGCATAGCGATTGCGGGTTCGAGCCTCAGTAGGCGCGGCGGGTTGTTTAGTAAAAAAAACTTTATTTTAAATTTATTTATTTCTGAATAAAGCTAACAAGAGCATAAGTATAATTTAAATCAGGAATTCTAACGGGTTAGACACGCAGCCCAGTTGGCCGGGCTGCGTGCACACAAACGAAAGGTCCCGAGTTCGATTCCCTTAGCGCCTGAATAATCACTGTCTGACCGGTCAGACCCGGTCAGACCTGACAAGTCAACCCATTTTTATATTATTTTTACTTATTTCTTTTAATTGAAAAATTATTTAAAAATACTTAAAAATAATATTTTAAAGTTAGAAAACGTCCTTAGACTCACAAAAATTAATCTAAAAACCCTATTATGATTATGACATAAAATCCATTTATTTACCGAACCATTTCGTTATTATTTTAGGTTAGTCTTCCTCGTCGATCAAATCCCAAAACTCGTGCGCATCCAAGTTATCGAAAGAACGCACCCAATGTGAGTGAATCTCTACCAAATTCCTCGTTTTAATCACATTTTGGGGTGTATCATGTGTCGTACAAATCTACTATTATATAAATATAAACACTTGTGCATATATCATATTTGTGATCTAATGTGTATCAAAGGTGTACAAATTGTTGTGTGAATTATGTTTAGTTTGGATTTATCATTTTCAGTGCAAGCATTTCATTAGGCTCATCAGCTCCCCGTGGGAGACGGGTTGAGTACAGGCGCCTCATTCGATCGGCTCCGTTTGATTGAGCCTTGATCTCACATATATCATCATACATTTCATACGATCGGCTCCGTTTGATTGAGCCTTGATCTCACAATACATTATCATTCATGTCATATACTTATTCAAGGTGGTTTGTGATTGTTTGTTTATATATGTTTGCTCACATATGAATATTGCACAACTTTTCAATATTAAATACAACAAGAAATCAATAACAATGTTTTTAAACTAGGTTCACTCGCCAACTTTTGTTGACCCAAAATTTCCCCCATTTTACACATGATACAGGTGATCCAGTTGAGGCAAGAAATACATAGGAAGGCTTAGAAGAATAACTCAGTTTAAGCTTTGGGATTGTATTACTTAGTTTCATTTTCCTTGTAACCGTATGGATTTAATTTGACAATTTAAGTTGTAATTTGAATTTAATAAATATGAAACATTTTAGTAAACATCATGAGCTTTGGTGATAACCCAATTATGCCCCGACTCTTATTCCGCTGCGGGTCGGGGTGTGACACATAACATTTCCAAACAATTATTACAAAAACTTGTTTTCTCATAAGCGCTAATCAGGTTCGATATCCCCTAGATTTAATACATGAGTTTCCAAATCAAAACAAACTAAAACAACTAAACTAAGCAAAATCCAATGCATCCAATGCTAAACCTCAACCTGCCACATATGTTAAAATAAAACGTCAATACAATTAAGTAAAGGTGAGCATACGAGTTTTGCATACATAATAGACATAAAAACGTTTAGCATACACCGCATGACATACGTAAGAGATGTGAATGATGTAACTACTTAGATTCATGCAAACCAATAAACCGCGATTGATCGAGGCATGCGAACAAGCGTTCACATCCTAAAAGAGAAAATAAATGCGAAACAAAAATGTGAGCCTTAACAACCCCGGGCCTCCGGGTGGCGGGTCAACCTCTAGTATACTATCATGTTAAGGGTGGCGTACAAGCAATCAATCAATACATACAATTCAGCAGATTTCACGTATAATCATGTAACAGCGGGTTGCGATTAGACACTTGAGATTTGTGTGATGTGATTTGATATATGAACATATGTGACACCCAAAAGTGCGTTTAAGCGTAAAAAGGTTCAAGTATACTCGCAATTGGTGCGTTTTAGGAGAGATTCGGGATCTGAGAGAAGTCAGGGAGAGCGCCGGATCAGCCTGTAAGCGAACAGAAGTGCATCAATCTTCCGAATTGCTGAAACGGTTAAGTTTGGATTGGGCAGAGGGAAAGTTCGGGCGAACTTGTATGTTTCCATACAAGTTCGAGCGAACTTGTAAGACCTGTTGAGATTTTGAGACAAGTTCGGTCGAACTTGTTAAGTTTCCTTAAGAGACTTGACAAGTTCGGGTGAACTTGTGTTTCTGATAATTGAGAGAGACAAGTTCGAGCGAACTTGTGAAGTTTCCTAAGAAACTTTGCAAGTTCGAGCGAACTTGTTGAGTTCTGATGAAGATTTGGCTCAAGTTCGACCGAACTTGACCAAATTGGTGCAAGTTTGAGTGAACTTGGCTCTTGAGTTGCACAAAATCAGTTAAATCTCAAGCGAACTTGGTGCTTTTGGGTCCAAAATCTTGCGTTTTCGCGTCGTTTGCTGAGGAAATCGAGTGCCATCCCTCCAACCTTAAGCCACTGAGTAAAACTTAGGCTGGTGAAGTCTTTTGGAGCGAGTTTAGCCATTTTACAGAAGCTCGGGCTAATCCGGGCGAACTTGACGATTCGTACGGGTTAGTCCAGCTTGTGTGTAAAGTGACGGTTTCGTCCTTGTGCTTCCGGATCTGAGATCTTGCTTGACAACGCCTCGTTCAACTCAGAAGTGAACGAAACATACGTCATTAGTCCGAATATTGTGTAAAAATCAATGGTTTAAAGGTTTTACTTAGATCTAAGCATAGATCTGAGTGAAAGACAAATTTTTTTGCATAAAAAGATGAAGATTTTCGTAAACAGAAGAGATTGATGAAAACGAAGGCAGAGTCTTGTGCAAAATCGTTGTAAATCGTTGTAAAACGTTGTTGAACATCATTGTAGTCGAAATCGGGTTAAATCTTACTTAGAAAACAGAGGGTTTCGGGTTTTGAGAGCTCTGGGCGAACTTGCAGCGAGTTCAAATGAGAGAACGGGGCTGAGTATTTATAGGTGAAGGCAAAATGAGAGCTGATGGGAGTCAAGTTCAGGCGAACTTGTACATATTTGTACAAGTTCGAGCGAACTTGTAAGATGTTCAGGAGGTTCTAGTCAAGTTCGGCCGAACTTGCTGATTCTGTGAAGAATCAATGCAAGTTCGAGCGGACTTGAGGCAGTTGTAAGTTTGTGTTGGCCAGCCAAGTTCGGCCGAACTTGGTAACACCAAGTTCGAGCGAACTTGACCCAAACTGTTGGGTTTTCCTCGTCTTTCGTTGGTTTATCGATTGCTCGGTGATGTAATTGAGTTGTAAAGTAACGTTAATGTAAGCGATGCGTTAAGCGTCGTATTAACGAGTCAAAGCGTGAGAGCGAGTTGCGTGAGTTTGCGAGTGGTTTAATCATAATAAGTAAACACACATAACACTTACCTAACATAAAACTACATAATTAACAGCGTTTTGCGATGCGATAAGATAAGCGGTGCGATGGCACAAGTGTTTAAACAATAACACACTTGGCTCGTATAGTAGTATAACTATTTGTGATTGCGATTAGATTAGCGAAGCGTTTAATGATCGATTAGATGCGATATAATTGAAATAAAACATACTTAATTTAACATAACTTTCTTATAAGCAAATCTCGGGATTACAAGTGATAGATACAATGGAAAAATAAAAGAAAAGATAACAACGAAAATCGAAGTTTTTACATCAATATTATTGAATGATGGTATGGGTCGTTGTTGGATAAGTTAGGAGTTCCCCTCCACCCTTAAAATGTATTAATTAGGTAGAACAACAAAAATATACAATGTTTTAACTTTTAAAACATTAATTTATGTACTTTGTTACAGTTTTTTATCTATCTTTGGGTGGATGAGGTACTCCCGTGATAGATACATGTGATCACATCACCGCTACTGCGTTGATCATGATGTGATGAGGTTTTTCCCTAGTCACCATCACTACTAGATGGGAGAAAAGTAAAGAAAATTTTTGGGCAATTTCTTGAGAACCGGTAAGTGATCAAGTGATGGCTTGAAATACCACCGGACCCATTTGATCACTAGAACCTATGAAAAGCTTAGATGAGATGTAATAACTTGTTTGGTTGATTCCAACTTTTAATTATATGTTTATAAATAATCAAGTTTATTAAATTATATATTTTGGCTATGAAATATAAATTTAAGGGATTATAAGATTGTAGAGGAAAATGTTGTTTTTGAAGGGTATGATTCATTGACCTAGACATAGGAACACTTATTTGTTTTTAAAACAACCTCAAAAATGCTCTAATCATAAGTAATTACCAAACTTGGTCTTAGTTTTCTCATTTTTCAAGCGTTTACAACGATGGGATCCCGGTGGATCAAAATTGTGTAAGATTAGAGATATTATGTAGATGATCTTGGTTATACAACTCAATAATATGTCAATGGTCATGTATTGAAGCTCGTTCAAAATCGATTCTTAGACACTAAAATGAGGAAATAATTCAATAAATAACCGCCTTTTTATTAAATTTTGTTTGTCATGTGAAACATAGTACTACAAAATAAATACACATGGTATAGTTGTATAACCTTTATTTTGGTCAAACATAGTGAATGAAGTATCATATTTCCTAATAATTTGACCAACCATTAGCTTGACCAAACATTAAACAGTCAACAAATGGGAACTATCGGTTATTCAGTTATTATATCTTTAGTTTTATTTGTCAAGGTTTTTATGGTCAATAGTTTAATATCTACGGTTATACCCTCTGACTTTCATAAATGACATGTATGTCACGACCCGTTTAAAAATCAGATATTTTCATCGCGATTCCGGAACCTTCCGGGTTATTCAAGGCACGCTAGTGGCTACTGGAACATTCCAGAGAATGCTACACAATTCTGGTCTCAAAACCCAAACTACAAGGTTGCGAAACTCTCTAGAATGGGCTGGAAATTCAGCCCTAAAAGCTCCAACCAATAAGCATCTAGATCACCCTTGAAACATCATGATATCACCAAGATATTATCAAGGAATGATCTAGAAAAGGCTGATTATAAATGCTACCAAAAGAACACTCTAGACCAGCCAATTTGCACACAAATGCTGATATTTTAGCAATAAGATTCTAGATTCAGCAAGTAGATATTATGTATGGAATAATCTAGATTATGAATCATCTAGATCTAATCCAACTAGTATAAATAGGTGTCAAAGGGCCTCATTTGAGTCACCCAACTTCTTGTAATCACTCTCACTTGTAATACTTGTTCAAGTAATACATAATCATCTTTGTTGTAGTATTACACTACAAACTCGTTCTTGTACACAAAAGACTTCCGCTGCTTAAACACAACCTAACACAACCAAAAGGTTTAACTTAGATCAAGTCTGAGTGCCGCACGAGAGTTCAATAACTAACTCCGTGACATGTACGTCCCCAACATTGAAACTTCAATTTATACTAATAACTACACCCTCCATTTTAGGTGGTCACCTTGTGATGTTATTATCTTGTCGGAAATAAGTATTTACTGCTAGTTCTATAATTTCATTTGCCTTCTACAAAATTGTGGGACTTTTGGCTGTGTTTTTTGATATTCCCTTTTATGTTAAAAAAAACATAAATATACCAAAATTACTGTTACACAAATCAGTTATAGAAGTTATATTAAAACCGTTAAAATCTTCTAGGATATACTTTTTTCTTTAATTCATCAAAACTTTATACGAGAAAAAAACCGAGGTGAGTTTATACGAGACCACGAAAAAAATTAAAAAGGAGAATATGTTTTTTTTATTTTCTAAACAAATTTTTAAAAGTTTATAATTAATTTATTTTTTTTATCACACTACCCCATCAACAATTAACCACGGGGTGTCAGCCCAGTGGCCGGCCTCACCCATTCCAAACAGGAGGACGAGGGTTCGAGTCCAGCTCGGCCCGAATAATCCTGCTGGGTAGTAACCGCCAGACAGCTATGGGGCTAAGCTAGCTTGGGGAGGGAGAACCCTTCCACGGTCAGAGGTACCATGCATTTACCCTTTTTTTTACCCCATCAACAATTACTCTAATAGTACCACCCACTATTAGTTTGTTTCTGTTTGGTTGAATAAAAATATTCATGTCCCAAAAACTTATATTTTAAAATAATTTTAAAAACTTATATTTTAAAATAATTTAAAAGTTTGTAACTTCAAAATCAAATAATTAAAAAGTTTAAAACTTCAAAGTCAAATAAAAAAAAAACAAAAAAGAAAGCTTTCCTATTTTTGGGCGGGATTGGGCTTTAATACAATGGTCGTTCGAAGAAAAAGAAGCTTGTTGCGAATCAATTAAATTATTTTATAATTCATAATTAAGTATCAACCATATTGATTCTGAAAGCACATTTATATATTTCTCACTATAAAATGTTGAAGACAAAAATGGCTAACTTCTAAGATAAAACACAAGAAGATGTTTCACGCGGTTTACATATAAGTTTATTATATTTTTTTGCAAAAATGCTATTGACAATTTATGAATAATAAAGTATAAGTACTCATGGTGTGGAATAAAGCCATTAACTATTTATATCATGTCCATCAAATTCTATAAGACTGCTCCGTATTATAGAAAATGATTGTAAGTAAAGGAGAGAGAAAAAATAATCATAAATATATATAAACTATTACTTAATAGAAAAAAGAGAGAATAGTGGTTAGGATGTGAATGCTCTTAGAGGCTTTATCAGGTTACTTCAGTGTCACGTAAACGACAAGTTAGCAAGAGACTTTATTTTTAATTGTCATGCAGTGAGATAAATCCTATAATCAATTATTAACTTTTACATTAAATGTATTTTAGATTAATTAACATTATATAAAAAAACCTAAGTTTTAAAACAATAATTAAGATAAAATATAACAAGTTCCATTAAATTAGAATAAAATAGATTACAACCAACTTAATTAAAAACAATACATAAAAAGTTAATTAAAATAAAGAGTTAAATAAAATGGCCACACAAAATTCTCCAAGCGTAATATAACGAAAACTAGTGTTTTGAAATTGTTGAAACTTGACACGAGCAGCTCAATCGCTTGAAATTCAGTTTAAGCCCTCTTCCCTATTCAAGACATTAATAAAGAGCCTCTTAAATTTCCCACCACTAGCGGTGCTGGTTTTTGGATTTTCGAAAAAAATATTTTTGTAGTGTAAAATATTGAATTTTTAAGAGTTCGGCCCTAGCCGAGTTTTCGTTCAAGCTCCACCACCGTTTCCCACACATTGTTCGCATTATCATAAACCTACCAGTAATGTGATGCACATTACGATTGTTTGCACCCACTTGTTGATGAAAGTGTGTCAAAATCGCGTTCCAAGTCGAAGCATAATCTGGAGGTTGCCGTCCACTTCCTCGGTCCATCGGCGCTCTGTTTGAATTTTGATGAAAAAAATTTGAGAGAGTTGATTTGTTTTGTAGTATAAAATTTGAGAGAATTGTGGTATAAAATATTAGAAGATTGGGATTCATATAAAGCAGATTGAGAAATAAATAAATATCTTTTTTATATATTTGATCGTTGCCAAGTCAAATATTAGTTCTTCAAACATTCCAACCTAATTTGGCGCTTGCGAAGGACTCAACGAATCAACCATAGCTCCCCTGCAGCGGTGTTAGAGCATTCACATCTGTTCCCCTATTTTTATGTGGGTGAGTTTTGCATATTATAAAAAGTTGTTGTAATTAGTTGTGAGTGGAAGAAAGAGAAAATGTTACTGTTCATATGTAAATTTGGGAGGACACTGTTCACGACCATTAATTTTTTTTATATTTATTGAAAGTGATTGTGAGTAAAGAAGAGAGAAAATGTAATGAAAATGTATGAAAAAAATATTATTTAATTGAAAAAGAAATAAAAAATAGTGATTTTTAGTGTAATTATAAAAATGGAGATGTGAAAGGATGTAAATGCTCTTAGGGGCGCTATCATATGGTACTTAGGTAGCGGAGGGCGTGAGCCCACACGGTAGCAGTGGCGAATCTAGGAACATTAATCCAAGGGTCCCTTTTGTTAGACTCTTACTAATTTTTTTCAAAATCATACAATGTTACCACTAAATTATTTAATTTTTTCAAAACCAAGTAGGTTCCAAGAACTTTAAAAAACCATTGGATCCGCCCTACCCATATATAACTAAATACCCATATTTGTCTTCCCGAGCCTTGTATCTTTTGCATCTTCCTCGCCAATGAGAAAACAAAAGCAAAATTATAATATTTGTGGACAAAACAAACTCTTGTTAAATGCTTTTAGGTGGAACGTCTCACGAACTAGCTTTACAAGTTTTTATTTTTTAAATATAGAATTTGATTATATTTCCTTTCATGTTAGTTTATATTCTCTCTAGTTGGAATATTCTTTTGCGCATAACAGTATAATTCTACAGATGATACGAAGGCACAATAATTATCGGAAGTGGCAGATCTAGTTTTTTTTCATTTGTGTCGAAATTTCGTTGCTCAAACGTCTGTCAATTAATTTTAGATTTTTCAATTCAGTTCCGGTCGTGTCAGATAATAAAAATATATAAGAAATCCATTATAAATAACTAATAAAAATACGTCAATAGTCATTGGAATACAAATAATAAAAATATAATGTGGCAATATACAATATCCTTACAACGGTTCTCTACAAGTTTTCATTTCTTTTTTTTTGAAAATAATCCAATACATCATCTAAACATGCATTCCTAAGAATATGTTTATTAGTTATAACAAAATATAAATATCGCTTAAGCCTTCCTCGCCAATATAATTACGCAAATTGGACTTCATGTATTTCACTGCAGAAAAATATATCTAAACACTTGATTCAACCGGTTAACTAGTGACAACTTCAACAATAAACGATACATCCGGGGCAGATATATATGTTAACAAGGGGTAACGCCCGCTACAGCTTGACGTTCCGGCGGTAGTGTAAAATTAGTATAAATTTTGGAAAAATTTGACGTTTTTTCGATTTCGCTACCGCATTTTTATAAAACGTTACCGCTACGAAGGAATCCTAGATCCGCCACTGGATACATCAACACAAGTTGTTTCTTTCTTTCAACAGTCACTCTTACAATACTTATCAATATAGTTCGAGAGTTCAATCTTGAGTCATCTTTTTATCGATATCGTTATAATCATATGGACGCATCTAGGTTGGTTGTAGTATTCTTTGGTATATGAAGCTTACCAAAATTAATGTTAATAATGTCTTTTTTTTTTAAATTTTTGGAGATATCAATTAGCTATATCTTATTGTATTCCTTAATGAAACTTTACGTAGAGCATTCACAAACGATCCTTTATATTTATATGATTGCATTTTTTATATTTTATAGAGTGATTGTGAGTAAAGGAGAGAAAAAATGTTATCGTTCATCAGTAAATTTGGAGAGCATTGTTCACATTCTATAATTTTTTAATATTTTTTTAAAGTTGTTGTAAGTGGAAGAGTATGAAAAAGTGACAACAAAAGTATAAAAATATTATTTAATTTAAAAAGAGAGAGATAATGTAATGATTTCTAGTATAATTATAGAGATGGCGTAGAGAGTCGATTCTTAATGATCTAAGGGATTTATTTTGTTCTCCCATCAATTATAATACTTTCAGGAAATTACCTTTATTTATAAAACCTTTTGATTAATCATTACCATTAAAAGATAGATGCTAATCAGTGTTGTACAAAATCGGAACTAGTCGGCGACCTAGTCGGTCGGCCAAAAATCTACGATTTCAGTCAAATTCCAGTAAAAAAAACGGCGGTCTGGCCAAAACCTGTAAATTCTCGGCCAATTTCCAACCAAATCATGTAGATTCCGATGATTAATCCTATATACTTAAAAAAATTAAGTCGAGGAGGGGTTAAAACCTATCTAAATGAAATATTTACCTATACATGTGTGTACATATATATAAAAAACTAAAAATTACATATAAAGATCCTAATCCGATTAATCCTGATTAATCAATCTCTAGTCGGTATCTGACCGCCTGACTAGCGACTTTTACAACCTTGTTACTACTACAATAAAGTTTCAACTAGAATGTATATTGGTCCAGTTTAGGTCGCGTGATGTAATGATTTTGACGCACAATTATGAAACTTGTACGTCAAAAAACAACAATGTATATGTAAAGTTGGGCATGTCTTTGTAAATGTTTAACAGTTTGTCAAATTCTGTTAATACATTATTCTGTATAATAACATTTTTAATTGTAAACAGTAGTCGATCACTATTGGTCAATATGAATTTAGTTTGTGGCTTACAATGTTATTTTCTATTAATTTATATTTTTACCCTAGGTTTTAATAGAGTTATCATACAATCATTAGATTCTAATAGTTCTTTTCTTATAAATGATTTATGTTACTACCTCTGATCTTCAATAGATGTATCATACATAAGTTTAGTAATAACCCATGGATGTATCATGTAATATATACATTATCATCAGCACCTCCCGTACAACCCCGCCGCGAAGCGTGGATTTCAATACTAGTTTAAAAACATATAACAAGACTAATATTAAACTAAAGTGCTTGCAGTTTTAGACATTATGAAACAATTTAAAAAAAAATTGAAGTATATTAAATCTCAGTACTTCATGGGCCTTGAATCAGAGATAACATGGGGACTAAAAATCATTTGTATGTATTAGAAGTTATAAACATCATGAAAATAAAGAGGCCTTGAACCAGAGATAACACGGGGACTAAAAATAATGCATATGAAATCTTAGTAATTTATTCACATGACATTATAGCCTAGTGGTATGTTGGAGGTCAGATAAGGCTTAGAACCATTAGGTCATGTGTTAGATTTCTACAATGGAGGTTTTTCTTAGATTTATTAGGTTTTCTTCCGAACTTGTGTGTAGTGAAGATGTATATGATTAAATGGTTCTGCTGATGACACGATGACATTTCATTGGTTCGTCAGTGATCCAAATTTACCGTTAAAAAATATATTAGTACTTCATGACATTTATGTATGTATAATTAAAAAAAGTCTATTTACGAATAAATGCCGGCTTAGGATCCTATGACATAACTCCACTTTTAATTAAAACTTTATAGAATTTTTATTAAATTAGTAGTTCAATTATTGACAAATTCATCTCATCACAAGGGTTATAATAAATCAATTTAATTTGTGGACTCAAAAGAATCATTTTGCCGATCATGAGCAAGACAGTTTTGTGAATATTGGTATAGATTTGATAAAGATTAATATTTATAATTGCTTCTTAATTATGAAATTAAATTCAACAAACAATAATTAAATAACAAGCCGACCAATCCATGTTGATAGATTCTAACACGTTTCAATTTACAAAGCTATCTTAATATAATTTGCAAAGTGTTATTGACTAACTATATTTAAATCAAGAGCCAATGCAGGCTAGTTTCTTTTTACCCTTTCACTCATTTGCAACTCCATATTAGTTTACAATTTTGTCATTGACTCAATATTAACATAATGAAATAGTGAGGTCGAAGGTTAATATCACTTCATACGCTTTATAAAATAAAATCAGTAAATAGAATATTATATTTTAGATGATATATTAAAGAAAATAAAACTATATTCTAATAAAAAAATATAGCAAAAGTAACATCCATGTATTTTAGTTGGTGTATGTATCAATACAAATTAACATATTTCATAGTGAATAAAGTGCCAAAATTGTCTATAAGGTTAGTCGCTTTGGTTTGTTTCATTTAAAATGATTTTTTTTGCGTATTGACGATTGTTTCGTCCCAATCATGCACAAACCCAATTAACCTAGATAGCTAGAGTAGATCAAGTATCATATCCACAAAGAGCATGTGGATAGTATTACACTAGTTGTTCGATTAATTAAACTATTTACAAAACAATTATGAAGTTTAGAATGATTAGGAAGCTTGCTATTTTCGCTTTAAAAGTTGTTTTAAATGATGAACTACAAAATGATTCAACGGTTGTGTTCAATTTGGTGATTATCACAAACTGTTAATTATAAAGATTTCTAAACAAAATGGTAAAAACAATCACACTCGGGTTCGGATTAACAAAAAACTAGGGTTAATTCACATAAACGGTTCAATTAATTTGTGAATTCTAATGATATTTCGGGTTTCTGAAAAAACCAATCAATTAATCCTGGACATAAACAATCATCAAACAATTAGACAAAAGTATATTTTATGAATTAAGATTAATCCCACACAAGAACCCTAATACAAACCAAAATCAATAGTTATTATCTTGACACAATGCCTATGATGCAAGAAAATCTTAAACAATCATAAACTCACAATCAAACTAATAAGTGGTTTGCATCAATTTCACAATCAAAGACTAAAAAAATGTTTCTATCAAACCAATTTATGAAACCAAAACTCTAAAACTTACAACCATACACCCGCATATGATTTTAGGGAAACTACCCTTGCATCGCTGTTGGAATCGTCCATGAATTTCCCCTATTCGGTTATGTCTTTTGATTTGCTATTAGAGAATATTTAGAGATAAACTAGAATGAAGAAGAATGAATGGGGAATGAAGGAGAATTCACTCCTTGGTCAAAGAATTTGATGTGGGCATGTAACTCCCACTATTCTCTCACTTGTTAAATGAAATTATCCTCAAAATCGCTTTTTACAATGCAGCCAGCGCGTAGCAAAAGAGGCGTGATTTATTAGCTTTTCAAAACATCATATTTGGATTCTTCTCGTGGAGCAACCCTAATTGCATATATTATAAGCCATGAAACTCATTTTTTAGCTCAATATATGACCAAATGAAGTTTTGACTATTTCTGGCACAATGTTCAGCTTGGTTTTGCCTCTTTTCACGTCTTTTCAATCCCATTCTCTCTAGAAACCTCTCAAATCTTCGATAAACCTCGAAAATGCACCTCAAACATCAAGGCCTGCAAAACACAAACTATTTCAAAGTAGTGTATTCTAGACAATAATCCCAATTAAAGAAATTCTAGCAAGAGAGTCCTAACTTTCGACATATTTTCCTTCAACGAGCTTTTATCAGCTAAGGACTACATCTGTTAGTGTATGATGATGTGGATATCTTTGTGGATGCTGACGTGTTCAGAAAATAACATTTGGCATCTACGTAGATGTCGTCGTGTTAATTTTATTCTAAATATGCTTCTAGAAATTCACTTTCTCCCCTTTTTGTCACACCCCCAAATTATCACATGCGGGGCGTGTGACGTACCAAGATCTAGCCACTAATCACGTTTAACTAATAGTAAAATATTAACACAGATGTCATGTCCAACATAATTAGTGTATTTCACATGAAACGTTTCCAAAACAAAGTAAGTGTTCAGCGGAAGCATAAGAAATTGTTCAATCGATCAAAAACATATTGTTCGAAAACATAAGCATAATAGTAAATGTTTCAACAAGTAACACGACCCATGCCATCTCTAGCTCCTCAACTGCAAGTTCCAATTCATTGATGTATCTAACGACCTGCAAGCATGCAGATAAGTGTATCAGCATAAAGCTCGCAAGTTCACAGTTTTTATTCAACGTAAATCATGTAAGTGTTTATCGTAAAAGCATGTTAAGAATAATAAACTTGGTACCGATATGACTGTTATGTTTGTTGTGCCCTCATCAGTGTCTATCAGCATTGATCATAGTGTTTAGAGTCCTTAGTTCACGCCCGACTCCCAGCACAGTGTGAGGTTTGTCAAACCTAATAACGCTATCAACTAATACACCATTGCCTCCTAGGAAACTAGCTCGGTAGTAAGTAAGGACTTTCGTGATAGAGTTTGAGTTTATTAACTAACATTGAATTTAGACTACAACATATAAAAGTATCCCTCCCAGGAATATTAGTTTGTCCCCCGGGACACATGCTTGTGAAAGAGTAATGAACTCACCTTAATTTGCTCGGTAAGTACTAGCGTGCTTCTAAGTGTTAATAAAGTGTTAGGTCCGTTACACGCGACCTAATGTACAATGAATGTAAGTATGTATAAGAGTAGGGTTTGCAATACCTTATTTGTCCAAACAACCTAGTGTTCATGTGATCAGGTTAACATGTTTATCATATAGTAACACATAATGGATTCTCTAGTTAGTGATATAAGTTAGTGACATTTAATGAGATTTTAGGAAACACGGACGTCACATACGTATGTACATAAGTCAGAACAATTAAACACATGTATATTCTAACGTGGTTTATTAAACTCGGAACCAATATACACAATTAAACTCGCACTCCACATACATATGTATATAAACTCTGACCATGCTAACCATCCCTAAACTCGGAATCCACTAACATATCGTTCAGACATAAGCTTAAACTCGGAATCAACATAGTCATGCGTTTAAATTCGAACCTAGCACATGTAAACACATTAAACTCTAAAAAGCATACCCAAATTTAAACTACGAAAAGCATACCCGACCAAAGTTGAACTCTGAAAAGCATACCTAAGTTAAACTCTAAAAAGCATACCCACATTAAACTCTAAGAACCAACCCAAGTTAAACTCTGAAAAGCATTGACACCCTCTACTTATAATAAATTCGGACTTCATCATAACATACAAATTCGGAACCCTCCCTTGTTTCCTTCTTAAATTCGGACATCAACACTTTCATGTAAGTTCGGACATGTTATATATGTTAACCCGGACTTTGTGACTTCACAAGGTCGGACCAGTTATCAATCGCACATAAACACATAATAATCAAGAATCACCACAATTTTCAATGTAACAGTTCTACGATCAAATCCCTAAATTTCAACCATCAACATCACGCATTAGCAGTTCTAATATATCAATAGCATCACTAATCTCTAATAAACAGTTTACACATTCAAGTACTAACAATCACACATTCATCAGGCATAATCAATTAATCACCGATGATTGTTTGGATGTCTAGGGTTTGCATGAATCAAAGGAACAAACATAACAACATGTAATATAAACATTACCTTAGATTCGATCTAGAGTTTGTTCTTGATGAATTGAAAGATCAAAGAGTAGATGATCTGAGATTTGTGTTGTGTAGCCAAAAAAGTTAGAGAACTGCCGTATGATGAGATTATGAGAGGTTTAGGGTTATCCAGTAGTTTATTAGAGTTTTACTATTAACTCTAAATATCCCCGAACTTTATAACTTTTACACAAGGCAAATAATCATCTCGCAATTTGCAATTAAAGCATATAATTCATGTATTTGTCATGCAACGCATAAGTTTCGTATAAACTGTCCGTTTATATTAATTATTCATGTTAGTCATCAATGTTCGAGAATTAACTTGTGTATGTGTTCTGGTAATTCCACGAATTACCAAAGTAGACTCATTTAACTAACCCTAGTTAAATGCAGTGCTATGAATATATGTCTAAGTTAACTATGGTTAGGTTAAAGTATTAACCTGAAATTGCAGGTTGTCACACTTTTTTCACCACCATTGCACCACCACCACCATCACCATCTTCTTCCTTCCCTTCCCCCTCTCACCTCCACTAAAAACCCCTAAATCATAACCAGTGTGCGGTGGTGGTTCACAATAAAACTTGTAAACCTTACGTAGAATCCTTATAAACCCTAAATCAAATCTTTTTTCAAAACTTGTTTAGGGTTTAAAGAAAACCTAAATCGAATCACTGCAAATCAAAACCTCAATATCTTGAAACCCTAGAACCTTCAATCCCTTGAGATTCTGGTGGCAGGGATGATGGTTCAAACTTATCTCTTTCTTTCTCTCTCTCTCTCTCTCTCTGAAGGATGGTGGCTTTTGCGGCGGCGGTGGTTGTCGACAGAGGTAAGGTGGTGTTCTTCACCGGTTGGTTGGTGGCAAGTGGTGGCGATCAATTGCTAGTGGTGGTTGGGGTGAGTATATACGTATAAATGCGTGTGTATGTATGCAAACTGTTGTCTTCTTTGAGATTAATTCCAGCAAATGTGCTAGTTAGGATTATTAAAATCCAATTCCCCCATTTTAATTTATTGTATTTGTTAAAAAACATAAGGTTTTAAAAAATAGAATTGTATGAAAATAATATATATTTGAAAATTCCAACGTATACTTTTTAACAAAAATTACCCAATATATATACCCTACATCTACATGTATTGAGCCGAGTATACAACACAACTTCATAAACAAATTTAGTACTAAAATCACCGATACTCATCCATATGCTGCACATTTCCATTCATAGTTCTTGAAGTGTATGAATGTAACTTTTATGTTAAAGATAAATAACGTTTTTAACTTAACGAAAAGAAAATAACCCCACCCCACATTTGGTCTTCTTTGTTTTTCCGGTCACCGGCCCTCAACTACCATGCAATGAATCCGACTCCATTGCCGCCCAAACGGATCCAAAGTTAAAGTTATAAAATTATTATGATTGACAAAATATGTGTATTATTATGTTATAGTATTAAATTCATTTTTAGCTATTTATATAACTAACTCTATAAAACATTTTTTTTTCTCAATCGACAAAATAGTAATGTTGAAACCAAAAGGATGGAGGAGGAATTTTTAGGCAATGCTTGATTGAAGAGAGTTAAAAATGAGCATATATGAAATAACGTTAGATAAGGGAAAATGGTAGCTTGTTAAATTGTTTTTTTATAAATTAGGTATATATGTACGGGATTGGATTTAAATATTTAGTCTTCTAAAGATAGGAAGGCGCATGAAGAGTATTAAATGAACTCTGATTGAACTCATTCTAGCGGAATTGGGATCGCCAAATCAAACTCTATTATCTTAGTCGCCAAATCAAACTCTATGATCTTAGATTTTAGATTTTCGTTTTTGGAATTTTAGCTTGTAAATTTTAGATTTTTTTTTTCAGATAATTGTGTTTTTTTATTTGGCATTGTGTTTTTTGTTCGTTATTGTGTCTTTTTTTGCGATTCTTTGTGTCTTTTTATTTCTCAATATTATGTTATATTTTGCGATCTATTGTGTCTTTATACATTTCCTAAATTTAAGAGACCATGTAAGATAACTCACCTCTATATGTATGATATTTTAACTATTTTGTAAAGACATGTGTTATATTTTAGTTTTACATAGGTATATATTCATTTTCTCAATTTTTTTGTAAGGGTATATATGAAATTGCGTTATTTACAAGGTAAAGACTATAAGAGTGTTAAAACTCAGAATAACTTGCTAAAATGATAATGATTTAACAATGTGAAAATGAGTGTAAGATGAGAACTTGATCAAAAGAGGACAAATTATGTTCTAAAAATGTAAGTTCAAAAAAAGAAAGAAGTACAAATACGGGTTTGGGTTGATTGAAGAATACATATTTGGTTTGGTTAAAATATTATGACGAGTTTATTGAAAAGAAATATATAGATAGAAATGAATATTATATATTATTGAAACACTAATTTGCTCAGGAGTTCTAAAACTATCGATAATGATGTTTTTCCACAAAAGTCGCACATCCAAATAAAATAAATTTATCAGAAATTATATATTAATTGTAATGATTAACAACCACGATTCCTTTTACAAATAATAAGTCTGTTACACACTCACTTATATATTTGTTTCAGATTTTACTAATTATAGCAATTGGATACTTTGCGTTTACTTCATTACTTGTACTACAAATTAATAAAAGTCTTAGAATGATCAAATTCAAAGTCTCTTAAAAATAAGAAGTTGTAAAAAGGGGATCAAACAGATTTCAATTGATCTCATTCAAGCAGTACTGGAACCGTCTCACGTATTCTACGATGTGAGATTTTAGGTTTTTGTTTTTAGATGTTTGTTTGTAGATTTTAGACTTTTTATTTACATCATTGTGTTTTTTTTTTTATTCATTGTGTCTTTTTTTTGACATTGTGTTATATTTTTCGGTATTGTGTTATATTTTGCGATTCATTGTGTCTTTGAACACTTTTATTTTTAGGAGTATAATAACTTTACCATATAAATAAGTACTAAATGTTGATAATATATAAATGTTTGTCATGTTATTTTAAACAAATTATAATTTTACTAAAATGACACGATAGAATCCATTTATAACGTTACAACAAACAAAATACATTACATAAATAGAATCCATTAAAGTTTTAATAATCACTTACCATTATTAAGATTCTCCATGACTCATACAATTAATGGAATACAATGGTCGAGTGAATTGAGGTGACATCTCAACAACGACCTAACCATTTAAGGGCGATTAAAATTTCAATTTTTCATCATGTATCCCTTTATTTTACTAAACCAAAAGTAGATACAAGAGGGTTAGTGATTGTGAGGGCAATTGATCACTGTGGCTCAACCAAAGTGAACAAATTAAAAGTGGAAAACCTCGAAACCATGAAAAAGTCGTTGGAAGACGTGTATTCAACAAGCCCATCAACGATATGTAGATAACGGAAATTGGGAGAGGCTTAGTTCCAACACCCGAAAGAGCTACTAAAAATTACAAACACTACGTACAAATGTTTATACGATTTTCATGATTTTAACTATAGTTTGTTTTGTATTGCATAATGCACTTATACATAAAAATGATCAAGTAGGAGAGAAACACTCGGACGGTTACATGATATCACTATATTATCACATTTAAAACTATAGATAAAAGAGATTATACAAGTTGGCAAAAGATCAAATACAAATAGTCTTATTGTATAAAACGTACGAAATACATGAACAAGTAAAAAAAACACGGTGACATTTTCATAATTATTTACTTGTAGAGTAATTATCAAAATTATCCTACAAATCATCTTAGGGTAATTTTGTAAAATGACCTTGTAGGATAATTTTATAGAGTATCATAATTACTTTACAATTACCCTACAAATGATCTTGTATGGTAATTTTAATCTTGTAGGGTAATTTTATAGAGTGTCGTAATTACTCTACAAATTATCCTGTAGGGTAATTTTGATCATGTAGAGTAATTTTGATCTTGTAAGTAATTACGAGTAAAATAATTATGGAAATGTCGCCGCGTTTTTTTACATTTAATGTTTTTCATACGTTTTGTAGGATAAGGCTACTTGTACATAAACTTTACCCTATACAAGTTAATGAATCATTGCTTCTAAAACAAAGGAATACATGTAAAAGATTTGTTCTAAAACAAAGGAATACATGTACGAGATTTGATTTGATGAATGATATTATTTGTTCTCCATTGGACAAGCCCTTTAGTGAGTGCCTTTCGGTCTATATGGAATAATGCAATGGCCTTCGCTTTTCAGTGGTTTCACCTGAAAAGGAAAAAAAGACATAAATCAAACAAAGCATAATTCACACACATCAACTCCAATTTCCACTTTCTATTTTATTTTTATTTTTATTATTGACTAAATAAAAATCGTTTGTTTATATATTTTCATAGGAGTTTTGGGTTTTTTCAATGAAGACTCAAGTTCAATTTCTATTTGTGTCATACTGGGGGTGGATATAGGCAATAAAAGATTTGGACTAGGCCTTGTGTGAGGTTGTCAGTTCGATTCCCGAGCCCAACCGGGTTTTCGTCCCACCGTGTGTTACGCCTGAGAGTTCTGCTTTTGTGCCGGGGAACGCCTGAAAAAGCCAAACTTTGAAGCCAGCAACATGGGCCCAGTTAAAACAACATAGTCTGGTCAAAGTGTGGCAATAAGGGGCTCTCCGATTTGAAGAGTGTGTTAACCTTTATACGTGAAGTTCACCGTTAAAAAAATATATATTTTTCGTAACAACGGTTGGATCTAGGTTATTTTAATTTTTAAAACAAAGTAAATCACACAAATTACTCCACAAAAATAAATGTTTTCCTTTTTTAATTAGTCAACTCATTTGATATGCTTGTACCTATTAAAGTTCTGTTAGGTCTTTAACGCTAGGCAAATTTAAATTCACATGTGAATCAAGTTACGAAGCTCGATGCTAATTCACATGTCAACTATCATTTATTCATATATAATTGAAGTTTATAATAATGTTTTAGTTCACGTGTTATTGCAAAAACTTAGTATAAATATGAAGTAACATGGATTCATATGTAATTATCAAGAGTTATAGGATTAAAACATATGGAGTGATTTATTTTTTACTATTCTTTTATTTATTACTCTAACCATAGCGTAAAAAACCATAATATTATAACAATAAACTAGTCATTCATATGTATGGTGAGATGGATCAGTTGGGCATTGAATAAGAATGGGTTCGAATGAAAATGAATTCGGATATACTGAAAAATATCACTTTTGTTCTAGTCAAAACGAATTCGAACCAAATTTAGTTTAGGTTAATAGGAGTCGTTTTAGAAAGAAAAAAAAAGATTTTTGTATTTATTTTTATAACTAGTGTAACAACCTTCGCGGAGGAGGTTGCAACAAAGGCGTGGAGGTGGCAGTGGCAATAGTGCTGGTAGTTGTGCTAGAAAAGGCGACACTGGTGGCAGTGGCAGTTTTGATGACATTTGGAGTGGTGGAGCTTATAGTGTCAGCAACAGTAGCGGTCGGTTGTGTTGGCGGCGATGGTGGGACAACAATGTTGGCTGAGTGTCAAAGACAGTGGCCATTTTTAGGTGGTGGATGCAACAATGGATGGTTGTGGATTTTGATCACCCATTTTGACTCGATTTAAGTTAGCGTCTCAAAAGAGAACCATTCTGACTTGTTTAGTTTGAGTCGACCCAAATGTAACTTTTAAATTACCCAAATCAACCTATCTATTGATTAGCATGTCATGATTGCCAAACTTATATGTAACCCGACCCATCCAACTCAGTGCTAACCATTAGGGTGGTAGGGGCGCCCATCACTCACCACCCACTTATCAATCCAATCACCATACGCCACGTCATCGAGTCAAACTCCATCACTAGTGATGGATTTTAGTGAAAATGACCATCACTCACCACACCCATAATGCTCCACTCTCAACGATATGGTTACAAAGCGTTTTAGTGTTCACGCGTGTTCAATGTAGCCGGCAGTGGTGTATCACGGCCTTCAACGCGTTATAAACTTCATCATGGGGAACGTCCCGGGTGGCCTTATAACATATAAAGTTTAGATAATTGCTTGTGTAAACTTTAGATAAAGATATCTTTGTCAGTTGTATGCTTTATGCTCATGTTCCCCAACTGCAAATGACACCCAAATGAATAAATGTATCAATTATTGAAACAAAGACTAGAGAATCTTAAGGGAGAAAGAAAAGACCACATGAGGTCCCCAACCCAACCCACTCATCTTCCAAAAGCACCCACAATGGACCATAGAACCAGCTGGGTGTGCACCCCACACAAGTTTCTCCACTCCACATTGATGTGAAATGTATTCATAATTTAGGTCATCAACTATAATGACAACTCAGATATCAGAATGCATCTTTGAACAATTTTGTGACATGTGGTGGTTAAAACTTCAAATCATGCAAAAACTTAAGCCTTTTAATGGCATGCTATGACTCATCAAGTAACGAATGCAATTGTTGTCGGAAATTTGGGACACGGGTCGCTTCAACAGCCATGAGTAGACCTGTTGATTGGTAGTCTTTTAGCTGCAAGACAAGATACTATGCCATCAGATGTATGATGATAATAACATCCTATACAAGTCATATGTTGATTACAGAAATTATATGCTTTCAACTATAGTCGGGGATGTGAATTTCTAACACGACACATAGTAGTTAACTGTGAATAGCAACGATAGCGACAGGCAACTTATACGCTACGTAGAGATAGCGATGAAATAGCAGGTGCTATTTTATGTTTAGCCATACACTAGAAGAAAATTTTAGAAATATTTTATATGCATATCATATCCAAATATGGCGTTTCTATATGTATATTAAACAAAAAGCCTAAAATCCAACTATTGTATACGTATATATTATCGCAATTTAATTTAAAACCCAAAAAAAACAAAAAACCTGAAATCCCGCTATTTACTCACTATGGAGGCACCAAAATAAAATCAGATAGCAATGATTGAGCGCTTCACTACGCTATGAGCGCTATTAACATCTATGACATGAACCTAACACGAAATTCGTGAGTTTGGGTTTAGTCTAAACAGATTAGTGTCAGACCCCGTGAACATGTTTAGCTAAATGGGTTGTGTTTGGGTCGACCTAACTAACGGTCTTGCGGGTTGACCCCTTTCACCCGTTAATTCTTATGAACTTGTCAAAAAGTTTGTTTTATGTTATAACTTAATAAATGGGTATTTTCCTTTTTACAAAAAATAAGAGAGCATCGTGTTTTAGAGTTTACATTAGTATATTTGCGTATTTGGTTGTAATTAATAGTATTTTATACGTAAAAAAGTAAAATAAAACAAAAACCTCAGGTTAAACGGGCTGTGTTCGTGTCAACATGGAAAAACCTCTCATGGTTAGGTTCACGTGTCTGACACAATTTTCGGATTCATATCGGGTTTGACCCACCAACCCATGAAATAAGCTTATTTTGGAGTAAAAAGCGTGACTTGCCTCATTGGTGGTGACCTGCTGAGTATGCAAGGGAAAGCAGAAGGACCAAGCACTAAGCTGAAACAGTTGACAAACTATTATAACTACATGTTAAAGAATTATGCAAATTTGAAATTAAGAGAATAGAGGTGTACATTGTAAAATATTTCATCTTCTGGCTTCAAGTAAATTATAGCTTCTTCAATTGTGCTACTATCCTTCTTTTTCTGGTTTCCATTCTTATGCCGAAGGCCAACAATAAAAGAGATTAAAACAAAATGTTGACCAAAAAAAGGTTAGTTACAGTCAAAGTTACCTTATAGATTTTGCTGAGAATTAAATAATATCTGAAACGAAACAACTTCCTAAGCTCCTCCATCGGCTTTCAAAAACGAAAGTAAGAATACATGAGGTTCATAAAGATGGTCAAATAAGCATTTCACCTTAATAAAATAAAATGGTAATTATTAGAAATTATTCTAGATTTTGTAGGACAAAGATCTCCGATTACTATTTGCCTGTTTGGATTTGCGCTTTGGAACTGACAATTTTAAACAAATTTACAAGAATTTTTCACATTTTTAACAAGTTTAGTATTTTTAAAAGAGTATTTTTCATCTAACCTCGTCTTCGGTAGCTCAGAGGATCTCATCGAAAAGTCCATCATACAAAGGTGGTAAAAGCTGAGATGGCAGATTCACGACGCGTTGCGAGATCACAAGACCGACATGCTCAGCTTGCTCTCCGAAATACGATCTCGACTTATCTTTTATTTCTTTATCTTGGCACACTTTTAATAAATGCTCTTTCACTTCCATCATACATTTACAATCCTGAATCGTAAAACAAAAAACTTCAATTATATAAGCAACTAAAATTCACAAAATTTCAAGATTTTTGGATATTTAAATATAGTATTCACCTTATATCTTTGCATGTTAAGAGCAGATATAAATCCGTAAACTCCATTATCTTCATCCTCTTCGATCTTAATTACGGTTCCCACAGTAGTTTGTTGCAGGATCAAGTCTACAAAACCGCTTAAATCCCATTCTTTATTATCGAGGTACGTCTGCAATAGGACCTTCACTCCATGGAAATCATCGGGCTTCGGGTCAAAAAATGCAAAATCCGCTTGAACAACTCCCTTCAAAAATAAAATAATAAATAACATAAATATAACTTTAACAGAACATGTATCACGATTTCAGCTTTATAAAGGTGACCCAATAGTTACCTCAAAGTCCTCATCTTCAGAAGAAGAATGTGATTCATTCGTCTTTGATTTTGCGGTATCGTATTTTTCTCTTCTGCTACCTATAAGAATGAATTAGATTACAGAAATTGAAATATGATTGCAAATAATATATATTGGGAAGTTCATGCCTGTAGAGTTCGGAGTGGCTTTAATGTGTACTGTGGAATTGTTATTCTTCAGTTTGGGCTTTAGGGCAGAATTATGTAGGGCCATAGAACAGGCCAAACGAGAGAAAGCGGGCTGGGCCTTATGTACGTGGCCTCTTTTTATTGGCTTACGAGGCATTATGATTGTACGGACACCCTAAATGACTTCAAAAGTTTACGTTCTAGTAAACATGAAAGTTCAAAAAATAAGTGCACGCTCGAGACAAAAAAGAGCAATAATAAAAATACAAAATAACACTAGGCATGAAAAACTAGTAACACTATTGTACATATATGCCATAAAAAAACCTCGATATACGAACAACCTGATAAACACTATCTCATTGATGCACAGATTAATTTTAACATGTTTACAATTAACCCAATGCTTGGTTAATACAATATATTTTTTCCCCTTACATTAACAAACTATTGTATTGTAAAAGTTGCAAATTTGAAATATTAACAATAGTTAATATCTTTTTTCATAGATAGATAATTATTTATAACAAACTAAAACAACTACTCGGGCTACTCATCCAAAATGTGCATGTGCCTGGACCGAAGAATATCATATGAATTATGAAACAAGTGCATTGTTAACCCTCGACAAGTGTACTGTTAACACCATAAAAACAAACATATACTCGGAATAACTAGCATAATGTTCTTACTACAATCCAGCAGCAAACATTTTCAACCAAAGAACTAATATAGCACACATTATACATTGATGATTCATAATAATCAATACAAAATAATTAACACACAATAAGTTTATACAATATACAACTGGTTCAAACTTAAAAAAAAATGAGTTAATATACAATAAGTTTATACAAAATACAACTAGTTCAAATGAATTAACACACAAAAACTTGCATAATAAGTGCTACATCTTAAGAGAGTATATATTGACTCGCAAAGAACACGAGTTACTTAGAGAAACAAGTAAAGATACTCCAGTATTATCCGTGATACCTTCATCAACTGATATATCTTTAAGGTAATAACAACAAAGCTGTGCTCATGATCAAGCAGCCATTGTGTAGCCTTTCTAAATGAAATCATACTAGTCAAAAGACCAATGCCAAGAGTAAAGGGCACAGCAATCTTAAAGTCACTAATTTTAGCCAAAAGAAATTTACTCTGTGTATTCATAACCTAGGTGAACTCAAGGCGCAAAGGGCTCATCTGTAGCCTAAGTGCAAGAGTAAAATAAAGTGCACGCCTGAGACAAAAAACCGCAATAACAAAAATTCGAAATATACACTAGACTTCTAAACTAATAACTTAATACTATTGTACAAACATAATTAAAAAAGGCCAATATACGAACAACCTGATAAACACTATCTAATCGATGCATAGATTTTAACATATGTACCATCTAAGTAGTTAATGCGGTACAATATCAGATATCGCGTTGGGATATCCGTAATTTTAATATGCTAAATTTATATATATATCTATTTAACACTAACACTTCAGCATACTCTCCTACCATTAACAAATTAACCTTTTGCAACTTGCAAAACACTAATATTTGTAGCAAGTAGGAACTGACTAAGACTTAAAACACTAACATATAACACTAACAACTAACAATTAAGACTTAATAACAACAATAAGAAGAAAGACGAATGGTAGAACTAAGAAGAAAGGTACTAATATCGGGATAATCGGTGATGTATCGGTCAATATCGCCGATATTATCGGTACTGATATTCTGACCGATATTATGCACCGATATCTCGGCAGGGGACCGATAACCGATATATCACTGATATATCGGTGATATATCGGGATATTAACTACATAGTGTACCATTAATGCAATGCTTTGATACAAATTTTACCCTTACATTCACAAACTATTGTCTTAAAAAAAGTTACAAATTTGCAATAATAATGATAATTAGTGAAGAATAGTTCCAAGGTAATTAATTGGGCTACTCATCCATCATCCTTTAGTATTTAACCACAAAGTTCCTTTTGTTTCTTAAGAAAAAATGTTAAGCTGAGCCAAATCCACAAGGGCTATTTCCTGAAAGACTGACCTAATATCTCCAGAGCAGCACCTAAGCAGGCTCATTTCTCCTCATTTTCTCTATCTAAAACTTCGTTTCCAGCTTTTAGATATTCTTTAGTCCAGTTTTGGTGCCTTAATGTGCATGCGCCTGGACTGAGGTGCTTGACTCACTTGAGCTTGACCACGACAGTCACCCCAGCGTGTGTTCGAGGCGCTGTTAGCCCAGATATTTGATAAACACAAACACACCACACCAGACTCGGCTATGGACTATCTTTTATAAACTCACAAACTTGACACACAAAATAAAGCATCCCTAGACCTATATTCATACTCACCAATACTAATTCTAACATATACTTCAAACCCTTTTTAAATGAACAAATAAACCTAACCCATAAACCAAACAAATAAACTAATTTATTAGTTCAAATATCTTTATCAGGATTAATCCAACATATAATGTATATATGTGTGGGCGCTCGGGGGGCAAAAGTGAAAGTGCACTAATTTTAGCGTTATTTTACTAATTGCGTGAAAATAACGTTAAAAGAGGGGATGGTTAATCATGCATCATGTGGTAGCGTTGATAGCCGAAAGACAAGGGAGTACATGCACTAATCGACCTTTGTCCTAATTGCTGAGTGCCTTATGTCCAAGATTTGATCAAAGCTACTATCGAGCCGGGGATCTCACTGGAAGCAGCCTCTCTATTCCTACGACCAAGGGCGGACCTAGTGTATAACAAGGGGCAACCCCCGCTACGGCTTGGAGCTCCGGCGGTAGTGTAAAATTAGTGTAAATTTTGGAAAAAATTGACGTTCATTCGATTTCGTTACCGCTTTTTTATAAAACGTTACCGCTTGGCGGGTTTTCTAGATCCGCCTGGCTGTCTACATCTTACCCTCCTCAGACCCTACCTTAGCTTTGCTATTGGTGGGATTTACTGAGTATTATGATGATGATAACGATCAGGATTAATCCAACAGGCGCATCGCTTTTGACTACATGGTTCAGAACTAGAGTCGCTAATAGTAGCGAATCCAGAACTCAAATCTCAAGGCCCGCGGGCTCCAACTTAGTTGGTGTGGCGATAAGACGGGTTGGGTAGTGGATCAAAACAACCACTCTTTCCATAGTGGTTAATATCATATGAAACAAGTGCACATTAACCCCAAAAAGTGTACCCTTAAAACCTAAAATCAAACATATTTTAGCATAAAGTTCTTACTACAATCCAACACCAAACATTATTAATCAAATTAACTACTATAAACCAAACTAAAAATCTAACATAGGACACATTATAAATTCATAATTCATCTAATCTTCAAACATTAGATGTGGAAACTAAAGACTTCAACCAATCAATACATGTCAATAACACAACCTTAAATAACAAACACTATTAATTCACCAATCATCATAATATACGAGGTTTATTACTACAATTCATCTGAATGTTACTACCTATTTTTTATTTAATAAAACCCTAAATTTGACATAAACCGACGGAAGTATACCTGTGGGTAGCTGAAACACAGGTGGATGATTAACGGTACGGATGGCGGATGTCACGCGCAGACGGCGGAGGATTCAGGACGAGGTTTGAGGGTGATTGAGTGTGGATGAAAAAAATGAGAGGGTAAAGATGCAACATTGTAGCTTTTTTATTTTATTTTTAACGGCCAACAAATCAATCCCGAGTACTCTCGAGGCACCCACTGGACAAACAGAGTACTCCGAGAGTAACCTGAGTCGTCCAGCACCACTTCCGGGGAAGACCCAGTAACCCACCGTCCGTAGGCACGACGGTGAAATTACCGGTAAAACATGTTTGGCTCAAGGATCGAACACAGGTTTCCCTGGGTCTCCTATCATTGCCCACCAGTGCCTCAATCCTTTTTGCACCAAGTGGGAATTGAACTTGAGTCTTCATAGAAGAACTCAAACTCTCTTACCACTTGAGCTAGAGGTCATTGGCATTGTAGTTTTTTTTTAAGTTTAAAACATATTGCCCATGTCTGACATCTTGGGGTGAGACAAGCCTTAAAGAACCGTTAGGTCATGTGTTTGATTCTTAAATTGGATTTTTTTCACAGATATATAGGGTTTCCTCTTGAATTGATGTCTAAGCATTATTGTCTAGCGAAGATGGATATGATCAGATGGTTTCGCTGGTGGCACGATAATACTCTAGTGGTCCGTTAGTTATCCAAATTTGTCTTTTAGAAAAAAGTTTACAACATATTATATTACCCATATGGTATGGCATTTTTATACTACGGTTTTGATGTGATTTTGAAAACATCTTCAAAGTTGAAATTGATGAAACATTGTTGTGCCTGAACTCGAATCTAGGCTAAGAACCTTCAGAGATGTGTGATCGAAGAAGAGTTACGTAGCTGAGGTCGATGGGTAGGGAGGTTGTGACTTTATTTGTTTATTTTACGAGTAGATCGGTAATATATAAATGTTAGCCCTAAAAACAAATCAACAAACGTTAGTTTTAAGGATCAAAAGTGTTATTTGTGTGCTGACAATTAAATTATGGGTAAATTACATTTTTCGTCTTTTATGTTTGTATCGGATTACAATGGTTGCTCTTTAACTTTAATAATTACAGTCACAACCCTTTTTTTGTTAAAACCATTAAACCCTAGGTCATTTGGTTTTAACCTAGTTAATTTTTTTAATTAGATCCAGTCATATGCATTGCACATGAGGGTAAATTCGTCTTTTTATTATTTTAGGGACTATTTGTGTAATTAACTTAAACTTTTAAACCAAAATTAAAGTTTACAAGTTTACTCTTTGATCCTCCCATCACAACAACCACCATGTTCAACCAATTCAAACAGATGAACCAAAAAAAGTTAAATCATTCAAATTTGTCATCTTACATAAATAACTTTGAACATGATATTTATTGATTTGAGTAATTTGCAAAATACCTAATAAGAAAAAGAAAAAAAAAACAAATGGGTTGAATGAAAAGAATCACTTGATATGCCTGAAAATCTTTTACTTGTGAAATATTTTTGTGAAGTTGGTTAGAAATTAATTGAAGAGTTAAATGCCATTTTAGTCCTTGTTATTTGGGCATTTTGTCAGTTTAGTCCAAATATTTTATTTTTCGTTTGTGGGTCTAAAAAGGTTTTACCGTTGCCCTTTTAGTCCACTGGGTTTTCTTCATTCATTTTTTTTTTTCTGTTAACGAGAAGACCAAATTTCCCTTTTCGTTAACAGAAAATAGATGAAATTAACTCAGTTGACTAAAATGGTAACGGTAAAACCTTTTTGGATTAACGGGAGAAAAATGAAACCTTTGAACTAAACTGGCAAAATGGCCCAAACCACAAGAACTAAAATTGCATTTAACTCTTAATTGAAAATAACTTTAAAAGGTTATTGTTTAACCAAACCTATAATTAATCATAATCGTTAAAGAAAACCAGATTTTAAAAGTTTAATTTAATTGTAAACTTGGATTAGTCACATCAACTATAAACTTGTATTCACTTTGACTAAATGGTGTAGGTTAACGCCCCTAGCCACATAAGCTTAATGGCGCCCCGCACACCGCCTCAAGGGATTTAAAGTAGGGGCACTATGGAGGGGGCTCCAACCCTTTAACGAGCGCCAACCAGGTATGCATGTGGGTTTCATTTATTCCAACCAATTAGGAATTTCTTTTTTTCTTTTCTTTTCCCTTTTTTTATATTGTTTAACCGGGGGAGTTATCCGGAATCATGCAAGTTAACGATAAAGCACCACTCGCTTATGAAGGACATACATGAAGTGAAGCTGATGTAGCGTGATAAAGCACCTAGGCACTTTATCCCCCATTTATTTAGTTGAGAGATAAAATTGAGGATGAAAGTAGCTAATTGTTTAGATTCTTTCACTCTTCTACCATTTGTTGACTTGACTTGAAATAGAGCAAAACTGATGCATATTTTATATAAGTTTCAATAGTCATGCTTTATAACTTGTTTCATTCCCTATATAATCATCGTCTATGGTACATATGAAGCAAGGATTGAACCAGCATGCCCACCACTGTAAGCACACCTCTGCTAATATTATCAATCTTGTTCATATTAAACATTAATAATTCTGTGAACTTATTTTGGTTACATAAACTTTAAAGCTCGACATGGTGAATATAGCTGATTAAGTATATGAAGACTACTTAAACAAGTAAAGAATCAGTCTACTAGGAGTAAAGTTAAATATATCTATAACGTTTGATGAGTCTGTATATTCTGACCATTTATTGGACAAAGTCTTTTTAATGCACTTGACATAGTGTACAATATATGTAGAACCAGTCCACCACATTCCAAAGCCTCCAGCAGCTATAAGAAAGACGCATTTCGTTCAATCTCCTCAAAAATACACAAATTAACGGATGAGGAGCGGAAGTAGAAAACTGTTGTGGTTGATTCCATGTACAAGCTCAATGTGGTTACCTACAGAATCACGGTTCGATATAGATTAGATACTTAGAACTGAGCTTTCTACCATTACTGAAGAGCCTCATACAGATGTCTCGGGTATTAATAGAGGAAATGAACCAAGAAAGCGCGCGAAGATGGATAAGAAGATGAAGATGGAGGATATGACTATATGAGTCGGGTTTTCACTGCCCAGTTTAGCCTAAAAAACTCATACGCACTCTTCTTGGAAAGGATGACGACAAGCAGTAGAAGCTTTGGTGGACTTCAACTAAATTAAAGATACTTCAGTTTGATCTTCTGTTTTTTCATCTTGTACATATAGGATCAATGTTAAGTTGACTATTTATGAATAATTTTTATGAACTTGTTTTGGTCACACAAACTTTGAAACTCAACATGGTAAATAGCTGATTAAGTCTACAGACAACTTTTTTAAGGGAAAATTACTGATTAATCTAGCCAAGACTTTAATCAACTTACCAATCTAGCCACCTTATGCGTCCTTGGAAGGCCACTCACATGTATGGGATGAGTCTTTCAAGCATGGGATGAGTCCTTGGGGCGAAACCCAATAAAAAATAGACACGTGGCCACAGACGCATAGGATGAGTCCGCGGACGCATGGGATGAGTCCGCAGACGCATGGGTTGAGTCCGCGGACGCATGGGATGAGTCTTTCCACGTGTCAGTTGGGGATTGCGGACGCAATATTTGGCCATACAGACGCATCAGAAGACTTGGGATCTGTGAGTGGCCTTCCAAGGACGCATGAGGTGGCTAGATTGATAATTTGACTTTTTTTCTTGGCTAATTTCGTAATTTTCCCCTTTTTTTAACAACTAAAGAATCAGTCTAACAGGAGTAAACCAGTCTACTTTTTTGCATGACTATTTTAACGGCTCCATCCCCCGCCAACTTTTTTGGTTGACGAATTTACGCTACTTGGACATGAGCTACAATTGGCTCAAGGGGGAACCAGGACCCGAACTTTGGTCTTTTCGGAATTTAACTACACTGAGGTTAAGTTGCAATAATTTCGAGGGCCCAGTTCCTTCTCAACTGTTCGAACTCATATCTCTACGAGTTCTTGATCCATGACACAATATTTTCGATGGGGATTTAGGTGTTGAAGTTGGTAAACTTCAAAATCTTGAATCACTCATCTTAAGTAATATTCTTTCGGGAAAATTTCCTGAAGAGATTGGAAAGTTAACTAAGTTAAGAGAATCTCATCTTTGATTAGAAACCTCAAAAATCTAGAAACACTAGATTTGTCGAAAATTCTTTTTCGATGCATATTTGATTAACTAAGTTAAGAGAATCTCATCTTTGATTATAAACCTCAAAAATCTAGAAACACTAGATTTGTCGAAAATTCTTTTTCGATGCATATTCCGACTTCCATAGGGACATTACCCAACATTACTGTTATTGATCTTAGTTACAACCATTTTACAGGTCCAATTCCATCATCCATGCAAACAGGGCCGGCCCTAGGGGTGGGCGAGCCGCACTCCCGGCTGAGACCCTTTTCTCCCGAGGGCACTAAATAAAAAAAAACATATATATATATTTTGTATATAAAGAATCTGAGCTTAACTTTAAGCAAAAAAAGAAGTACGGCCTACACTAGTTTTTCATTGATTTAATTTAATTAACTTTGGTAAGCACTGGTTTGTTAATGGTGTTTTTATTAGTTTAATTTTCGTAAGCACTGATTTGTTAAATAGTGAATTGATTTTGAAAATGAAATCATATGGAAACTGCATTAATTGTTGTGTAATAAAAATTTTGAAAATTCTTTTGTACAATTGCATTACTTGTTGAGTAATAAAAATTTAATTAACTTAATTGTTAAATGGTGTTTTTCATGTTTTGAAAATTTTGAAAATTCTTTTGTACAATTGATTTATTAAGTTTCCGTAAATAACATATTTCCGAAAAAAAAAACCTAAAATTATATAAAAACTCTTTTTTATATAACAACTAGAAATATATATAGTTTTAAATTAGCAAATTGCATAAAAGTGAATTACGATATACCTAATAAGTTAGATTAAAAAGATACTACTATTCACTAAAGTGTGGTTCAAAATGAAAATACCAACATAATAGATAAATTATACTAATTAAAAAGTAAATGAACACTAATAAGAAATATATCAACCAATTTGCTATGTTATTCTAATATTTTGATTTTACTATATTTATTGTTATAACGTTAATTATCGTTCAAAAAATAGTGAATATAATTCATTAGGTAGTAAGGGCCCTTTTTTCTTAGGTGGTACAGGTACTTGAATCCTTGGGGCCTGCTCTGAATGCAAAACATGAGCAAGTTAAAGACTCCTTCGGCTTGACAACAACATGCTGGTCCGAGAAATCCCAACTTGGTTATCCAAAATCAAAGAAAGATATGATGAAGACGAGAAACAATCATGGTTTTTATGAGAGGGAACTTGGGTTGGTTTCCCATTTGGGTTCGTCTCATCAATCGTAATCATGGGCTATTTCTTGGATTTTCTTAGGCTCTTCAAAATTTGGTGAAAACCTTTACTTTCTTCATGGATCAACCCTTCGCTCATTGTTCTATATAAATATTATGTCTCATCCTACAATATAAGATCTTAGGAGCTATAAATAAAAAGTTGTACTCATTTTTAAAAATATAAACTAATTACTAGTAAACCCAGACTCTATAAATAGCTTTGCTATAAGTGAGATTTACTGAGTTGGTTATTGTTGTTTATTAATCACTAGTAAGTAATATGGTCATATATGCTAAATAGTTACCTACTTATTTATTTGGGTAGTTGATACTCTTGTCCGCCAACAATGTGCAAGCGACACTCTTCCGCCGACACTGTGCTGATGACACTCTTGTTCAACTGACACAGATTCAGTAGGCAACACTCATGTCGACTGGTCATTAGATTGGCAACACTAACAGTTGGTTAACTCCTAACGACACTATTTTGGCAACATTGAGAGTATGTCCGGCAACACTGTCATTAAACTCGCAACCTTGTTATTAGCCGAGTGACACTGCTGTAGTTTCTCAAATAAGTTTCACTTATCATTTGCTTTCTGTAACAGCAGAAATAGATCAACCGATGAAGAAAATAGCTAGGCAACAATGATGGTCACAATTTCTATTAAGTAAAGTAACTGTTTTAATTCATTTAATTTTATAATATTAATTTTTCTCTAGAATTTGCGTTTGGTAAACTTTTTATATAAAAAAATTAAACTAGTATTAAGCTCCCCGCGTTGTGATGGGGAAGTAAAACCATGTCAAGTAGCACTAATGTCACACCACGGTCGGTGATCACCAACATCGGAAAAGCTTGTGTAAAAAAGAAATAGAAGACGGAAAAAATAAAATCGAACGAAAAGTAGACGTAAAAACCTTGAACTACTCGCGTTGAAAGTAAAACATAGAAAATAATAACTAAGTCAATCCAGGACCCATACGTTGTGACGGGGCCGTTAAACGGGGATAAATAGACGTAAAAACGTTGAACCACACACACGTTGTTGCGTGTTAACTGTTAACTTGCAAAATTTAGATCAAAATTGTAAAAGATGAAACGTATGAGGGACCAAATTTAAAAGTGAAAAAATATTTGAGTTAAATTGTAAAAGATGTAAAAATATTGGGGTTAAAAATAAAAAAACAAACAATAAAAAAAATGTAAAAGTGTTGGAGTTAAAAAGTAAAAAAAAACTGATAATAAAAATAAAAAATAACTTAAATACTTTTTAACAATGCATTAATAGTTGTATGAAAGCTTCAAATATTTGTACCAAGTTGAATAGGAAAAGCAACACACAGGTATTTGGAAGGCAATTGTAGCTGTGAACAAAGAGTTCAGGAAATATAATTTAGATTTAAATGATCATCTAGCAGCCGAGGTGGGGATAGGGGACACTGTGCGGTTCTGGTATGATAAATGGTATCAAGGAAGTCGGTTGAAAGATCAATTCCCTTCCATGTTCTCTATTTCGAAAGGCAAACATGACTTGGTCTCTGAGTTCTATAGCCATGAGAGTAGGGGTATCACATGGGAGCTGAAGTGGGTCAGAAGACCTAGTTCAGCTAATGAAACCATAGTTGTCAAAGGCGCACTCAAGACGCAAAGAGTGAGCTTTGAGCCTCAATGCAAGGCACTTAAAAAGCAAAGACTTTTTTAGGCGAGTCATTTAGTATAAAATACAGTTTTTAGAGATTTTAGACACGTTTTAGACTTCTTTAGGGTTTAAGTTGTTTTAGATTGTTTCCAGGCTTGTTTAGGGTTCTTATGATTGTTTCAAACATGTTTAAACCTGTTCAAACGATTTTTGACCAGAATTTTGTTGGAATTTGGTTTGAAAATGCGCCTGAGGGCCTGAAAGTGGGGCTTTTGAAACGAAGCGAGGAGACTGGGATGAGCCTGAAAAGTGGGCCTAGACGCGCGCCTGAGTGAGCCCTGACAACAGAGGATGAAACAAATGAACTGCGGAGAATTATGTTGGTCTTGGGTCAGGCTTCTATAAAAGATTCTAAAGATAAGTGGTGTGGTTGTTTCAAGGGGTAAAATCGGAATTCTCGGTGAAACAGGTGAGAACAGATATGGAGAGAAGCATAAGAACAGGTACGCAGCAGCCCCAATTTAAATGGAGTGGAATAGCGGTCCCAAAAGTGAACCATTTTGTGTGGAGAGCTTTTAATGGAAAGATTCCTACGGCATCAGCTTTGGCTTCCAGAAATGTGGTTATTGGTGACGGTATGTGCAGATTGTGTGGAATACAAGAAGCGAATGCGGACCATTTTCTTGTCGAGTGCAGATTATTGGTGACCGTCTGCGTTTGGATCATGATTCCTGTTCCTACCAGACTTTTCAGTCGATTCTCCATCATGCGCTGAACACAGATCTGGACGAAGAGGAAGCGAGTGGCGTATGCTATTTTCTTGTTTACTTTATGGAAATTGCGGCTCTGACTAAACGATAAAGTGTTCAACGGGAAGCATAAATCAGCTAGCAGAATTGTCGAGGAGATCAAAGAAGGAACGTACTGGTGGATGGCGAAGAGATGCAAAATGAACGGCCGTGTAGCTGGAACAAGTTTCAGGGGTTAAGTTTGGTTGATTTTTCTAAGTTACTGTATCTTTTCCTCCAGTTTGTTTTGATTTTTTTTTTTTTTTGGTTCTGTTGTTGGGCACCTGTTAGCCTCTTGCTAAGGTGTTAAGACGTGTGTTTGGTGTGAATATATTTCTTCTCTTGGCTTGCAAAAAAAAATTAAAAAATCTAAAAGTAATAATTGAAGAAAGACAGGGGGTGTTTGTTTTTGGTGAGAAGTACTTCAGAACCTCTTATGTCTTCCCCACGCAGACTATGCGCAGACATTTGAGTCTGCAGCTTGTTTGTTTTTTAGAAGAGCTTTCGTTAAAAACCTTTTCCCCACGCAGACACGGCCTTAGGTCTTCCAACCTCTTCAAGACTCTTCTCCCTCTCAAAACACCATCTGGTCTCTAAACCCTAGCATCTCCACTCCATTTCTCCAGCCCACCTCCACCTCTGACAACACCTCCTCCGCCGCCCACACTCCTGCTCCGCCACCACCTCCACCTCCGCCGCCCACCCCTGCTCCGCCACCACCTCCATCTACCTGCTCCAGCCCTGCTCCACCTCCACTCCGCCACCACCTCCACCTCTGACACTACCTGCTCCAGCCCTGCTCCACCTCCACTCCGCCTCCACCTCCACCTCCACCTCCGACACCTATCTCCTCCACCCACCGTCCTCCACCTCCGACACCACCTGCTCCACTCCGCCACCACCTCCACTCCGCCACCACCTCCACCTCCATCGATCCCTCCACCATCGATTTCAGGTACGATTCAAGCACCATCGATTTTAGGCACGTTTTAAGGCACGATTCACGGCTGGATTGGTTGTAGTGGGAGAGGATTAGGTTTTGAGTTGGGGTTTGTGATGGGCTGTGGTGGAGATACGGTGATGGGCTTTCGTTAAAAACCTCTTCCCCACGCAGACACGGCCTTAGGTCTTCCAACCTCTTCAAGACTCTTCTCCCTCTCAAAACACCATCTGGTCTCAAAACCCTAGCATCTCCACTCCATTTCTCCAGCCCACCTCCACCTCCGACAACACCTCCTCCGCCGCCCACTCCTGCTCCGCCACCACCTCCACCTCCGCCGCCCACCCCTGCTCCGCCACCACCTCCATCTACCTGCTCCAGCCCTGCTCCACCTCCACTCCGCCACCACCTCCACCTCTAACACTACCTGCTCCAGCCCTGCTCCACCTCCACTCCGCCTCCACCTCCACCTCCACCTCCGACACCTATCTCCTCCACCCACCGTCCTCCACCTCCGACACCACCTGCTCCACTCCGCCACCACCTCCACTCCGCCACCACCTCCACCTCCATCGATCCCTCCACCATCGATTTCAGGTACGATTCAAGCACCATCGATTTTAGGCACGTTTTAAGGCACGATTCACGGCTGGATTGGTTGTAGTGGGAGAGGATTAGGTTTTGAGTTGGGGTTTGTGATGGGCTGTGGTGGAGATACGGTGGTGGGTTGGGTGGAGAAGTGGTTGTAGGAATTAGGGTTTTGGCAAGGAAGACAGTGTAGAGGTTTGCAGATGTTATATAATCAAACACTTTTTTTATTACACTCTGCAGACATTTTGGTCCACCTCTTATCATGTAGACATTTGCAGATGTTGTCCGCAGACTGCAGACCTTTTGCATCTGAAAAAACAAACACCACCTTAGTGGTGCAATACGAGATAAGTGGGTTGAAAGAAAATAAAACGGAAGGTCAATAAAACTAATAATTGAATAAAATATCATATGAGCTTATGCTATGTGTTCTTTTTTTTCTTTTTCTACTTAATGTGGGTTGAAAGAAAATAAAACGGAAGGTCAATAAAACTAATAATTGAAGAAAATATCATATGAGATTATGCTATGTGTTCTTTTTTTCTTTTTTCTATTTAATTTTTAGTAAAGTTTCAATTTCACCTATTTATACTATAAAAATATACTATTTTTAATATATTTCTTTTTTACATATTAATTTTTCTTTAAAATTTGTGTTTGGTAATTTTTTTTATATAAATACAATAAATGCACAGTTGTATTTTTTTTTTCACAATGTTTCAATAAAAATTCTAAAAATAATAATTTAAGAAATACATGATTAGGAGGGCAATACCATATAAGTGGGTTGAAAGAAAATAAAACAAAAGTCAATAAATCTAAGATTAGATTGGAAAAAGAAACGAATAAGAGTGGAATAAGACATAAATAGGTTGAATGGAAGGAAGTAGTTGATATTAGGGTTTCGATTTTAAACTGTAAACCGTTCAATCTGGCCAACGATTTGATTCTACGGTCGGTTTTTCATTAACTTTTGGTCAGTCAGTTCAAAGTTTTCAAACCGTAACGGACGACTTGATTTACTGTTCCAAAAATTCAAATTGTATAAAACCGAACCGAACCGAACAGTTGGATTTGAAAATAGTTAGTTTTTCTTTTATAATTATCACATGTATTTGAGTATAGGAGTATAATCAAATACAAACCACATTGCGTCTAAAAACTATAGGAACCGTTTAAAAATGTCATATGACATCCAATAGATTATAAAGAGGTCGTAAAACAATAACATAAATGATAATTGAAATATTTTTTTGGATCCTTCTTTTATTTTCAATGTGTTGATATAATTCTCCACAAAGAAAAATGCTAATATAATTCACATGTGTGCTAAAATCAGTTATCTTGTTTAATTTGCATGTACTAATATAATTCAAAAGTGCTACTTTTATATATGTGTTGTTTTTGTATGTGTTAGTTAAACTTTTTAAGTGCTAGAATTTGTTCTCACGATTTTAGAATAAATATAGTTTATACCATAAGTATCCCCTTTGAGTATATATATTTTGTATTTGGGAAAGGAGATTGTGTTGTGTCTTTATGCATGTCCATGCTTAATTTTCAATTTACTAAAAATGCATATCCATGCTTAATTTTCAATTATTAATTTAGTAAAAAAGTAACTTAATTTGTGATTGTTTAATACTTTCTAAAAAAGGTACTTACATGTCAACAATATGCAAAGATAATCATCCTTATGATCAGCATGGTGCTGATTAGGCCCGTCAATTGATGGATATGGATTGGATCATGATCTGATCCATTAAGGATCAAACGTAATGGATCGTGATCCATATTCAAATAATTTTAAATGGATGGATCACTATCCAGATCGATCCAATTTAAAAAATATAATAAAAACTCTAAAAGATTAAAAAAATAAAAAACAAAAAAAATCTGAAAAACAAACACAAAACTGATCCTAACATCGTTTATCAATCAACATTCACCTGAAATCGGATTCACTAACGAAATAACGTAGTTTGATGAACTAAAACTGCACTGAAATCGTCTACTAGATTAGCAATTGGATCACATACGCAAAGATTATCATGAAACAATCACAAGCAGGACACATAATCAGGCTTGTGATGAGCCCATTTGTGATAACATATTCCTTGGGGCATTTTGTCGAACAGGTTAAGGGCATATGTTTGATCTTTAACGAACTACCTTTAAAAGAATTTTATCTCCATTGATGAATATCTGCTTCATTATATTTGTTCATAGTGAATTGTTACCTTGTTTTTTTTAAATAACAAATTGGTGGGTTTGTTGCAGAAGGGGATATAGTGAACATCTACACTTATTGTTTTGTTACTTTTTCCTACTTTAGTTACATACATGAAATTGCCTAATATTAAGCTACAGCTTACAAACAATTTAAGGTTTAAAAAATATACAAATTAGGATTAAAAGTGTATGATATAGAACCCATACACAATAAACAAAATTAACCAAATTGGTATTAATCTTTCACCAACAAAATAAATAAATAAACAGTACAAGAAAGTTGAAATCGAACCCTGTGGTGGAGCGGTAGACTGTCGCAGCCTGCAGGCAGTGGTGAAATGGCGACGGGCTGGCAGTGCAGACGGTGTATTCCGTTTTTGATTACCGGAACGAGTGGATGCGATGCAAAAGCCGCAATATGAAAACACTACGGTTGGACTCGTTTAGTTGTATGGACCGAGATGGGTATGTTATTATAAGCTTGAACTCGGTTTGAAAATCTATATTTTATAAGGCTTTGAAAGAAAATTTTCTTTTACTACTTTTTGTGGATCGATCCATTGGATTAATTAATGAATTAGTGGATATTTTTTTATGATCCAATAAGTGATTTAAATGGATTGGATCGGATTGAATATGGATCAATATCCAATCCATTGACAGGCCTAGTGCTGATCCACTTGGGATAAGCTACCAATCAGACGTGTACCATTGTTTTTACTATAATCATGAGTGTAAAGATGGTGGTTTTCCATGGTTGCAGGTTTTGATAAGGGTTTTGGTGATGGCTGCTAGGTTGTGGTCGGTGTCAAGAGATGAAGAAGGTGGGGAAGGTGGGGCACTAGGGCTCACTTATATTTATAAATGTTTAACTAATTCATGTTTTCTTTTTAATAAAGGGTGTTTTGGTCATTTCACATCTACTTAACATCAAAAATTAACCTTCATTTGCTTCAGGGACTATCCGAGAACGAATTTGCAAAAGTTAAGGACTATACCTGTAATTTTAAACATATAGGAACTCTAGGTAAAAATGGAGCAAACCACAGGGACTATCCGAACATTTTTCTCTTTTAAAAGTTATTGTTTAACCAAACCTAATAACCTATAAATTATCATAATTAAGAACACTAGACTTTAAAAGATTAATTTAAGTGTAAACTTGGATTAGTCACATCAACTATGCACTTTTATTCACTGCGTGATTCTATTTGCACCTAACTTTATGCTATTTAAACAAAGTGATGTGACATTAATAAATTCAAATTTGTGTTTTTGTTTTATAACTTTTGATATATAATGTTTTATTAAAAAAACGAATACGATTTTGTGATGTGCTTATTTTTATCTACGTTTTGATATAAATTTTATAAATAAATACAAAAGAAAACACAAATAAGAAGGGTAAGAAAGATTCTAATCCACTAATCTTAGATTTAAAGGGTTGAGATTAGTTTTAGAGAAAAAAAAATAATAAACGGGCATAAAAGTAATTCTACATATCTTGACTTTCTCTCTACACATGCTAATTCACCCATCAAATTTAAAACGTCCATAACTTTTTTATACGACATTTGTTTTAAAACAAATTCACTATAATAACAAACGTTTTTATCTTTAATATGAGTATGATATTACTATATAAAATAAAATAAAATAAAAAAATTCACGTTTACTGGGTTTTCTCTTTCAACTGGGTTTTGGTCCTTACATTTTTACTAAGCTTTCTATACATTGTGTTATTATCAAAAATTATAACACAATGTTAATTTGGGTTATGTTCATTGCATTTTTATCAAGATCTATAACACAATGAAGATGATGTTATATTTGGGGTACTCTATACATTGTGTTATAGGTTCTGGTCATTGTATTTATTCTGCTATCAATTGTGTTTTAATCTGTTCTTCATTGTTTATTAATCTAATGTCCATTGTGTTTTAGTCTATTATCCATCGTGTCTCTTATTTGCTCTCACTAATTGTGTCTTTTATCCGTCGTCATTAATTGTGTTTTTAGTCTACTTCCCAGTTACCATTGTGTTTTTAGTTTGATGCTCATTGTGTTTTTCGTTATGTCCATTGTGTCTTTTATCTATTGTCATCGATTATGTTTTTGGTCTCTTTACATTGTGTTTTTAGTTTGATACTCATTGTGTTTTACATTATGTACATTGTGTCTTTTATCTGTTGACATCAATTGTGTTTTTGGTCTACTTTTCATTGTGTTTTTAGCTTGATACTCATTATGTTTTATGTTATGTCCACTGTGTAATACACAACTGCGTTTTCTCATTGTGTTTTATGTTATGTCCATTGTGTAGTACGCAACTGGGCTTTCAATTTTTTTTCTAGATATAACAACATGGTACTCATATTAACGATAAAAAGACGCTCGATTTTATGGTATAATTTTTTTTGAAAACAAACGATGTATAAAAATGTTATGGACGTTTAAAAAGTAGGAGGGAAATAGCATGTGACTTGCATGTGCATGATCTTTTTATTCTCTTTGACAAGATTTCTCTTCCCACTTAATTTCTTTTGAGACACTTGTCACTCTATAATGGCTTCTTAATTCTTGTTTTTATACTCATTTGTAGAATAACTCAACCCACGACTTATAAAATAATATATTTGATACGGCTCCCTTTTTTATAAAATTTATATCAAAACGTAGATAAAAATAAGCACACCACAAAGCCATATTCGCTTTTCTCTAAAACATTAAATGTCGGAATTTATAAAAGAAAAACAAAAATTTGAATTTACTAATGTCATAATACTTTGTGTAAAAAGCAAAAAACTGAGTATAAATAGTAGAACCTTATTCACTTAGACCATGTGTAGTGGTACAAATGAATAACGCCTCCATTCAATGGCGTTTTGTGACACGTGTCAGTCCAGTCAGCATAAAGGCATTATGGGGCGTTTTGCATAAATGGGTGTAGTGAGATAATTCCCAATAGTGGCCCATCAATGATTACCCAATTATTTCTTTTAAAAAATAAAGCAAATAATATTAGTTGGAATATTCTTATTGGGCAAACAAAAATGGAGGAAGCATGCACCAGCGTTTTTTAAACAACGCGTGAGGCCTTTTTTTTAAAATAAAAGAGGCTAAAAAACGCCTAGGGATGGGAGTGCGTTTGGGCGTGATTGGTGAGGAAAAACGCTACCACTACGGGTATGCTTAGATATTTAGTTAGTTGAGAAATTGAAGTGAGGATGAAAGTAGATAATGGTTTAAAAATATTTGTCTTCCACCATTAGTTGACTTAATTTTATTCACTTAGATATTTAGTTGGTTGAGAAATTGAATTGAGGATGAAAGTAGATAATTGTATAAAAAGTCTTCCCCCATCAGTTGACTTGACTTGACTTGGAATATGACAAAACTGATCCCTTTTTTTGTAAGTTTCAATAGTCATGCTTTCTAACTTGTCTCATTCCCTATATAATCATCGTCGACGATACAAATGAAGCAAAGATTGAACCAGCATGGCCACCACCGTAAGCACACCTCTGCTAATATTCTCAACCTTGTTCATACTCAATTCTATTCTACCATCCTTCTCTTGTCCTTCCCACCAAAAACAAGCACTTCTTCACTTCAAATCCACCCTCACCACCACCATCAACTCTAGTTCTTATCAGATCGAACAACTTAAATCATGGAATCCTACTTCAGATTGTTGCTCTTGGGAGCGTGTTAATTGCACCGGATCCAAAAATGTCATGGAGCTCAACCTCAATGGCGTAGTTGTTCCTCTTCCTGATATCAATCCGGCTCCGGTATTTTCCAATATCTTGGCTCCTCTTTTTCATATCAGGTCAATCAAACTACTTAATATCTCCAACAATTCATTGCATGGCGAAATTCCCAGAGATGGGTTTGTGAATCTCACCGAATTGGTTCAACTTGACATGCATCATAACTATTTCAACGGCTCCATACCCCGCCAACTTTTTTGGTTGACGAATTTACGCTACTTGGACTGGAGCTACAATTGGATCGAGGGGGAACTAGGAACCGAACTTGGGTCTTTTCGGAATTTAACTACACTGAGGTTAAGTTATAATAATTTCGAGGGCCCGATTCCTTCTCAACTATTCGAACTCATATCTCTACGAGTTCTTGATCTAAGGGAAAATATTTTCGATGGGGATTTAAGTGTTGAAGTTGGTAAACTTCAAAATCTTGAATCACTTATCTTAAGTGCCAATTTTCTTTCGGGGGAATTTCCAGAAGAGATTGGAAAGCTAACTAAGTTAAGAGAATTTTCCTTGCAACACAATAAATTCTCGGGAGAGATCCTATCTTCAATTGTAAACCTCAAAAATCTAGAAACACTAGATTTGTCGAAAAATTCTTTTTCGATGCATATTCCGACTTCCATAGGGACATTACCCAATATTACTGCTGTTGATCTTAGTTACAACCATTTTACAGGTCCAATTCCATCATCCATGCAAAACATGAGCAAGTTAAGATTCCTTCGGCTTGACAACAACATGCTGGTCGGAGAAATCCCAACTTGGTTATTCAAAATGACAACTCTAGAGGCATTGTTCATTGGCGGGAAAGGAAATGGCTTACGTTGGAATAACAAAGCTAAGGTTGTTCCAAATTGTAGTCTATATATCCTCTCTCTGACTTCTTGTAATATTTCCGGTCAAATTCCAGAATGGATTTCTTCTAAAAAATATATGTTTTTTCTTGACTTGAGCAAGAATAATATAGAGGGAAGATTCCCAGATTTTCTTGTAGGGGGGAAGTTCCAAATGATATTCCTCTTTGAAAACAAGCTTTCCGGATTAATCCCACCTCTTCTGATTGAATCTGAGCATTTGTTTGTACTTGATTTGTCTAGGAACAATTTTTATGGGGAGTTACCAGAAAATATAGGCAACGCCAAAAGGATTAGTTATCTTTCTTTGTCTGAAAATAATCTTTCAGGACAAATTCCGATGTCCATCTTCAGGTTGGATAGTCTCCGGAATCTAGACTTGTCCACAAATAGATTTTTCGGCGACACGTTACCTATTTTTGGAGATAAATCAATTTTGGATTGTCCTACAACAATTTCTCTGGTAATATCCCCGTAAATTTTCCTAAAGGAATCCAAAATCTTTATTTATGTGGGAATAAGTTGCCTCGGAATTTGACTAGACTGGTGAACCTGAAAGTTCTTGATATTCATGGAAACAATATTACAGGAAAATTACAAGATACCCTCCCTCCCTCCCTCAAATCCAAGCTCTTGAAGCTCTTATCCTAAGAAATAATTCTCTTGAAGGATATATCCCAAGCAGTATCAACAACCTCACTTCTCTTAGAATTCTTGATCTCTCATGGAACAACCTAACTGGAAGTAGAGATGGCAAATCTTCAAAAAATGACTGAAACTCATTACATTTCTGCACGCTTTCCCCTTTCTCATACCATTTGGCAAATAACTGGATTGTATAGCTACAGGGACTTAGTTGTAACTTGGAAGAGATCTTTTCAAGGCCTAGCACTCCGCAACTTTGATACCTACTCTTTGTTGGATTTGTCACACAACAAAATATCTGGTGAAATTCCGTCATCATTGGGCAATCTCAAAGCCTTAAAACATTTCATACAATAAGATTTCAGGGAATATTCCAGTGTCTTTGGGTGATCTACATAACATAGAAAGCTTGGATTTGTCACACAATGAAATCTCAGGTTCGATTCCTCAATCACTAGTGAAGCTCAACCAACTCTCAGTTCTAGATTTGAGCAACAACAAGCTAACTGGTAAGATTCCAGTTGGTGGCAAATGGACTCCATGATTGATTTTAAAAACAATGCTGGATTATGTGGTATGAAGATTGGGGTTATGTGTCCTGAGGATATCCGACCGTTCAAAGAAAGAGATGATGAAGACGAGAAACAATCATGGTTTTTATGGGAGGGAACTTGGGTTGGTTTCCCATTTGGGTTCTTCTCATCAATCATAATCATGGGCTATTTCCTGGATTTTCTTAGGCTCTTCAAAATTTGGTGAAAACCTTTAGATTCTTCAACGCTCAACCCTTCGCTCATTGTTCTATATAAATATTATGTGTCTCATCCTACAGTATAAGATCTTAGGAGCTAAAAAAAAAGTTGTACTCGTTTTATAAAATATAAACTAATTACTAGTAAACCCAGACTCTACAAATAGCATTGCTATAAGTGAGATTTATTGGATTTGGTTATTGTTGTTTATTAAGTCACTAGTAAATAAGAATATGAAGGTCAAATGTGATTAATAGTTACATGCTTATTTATTTGGGTAGTTGATAATCACTCTTTTTTCATCATCATGATCTGATAAGTAATAAAGATATTTTCACTTAATTTGTTTATAAGATCAAATTATCAAACAAACTATTTCAACACACTCGAAAATTGTAGTGATATATTTAGAGTAAATTACCATTTTAGTTCTTGTGGTTTGGCTAGAAATGTTATTTTAGTCCGAATGATGTTATTGTACTGGAATGAACTAAACCAATACCAACTGATCGAGTTCTCACTGCAATGCTTGGGGAATTTTACTTGTTAATATACATTAAAAAGTGTAGAACATGAACATTACTCTTTTTTACTTTTGTTTACAAAAACATGTCTATCTTCTTTGTTGCCAGGTATGTACAAATGATGAACCTTAACTTAATATTTTAGACCGTTTGTTACTCATTCTTTTGTAAGAAATTAAGTAAGTTTAACATATGTACCTTTATAAGGTTTATTTTTAAATTACTTTCCGAATATTCACTTGCTATATCTTTTTTTATCAACGTTTTGAATTTCGGAATCAAACCATCATAATTTCATATGCTTCTCTTTACCCATTTGACCACGTTAGTGTCACAGTCACAACTCCCATCTGTGCAGTGTTTCAAACGTAAACTCTATCTAGGGTTTAGCGTGCAGCAATGCGTACAGTATTCACAATGGATCATCAATATTTACGTGAGTGTAACCTCTATGTTTGTGAGAGTGGTTGTAAACTGTTGTGAGTGGGAGAGAGAGAAAAATGAGAAAAAATATTGTTCATCAGTAAAATTGAAGGAGATATTGTTCACCTCTATAATTTTTTAGTATTTTCTGAAAGTGGTTATGATAAAAGTATAAAAAAAATGATTTATTTGAAAAGAAGAGAGAGAAAGTAATGTTTTTAGTGTAATTATAGAGATCGAGTAAGAGATTTGATTGTGAATACAAGTGACACGACTTTATTATATTTATTATATGTTTATACATTCTTAGGGGACCTGGGGTGGTGAGGGAATAGCACGTGATGGAGAAGTTTATCGAGTGAGAGAAAACATAAAACCACCGCCACTCCATTATATCACGCGTCAAATTTAAAACGCGTTATATTTTTGACCCGTGATGGGTATTGGGTAATGAGGGGAATTGTTTGTTGGGGGAAATTGTTGGGTGTGGTGGTGAGTGATGACCATTTCCACTAAAAAAGATTGTGAGTGATATAATAATGCTTGATGGCATGGCGGAACTTGATTGGAAGTTGAGTGAGTGATGGGTGGAAACCACCCATACCCCTTACTAAATACTAATAATGATTGACGAATGCATTTTTGTAATAGTTATCAAACAATAATGTATAAATAAACTAGGCTAATGCCCGCGTTAAACGCGGCTTCAACAAAAAACTTATTATTTATGTTCAAATTAATACTATGTAAAAACACATACATTGGAAGACAAAAGAACAAAATTATTTAAATCCCGAAAAAAACTTCCTTGTAAACCGGCACAATCATGTATCCCAATCTATCTAATCTCAATCACAACATTTGTCTCCTTTTTTCACAATCATGTGTTCTCTCTGAATTCAGTTTCATTATGCCCGTGCGTTGGACCGGCATTTTGCTGCTACCAACTACATATGTAAACATTAAAAAAATGTAAATAATGACACTTCTAACATACTATATCACACAATGATTTCGCATCAAACGTTCAATATGTTTGATCTAAAACGACACATACACGAATAAACTTTTACCCTCTTACAACATGACATTTGATGGTTTTAAAGAATAATAGAAAGATTCAAGAATCACTTGCTGTCATGGGACTTGATTCTCATGGTTTCTCAGTTGGTTCCACATCCATTGTCGTAACATCGCCGACATTAGCCTCCACTCTGTCATAGTTTCGTCCCTATCTGCTGCCACAGGCGGGGCTCCATTTTCCATGACAGTATTAGATTGTTGCAGGTTCTGGTTTGAAGCCTTGTTACTTTGTTAACCCCGTTGTCATCAGTGATGATGGATAAGGGTCTGTAGAGATAGTCAAGGTTGATGTCACCGACAAATTCTGTAAAACAGTGTTTACAATAAATCATCACTGTTAGCAAAATTAGCTACTCTGCAAGTTCAATTGTATAATGGTGCGGATTCCATACTGTAAAAGGCCACAAATCACAATGTGTCGCTTAAATTACCTTTTCTAAGGCCAGGGAAAGCTTTGAAAGATTTAGAATCAAGATCCGTGAGTCCAAAATAATCTTTTCATAAAAAAACAAAACAAAAGCTAATCAGAAATTCGAGCGTGCAGTTTACCAAGTGGGATCAAATAATCATCACAAATAATATTAACACAATTACCTCACATAGCCTTTGTAGGGTAAACGATAGGGCATCAATGAAACTACGAAGAGCTCCACGACATAATCAAACGAATGTAAGTTCTTATTAGTCAAAATAAAATTTTACAAAGAACTGAATATAATGATATAAATCGTTGAAAGGCTGGCTTAAAAATAAATTCTTCAACAAACAACTATTATAGATGAAGGTGCGTGAGTGCGAAAGTACCATCATCCAACCTTTTTGCCAACTCGGCGTATGTCTCTCCTAGTGTATCTTTTGTTCTCCGATAATTCTTCAACAAACAATTATAGTGAAGGTCGTGAGTGCGAAGTACCATCATCCAACTTTTGCCACTCGGGTATGTCCTCCTAGTGATATTTTTGTTCCTCGTTGTCATTTTTGCTGAGGATACTCGGAAATGACCTATAATAAAAAATGATTAAAAGAAGAATAATACTTAAAATGGCCTATAATAAAAAGATTAAAAGAAGAATAATACTTAATGAACATAAATTAATTTAGAAAAGGTGTTTCTGGACGATCCAACCCAACCTTCTCTGACCCATAACAAAAGATTACCTAATCTGGTCTTTATACTGATTTTTATAATATAGGCTGCTTAAAGTACCTTGTGTATGAGTGTATGAGCTGAGGTAAATGTTATGGTTTATTTAATAAAACATAATGATTAAAATCTTGGTTTTTCAAAAAAAAAGTGAGGCGCATTAAGGCGATAGGGTACCCAAAGCCTAGGCAAAGGTGCATGCATCACGTACACGAGGCGCAAGGTATTTATATAAAATTTTATATATTTCTCAAATGTTTCTATGGTCGCTTACCCAATATTGATGTACCTCATGCTGTTGTTGCCAAAATGAAGCGATACTTTTCTCTTGTTCATTAAGGTTACAATGCGAATCCACAAGTATGTCACCAACTTTGACTGAAGCTCCTCTAATCAGCTGCATAAATATCAATACATTATAAAAAAATTAAATCCTTTATTCTTTTCAGAAACATAAACCATTAAAAATTTAATCTCTCAAGTTGAATTAGATTTGACTTACTCACACTTTTTTAAAGGCAAAAGAGTGCTCAACAGCTTTAGAATGTATATTGTCCAATGATGTCTCTGAATGGTCACTAAACCCTTAGCTAGATCAAATATAGATTCAATTCCATCAGTATGTACATCCTTTATCTTTTTTACCTTCATTTAAAGCTCTTTATTGGCCTATCCAAACATAAAGCAAGCTCCATATCCTGTTCGATTGCTGAATTTTGTGAACGAAGTGCTTGAACCTGTTGCTCAATGGAATGCATCGATGATAGCTTCTTCTGTAGATCAAGATCTGTGCCTGAGTTAAAATTTATGAAGATGTATCATATGGAATTTTATTTAACATACACGTTATCAATTAAGATAATGCTACCAGTATAGATATATAAAAAATAAAGTTTAAATAATCCCATGCGAAAGAAACTTACAATGTTGCCACATATCTCCAGCATAATCTTGCCCCTTCTTTGTTGCTTGGCGACCTTCTTTGCTCCTTCTTGAAACTGCCAAAACCAAACCGTGAACCAAAACCGTACATATTTAAAACTGGCAGAACCTACTGACTTGCTTTAGTTAGGCAATTTGATCAACTTTAATGGTTTAGTAGGACCTTTAAATACTACTAACTTAAAAAATGAATTGTGTGATCCTAAAATTTTGTGCAAGTTAAAAGATAAATTATATAACAAAAAGAGAAAATTAAAGGCAGTTTGTTTCATACCCTTTATCACCTGGCCAATGCCAAGCTCAAATTCAATTAGGTCACCCTTCTCATAACTGAAAAAAAAAACAATTCCATCTATAAGTTTTCTCAGCAAAAGCAAAATGGGTGACAACAAAACTATATCCTATAATTAGTAATTCATGACCTTAAAAACATTCTTATATCCTTAGGCTTGTAGACAATCTGAAAAAGCCATCTTGCCCCATGGAACTCCCTGATTTCTCATCACATCAAACTAATCGACAACATTATACCTATAGCACACAATAGGTGATAAGTGTATATGACAATTAAGTAAAATATACGACATAAAGTATAATTTTATTGACCTGTTTCTGTTCATATTTTCAATTCTCATTCACCTACACCAATCATCTTAAAGGTACTCTTCGAACTTCTCAAACAATTTATGCAAGCAAGGTGCTTGTATCATAGTTCCCTATTATCATGCAACATATTATTAAATGATGAATTTAATTATACGATTTTTACATGATATAAAAATAAAATAGTATGGAAAAAGTATAGAAACTCATCATCCATTAAGATCATATCGAGACAATACGTTTCGTTTTTGTTTTCGTTCATCATTTTCCTCGACGTACTAACAAACTTCACTTTAACGGAATAGTTGTTTGAAAACGTATTCAGCTCGTTTGGCATGGTAACATTCTTCACATCCATCATTTTACTGCAAAAAAAAAGTTAGTAGTTGTCATAAGATATAATAATGATAACAGTAATATGCAAATAGACATCAAAGAAAACAAAACATATAAAAGAAATTGATAGAAGAAAACCTAGAGATAAAACAAAGGATGCAATGCGATATGTGAAAAAAATTGTAACATCCGTCAAAAAACGGATTTACCAAACCCGCTCCGTTTATCAACCGAACAGTCAGTCAAAATTTTCGTTGCGAATTAAATGCCCAAAATATTTTTAAACGATCCGTAATCAATTATTATACGGGGATATATATTTAGTTTTTGAAAAACTGTTGAAAATCGAAAAATAAAAATGAATTGTTACAGCCGGGTTTCGAACCCGGGTCTGTACCGAGTCAGGCAACGATTTAACAACTCACACACAAACCACTGCGCCAACTGCTTTGTTTGTTATATATTTCAAACATTTAATTGATATAATAACGTTACGAATTCAAAATCGGCGCCCAAACGGTTCAGTCGTCGGAATCCCGGAATTTCCGCGAATCTTAACTACAATTTACGTTATAACGTAAACCTTTAATCAGACATCGGTTATAACCGATGTTTGAAGTCCGCGACACTTTTCAAAACCGCCGGAAAACTTGAATTGATGAACCCAGTCGTAAATCAGATCAAATACATTTCGATTATTCCCTATAAATTCACCCTCAAACCACGACAAACACTTTCGCTCAAAAATCACACCTTTTCTCGGCATAATTCCACTCGCCGGAACTTTCCTGTTTTTCGCCGGAAAACCGAATTCTAATCCCTAAGCTTTATTGAATCCCCTAAACCTTTACCGAAGTTACCCTTACTCTTTCCAAGCTTTCCGGAGACTTGCTGCTGTGAGACACCAGACGCCGGAGTTGTTTTCTGTTGCCGGAGTTCTGCCGGAAAACAGAGGAAAGCGAGTCGGTATACCTCACGCTTATTTTCCTTCCTTTTTACTTCTATCTTACCAGTAATTAACCTAAAACACTAATGAAACTTGAATAAAAACTCGAACCAGTCAGACCCGATTTCTGGTTCAACTTTGACGAAGAAGACGACGCACTTCCATATCATATAAGTGTAATTAAAATCATGATATTAATCGGGTTAGACACACAGTCCAGCGGTGGACTGTGTGCACATAAGACGTTAATTATGCAAAGGTCTCGAGTTCGAATCCCGTCTCACACACGCTGCCTTAATAAAATCCATTTTTTTTGTTTACTGAACCGGATCGCCACAGATATATGTTAAATATATTGTTAACCGGTAAAATAACCAAGTTAGACACACAGTCCAGCGGTGGACTGTGTGTTTGTTTATATCACAGGTCACGAGTTCGAGTCCGGTCTTCAACACCGACTCGGACAATTATCTTCTCTTTTTAATTAAGGCAGAAAAGGAAATAAATAATTAGTATTTAAGTATAATAAAAATCGAATGTTATAACATGTTGAACACACAGTCCAGCGGTGGACCGTGTGTTAGATTAAACCACAGGTCCCGAGTTCGAGACCTGTGGAGTGCAAAACCGGTCCGCTTAAACTATTTTTAAAATAAAATGATTTTCTGTTAATTCTAATTAATGTATATATGAAATTAAAATTGGATATATAACGGGTTAGACACGTAGCTCAGTTGGTAGAGCTGCGTGCACGCGTACGGGAGGTCTCGGGTTCGAGCCTCACCGAGCGCACAACAATATGCCTCAAAACCGGTCAGCGACCAGTCAAAGTCAACAGGTCAATGTCACTGTAGCAGAAAAAAATAAAATATTTTTATTATTTTTATTTAATTATTTTAATTAAAAATCAATTATAAATACTTAAAAATAACATTTTTAAGATTAGAAAATAGCCTTAAACTCACAAAAATGCACCCAACAATCCTACTAAAATAGTTTAATAAAATTCGTTTACTTACCAAACCATAATGCGATTTATCTAGGTTAAATCTCACTCGTGGTTAAAACCACTTCGCGTGCATTCAACGTCATCAACCGAACGCACCCACTGTGAGTGAATCTTACAATTTCCCCTTTTAAATTACACGTTTTGGGGTGTGTCATGTGTTATGAATTAATTAATTTATTTATTTAAACTTGTGCCATACCACATCATGACTTAAACTTAGATTGATTTATTGTTGTGATTTATTTATATTCCGTTTGTCAAATTACATGAAACTCATACATTAAGCCCATCAGTTCCTCGTGGGAAACGAGTAGAACATCGCGTGCTTCAATTCAAATTCATTATTGTTCATGTGTGTTTTCATTGAGTTTATATTGTTTGTAGTTGTGTTATTCATATTATCATGTTTATGCAATTCATTCATCAGGCCCCTCAGTTCCTCGTGAGAGACGAGTTGAGCATCGCGTGCCTTTAATTGTTCCATTATTATTCATGAGTGTTTCATTTAACATATTATGATTGTTGATCAAGTTACATCTAATTTTATTCATGTTTGGTTGTGCACATATTTCATAATCAATTTAAATAAATTGTTCAAATGTTTTCCATAGGATTCACTCGCCAACATTATGTTGATCCAAAAACCTTTTTACACATGATACAGGTGAACAGGTTGAAGCAAGGAAAACATAGGATATGCCTTAGAAGAGAACAAAGAAGTTAGATTGTTAGTTAGACATGTTGTAGCAATCATTGTAAATTTTCATTTAATTTGTATTAATGAATATGAAACGTTTAATAAATGTCATGAGCTTTGATGATAACCCAATCATGCCCCGATCACCTTATCCGCTGCGGGTCGGGGTGTGACAGATTGGTATCAGAGCCATGACTATAGGGATATAGGATAGGTTATTAGACCCTTAGGCCTATACTATAGTCTGCCTAAATTTTAAATTGATTAGGTGGTTACATACAAACTTGTGATATTTATTTGTTTCATATTTGTTTACATTTCAGTCAAACATACATGCTCATATACATGTTCATTATACATATATACATATTCATTATACATATATCGATGTTCATGTATTCAATTTATTTTCATATTCTCATTATCCAAAGATTTTATGCAATTTTCAATTCTCATCAAAGTAAGTTCTGCGACGGGCATGTAGTAACTGGAAGGGTACAAGTACCGGTAGTCGGAACGTCCTGTCTAGGCTGGCATTCGTATAAATCCAATATAACGGACCAGTTTGCCTACCTGGGGACCAACGATGAGAGTACGAAGGACCTATTAGGCCAAAGCATGCCACACCAAACGTCGTTCGAACTAACCCTACTTTGAGGTGTCATCGTGTCTACACCTGGACACATTCCGAACATCACACGTTGTATACATATTTCTCGATTTTCCCGGGTTTTTGTGTACGCAACCAGGCAGAAACCGTGCGAACCATATGAAAAACCGGTATTCATGGGGGCCCACATGATTACATAAGGTAAAGTATGGCGGCATGACGGGCCTAACAGCGAGCAAAGCCCAAGACATCCTATGGATGTAGTATTTTTGTATAATTATTTTATAAATGATCATTCTTGAATGCGACCCATGATCCCAAAAGCATCCAACTCATACTCTTGTCATGTATTCATTGTAGATGTCTTCTAACCTCGCCCGTAGGAAGACGAGAGCAAGAAAAGCCCGCGATCGCATGGCTGCCTTAATCGCTCAACAAATGGCTGCCGTAATACCCAACATTGTAATCCAAGTTCAACAAGCACTTACCAATAATCCTGTCAATCAAGCAAACCAAAACATTTTCAACTCTTCCCCAAACACCACTAAATGCACCTACAAGCATTTCAAATCATGCGACCCTCCGAAATATAAAGGGACTGAAGGTGTCACCGCACTCCTCCATTGGTTTGAAGAAATGGAGAATACTTTTCTAAATTGCGATTGCCCTGATGATCGCAAAGTGCGTTATGCTACCGGTCGACTATATGGGATAGCACTTACTTGGTGGAACACAGAGAAGGCCAAACGAGGTGTGGAAGATGCTATGTCCTTAACTTGGAACGAATTGAAGGAAATCATGACCAGACGATTTTGCCCAAGGAGTGAAATCAAGAAGCTTGGAAGATGAATTTTATTCATTGAAGCAAATGGAAGGAGACCACACCACCTACAACAAAAGGATTCCTCGAATTACATCAAATGGTTCCCAACATGTTTACTCCCCTCTACCGTTTGATCGAGCACTACATTCGTGGTCTTCCGTCAAAGATTCAAGACCCTGTGATAAGTATCAAGCCTGCAACTTTGGAAGCAGCAATGGAGCTAGCAATAGAGCTCACCGAGAACCGAATCCGAAACAAAGACTTCGAGGAGGAGAAGAAGAAGGATAAAGAATCAACTGAAACCTCCGACTCCACTCAACCCGAATCCCCTTCTCAACCCAAACCTAAGAGAAGAAGAGTCGGGCGACTTTTCGCTGCTACCCAACGTAATCAACCAGTTTTTCACGCCATACCCATCCGAGCTGTCCCAATCACCCAAGTGGCACCCAACTCAGCTTACCAAATAAGAAACCGTATCTCGGACCTCACCCTCGATGCAACAACTGTTTTTATCACCATTCCTCTACTTTACCTTGCGTCTATGTACAACTTGTGGACGCTTATGGTCATTTGAGCAACGTTTGTCGCACCTTTCAAGACCAAACCTTTTTCCCCTACACAAAACATGGCCCAAACTTATCATCAACCCCAACACCCCCTGTTCCCATATGCTCGAGCTTGCTTCAATTGTGGCGACCCTACCCACCTTAGAAACACATGCCCTCAATTGGTTAATGTTATCAACACTCAAGCCCAATCAAACCCAGTTAACCAAGTAAACCAAGAAAACCCAACCGCTATGCCACCAGCAAGAGGAAGAGTCTTCAATATCAACGCCAATCCTGTCGAAGATAATGACGGCCCAATGAAGATACTCAGCTAGTCCTTTTCGCCGAAGATCCAGATTCAACTTCTATTGTTTAGTCTTATGTTTTTCTTTATCACATGTGTAGACTGTTAGAGAAATTATTGGATATATTATATATTATATATTGTTTTCAGTATATACTTTTGCTGAGGCCGCAGCTCCCCATCCATCGAGGTTGAGTTGATCCCCATTTTATTATGTGGTTGATCTTAGGGGTGCCCGCACGATCGGCTCCGTTTGTTTGAGCCTTGATCGGTTACGTAATTTTACATTTCAAATACATGCAATACGCTCGGCTCCGTTTGATTGAGCCTTGAGTGCACAGTTCAATTTACATTTCAAGTTCATGCAATACGCTCGGCTCCGTTTGATTGAGCCTTGAGTGCACAGTTCAATTTACATTTCAAGTTCATGCAATACGCTCGGCTCCGTTTGATTGAGCCTTGAGCGCACATTTCAATTTACATTTCAAGTTCATGCAATACGTTCGGCTCCGTTTGATTGAGCCTTGAGCGCACATACAATTTCATTATCAGTATCTTGTGGTTGTGGTGTTTGTAGTAGAGTCGCATCGAACTAACCATAACTTTCGGATAAAGTCAACGAAAATTTGACAAGGATATGGTGGATACGCCGTGGTACTTCCTATATATAAGTATTCTTGTCAAATGATCGGAGGCATTATCAGGCGGTTATGAGAGGTTCCATGCATAGGCTGTTTGTGTGGTTAAGTTATTCATATTCAGTACATGCAATATGTTCGGCTCCGTTTGATTGAGCCTTGAGCACACAATTTCAATTTCAGTACATTCAATATGTTCGGCTCCGTTTGATTGAGCCTTGAGCACACAATTTCAATTTCAGTACATTCAATACGTTCGGCTCCGTTTGATTGAGCCTTGAGCGCACATCCATTTTATTTTCAGTACATGCAATACGATCGGCTCCGTTCGATTGAGCCTTGATCGCACAATATATTTCATTTCAGTATTTTATGTTTGTTGTATTGATTGTAGAGTTATAGGACTAATCATAATTAACTGATAAAACCAATGAAAATTTGACAAGAATATGGTGGATACGCCGCTGGTACTTCCTATATATAAGTATTCTTGTCAAAGGATCAGAGGCATTATCGGACGGTTATGAGAAGTTCTATGTAGGATTTATTAGTTTCTTGGTAACCAATCATAACTTGTGGATAAAACTAATGAAAATTTGGCAAGAATATGGTGGATACGCCGCTGGTACTTCCTATATATAAGTATTCTTGCCAAAGGATCAGAGGCATTATCAGGCGGTTATGAGAAGTTCCATGTAGGATTGGTTGGAATTTGTGATACATTTATATCATCATGTTATTTAAAGAGATTCGATTGTGTTCCATTTCTACATAAATTAACCTCTCCATCATAACAAACGAGAGAGGAACTTCCATCATTCAAACATATATGTTATCAGAATGTGGATTCAAATATTTGCTGATGTGTTTATTCATGTTCAAATATTCGCTGATGTGTCTATTCATGTTCGAATATTTGCTGTTGTGTTTATTCATGTCCAAATATTCGCTGATGTGTCTATTCATGTTCGAATATTTGCTGTTGTGTTTATTCATGTTCAAATATTTGCTGATGTGTTCATTCATGTTCGAATATTTGCTGTTATGTTTATTCATGTTCAAATATTTGCTGATGTGTTCATACATGTTTGGATATCAGCTGTTGTGTTTTTATTTATGTTCCATGTAGATTGTAGTGTTAGAAGTTTTGCCTTAGGATATAACCATATTTTTCCCAAACGTATCTAAACTCTTATGCATGATATCATTTTTAGCGAATCATTCCTGTTTATCAATATTCATACAGTAGGCAACAAAAAAGCGATTCCTGAATAGGGTACTTAACCTTTACAAGGAACGTTACCGCCTCGAACAAAAACTAAACCTTCATTTTTGCTAAGCATACAACTGTCAAACAAAACGTCATCATTCTTTTAGTCAAAATTATCATTATTTAAATTTCGGGACGAAATTTCTAAAAAGCAGGGGATACTGTAACATCCGTCAAAAAACGGATTTACCAAACCCGCTCCGTTTATCAACCGAACAGTCAGTCAAAATTTTCGTTTCGAATTAAATGCCAAAATATTTTTAAACGATCCGTAATCAATTATTATACGGGGATATATATTTAGTTTTTGAAAAACTGTAAAAATCGAAAATAAAAATGAAGTTACAGCCGGGTTTCGAACCCGGGTCTGTACCGAGTCAGGCAACGATTTAACAACTCACACACAAACCACTGCGCCAACTGCTTTGTTTGTTATATATTTCAAACATTTAATTGATATAATAACGTTACGAATTCAAAATCGGCGCCCAAACGGTTCAGTCGTCGGAATCCCGGAATTTCCGCGAATCTTAACTACAATTTACGTTATAACGTAAACCTTTAATCAGACATCGGTTATAACCGATGTTTGAAGTCCGCGACACTTTTCAAAACCGCCGGAAAACTTGAATTGATGAACCCAGTCGTAAATCAGATCAAATACATTTCGATTATTCCCTATAAATTCACCCTCAAACCACGACAAACACTTTCGCTCAAAAATCACACCTTTTCTCGGCATAATTCCACTCGCCGGAACTTTCCTGTTTTTCGCCGGAAAACCGAATTCTAATCCCTAAGCTTTATTGAATCCCCTAAACCTTTACCGAAGTTACCCTTACTCTTTCCAAGCTTTCCGGAGACTTGCTGCTGTGAGACACCAGACGCCGGAGTTGTTTTCTGTTGCCGGAGTTCTGCCGGAAAACAGAGGAAAGCGAGTCGGTATACCTCACGCTTATTTTCCTTCCTTTTTACTTCTATCTTACCAGTAATTAACCTAAAACACTAATGAAACTTGAATAAAAACTCGAACCAGTCAGACCCGATTTCTGGTTCAACTTTGACGAAGAAGACGACGCACTTCCATATCATATAAGTGTAATTAAAATCATGATATTAATCGGGTTAGACACACAGTCCAGCGGTGGACTGTGTGCACATAAGACGTTAATTATGCAAAGGTCTCGAGTTCGAATCCCGTCTCACACACGCTGCCTTAATAAAATCCATTTTTTTTGTTTACTGAACCGGATCGCCACAGATATATGTTAAATATATTGTTAACCGGTAAAATAACCAAGTTAGACACACAGTCCAGCGGTGGACTGTGTGTTTGTTTATATCACAGGTCACGAGTTCGAGTCCGGTCTTCAACACCGACTCGGACAATTATCTTCTCTTTTTAATTAAGGCAGAAAAGGAAATAAATAATTAGTATTTAAGTATAATAAAAATCGAATGTTATAACATGTTGAACACACAGTCCAGCGGTGGACCGTGTGTTTAGATTAAACCACAGGTCCCGAGTTCGAGACCTGTGGAGTGCAAAACCGGTCCGCTTAAACTATTTTTAAAATAAAATGATTTTCTGTTAATTCTAATTAATGTATATATGAAATTAAAATTGGATATATAACGGGTTAGACACGTAGCTCAGTTGGTAGAGCTGCGTGCACGCGTACGGGAGGTCTCGGGTTCGAGCCTCACCGAGCGCACAACAATATGCCTCAAAACCGGTCAGCGACCAGTCAAAGTCAACAGGTCAATGTCACTGTAGCAGAAAAAAATAAAATATTTTTATTATTTTATTTAATTATTTTAATTAAAAATCAATTATAAATACTTAAAAATAACATTTTTAAGATTAGAAAATAGCCTTAAACTCACAAAAATGCACCCAACAATCCTACTAAAATAGTTTAATAAAATTCGTTTACTTACCAAACCATAATGCGATTTATCTAGGTTAAATCTCACTCGTGGTTAAAACCACTTCGCGTGCATTCAACGTCATCAACCGAACGCACCCACTGTGAGTGAATCTTACAATTTCCCCTTTTAAATTACACGTTTTGGGGTGTGTCATGTGTTATGAATTAATTAATTTATTTATTTAAACTTGTGCCATACCACATCATGACTTAAACTTAGATTGATTTATTGTTGTGATTTATTTATATTCCGTTTGTCAAATTACATGAAACTCATACATTAAGCCCATCAGTTCCTCGTGGGAAACGAGTAGAACATCGCGTGCTTCAATTCAAATTCATTATTGTTCATGTGTGTTTTCATTGAGTTTATATTGTTTGTAGTTGTGTTATTCATATTATCATGTTTATGCAATTCATTCATCAGGCCCTCAGTTCCTCGTGAGAGACGAGTTGAGCATCGCGTGCCTTTAATTGTTCCATTATTATTCATGAGTGTTTCATTTAACATATTATGATTGTTGATCAAGTTACATCTAATTTTATTCATGTTTGGTTGTGCACATATTTCATAATCAATTTAAATAAATTGTTCAAATGTTTTCCATAGGATTCACTCGCCAACATTATGTTGATCCAAAAAAACCTTTTTACACATGATACAGGTGAACAGGTTGAAGCAAGGAAAACATAGGATATGCCTTAGAAGAGAACAAAGAAGTTAGATTGTTAGTTAGAACATGTTGTAGCAATCATTGTAAATTTTCATTTAATTTGTATTAATGAATATGAAACGTTTAATAAATGTCATGAGCTTTGATGATAACCCAATCATGCCCCGATCACCTTATCCGCTGCGGGTCGGGGTTGTGACAAAAATGTAGGGGGATAATAGGTGTTTATATAGTGTTTGCATGAAGATTATATATTTAGTAATTGTTAATTATTAATTGTACATATACTCTAAAATATTTAACAAAATTAGTCTAATAAGAGATTTACATTACTTAAAATATGTGACGAAATTTACCAAAAGTATACGATATGAAACTAATATAAAAATCATAGCAATTAATTAAAACTAAATAAAATTATTTACATTATAACTATATTTGTTACAATACTACAAAATATCAAAATTTATGTAAATATAAAATAATCTGTATGTTAATTTTGGAAAGTAGTAAATTGATTAATAACAATAGGTAAATGTTGGGATTAAATATAAAACACAATTCAAAGTTTGAGTTTGAATTTTAAATTGACATTGGAAAAAAATATTAAAATAATATATTACATATTCAACACGTATTATATAATTGTATATTGTATAATTGTATAAAGGTTTATATAAGTAATTTACGACAACTTTTTCATTGTAGTTAATCTTGGCAAGGATTTCGTTGTAGTTAAGTACTAATTATGTAAACCACACAAATTTGAATTTGAAATTCAAATTTAAATTGAGAGATGTTGTCAAAAAATATTTAGAAACTCTTGTTAAATAGAGAAATTATAAATACGGTTTGAATCATTAATCGAATAAATACAACAAACAGAAACTCTAATCGATGAAACAGAACATGATCGATAATATAGAACAATGTAATACAACGAAAAACACCACATGAATCACTGAAACACTCCAATCAAATCGTTCAATCGATTAACTACAAAAGACGTTGTTCAACTGAATCCATAAAATACCAAACTTGAATCGATGTTAAAGTTTATCCACTAATCAAAGAAATACAACAAACAGAAACCCTAACAGATGAAACAGAACATGAATCGATAATATAGAACAATGTAATCATGAATCACTGAAACACCCCAATCAAATCCTTCAATCCATTAACAACAAAAGAGGCACAAACACGCAATCGATGAAAACAACACGTACAAACAGAAACCCTAATAGATGAAACACTACATGAATCAATAATAGAACAGAGGTTACCGACAATGATTCACCGTCTAGCATGTTGAAGAAGACGATGTGAGAGAGAGTTTAGGGTTAGGTCGCCGTCTGGTTGATTGGATTAGAAGATATGAGAGAGAGATTAGGGTATGTGTAATAATTTAGATGATGGATTGTTGGTTGGCGCAGAGAAATCACATAGATTATGAGGCATAGGATTTTTGTTTTAGGGTTTTGTAAAGAGAGAGAGAAGGATACGATCTTTTGTTTAGGAAAGTTCAAAAGAAAACGGGTCATGGATCCAATAAACTGGACCTTGGGTCATTTGTACACATGTCAAGCTATTGTGTAGTGATTAATAAGGGATTCTCCATTTGTATGAAGCCATTGGGTGACATGTGTCCCCTAATGGTTTCATTTATTAAATATATAGATTATCGAAGATGAGAAGAACCAGAACCTTAATATAAATCGGTGGATGCTCCAAAGTCTCGGTTTGGATCAATTTGTACACTTGTTTCCACTTTCAAATTAAAATAAAAAATCACATGTACGAAACTCAACATGTAGTTGGTGAGACCGAGAGGAGTTCCTTCTTTTAGTCGAGAGCCAAGAAAAGACTCATCTAATACCAATGCTTATGGTTGCAGAAGTCGCTAACCGCTCCTAATTTGGTCGACTAAGAAATTACGAGTACTCTACCTAGGCGGAGAATACGCGGGTGTACTCAGACATGGTAAATTAAAAATAAATTAATTTTCGGGATTATATATATATACATATATATATATATGTGTATATATCAAATATATAATTTTACTAATTATATATATCAAATATCTTAATTTTACTAATATATATAACAAAATACGTGAACATTGATATAAATAACAAAAACTACATGCTAAAATATTAAGTTTTTCAAAGGTGATATTCATTTCCAGAAAAATGACAATCATTAATTAATATTATATACAAAAAAATTATGTTTTATTTTAAGTCAAAATCGTCTTGGTTTGACGACAAAATTCGATTTTGGCAATGATTGACCTACTAAATCTGATTTTAGTCGTGATTGACCGTATTTGATCGATCCCGATTAATTATGTGTAGTAGAAGAAAATCTCTTCGGCACATACCTTGTAGCCATTACTCAGCGACCTTCTAAACCTAATTTTCTAAATCAATTCAGCATTGCCAATGATACATACATATTGATTAAGAAAGAATGGATAGAGGATAAAGAGTAGAGAATGAGCTAGTCTAAATGATCGATGTTATTATTTTTATATCATTTAGAAGTTATACTTAACAACTAACTATTACATCTTCACATTGGACCCTCTAACTATCACAAAAGTACAATTCATCCCCTAAAACTAGTACACCGTAACTGTCACACCCCAACCGATGGCGGAAATATCGGGGTGCGGCCTAGGCGACGAGATTGCTCGAGAGAATCAATAACGACTATCTTATGACAATATTTAGTTAAGTTCATATTTCATAGATAACAAACAAAAATTAAGCTCAGATTTCATAGATAACAAACAAAATTTCCATACAGGTATTCGAATAAATACAACTGTTTCAACATAACTGATTTCGAGTCCATTTCATGACGTTCTTGACACTGCTTCGTCTCACTGTCTAGTGAACGAAACGTTTGTCAGTCTTAGTCCGTTTTGGTGTAGAAAATCAAATTAAAAAAAGTTTTCTTGGGATTAAACACTTGGAGAGCTTGAAATAACAAGATTTCTAACTTGGGAAGGCAAAGCTAAGCCCAATATACTCGTTTAAGTGTAAATCCGAGTTAAAAACAGAAGTTTTATGGAAAAGATGAAGAATTTCATAAACAGAGAAGTTTGGATGAAATCAAGATAATCTTGGTAAAATCATTGTAGAAATTGTTGTGGTTTGTGTAAAACGAGTTGTTAATTACTTGGAAATCAGAGAAAACGAGTTGAGAGTGGTTTCGTGCGAGTTGGCAGCAAGAGGAGTGCGTGCGAGAGTGAGGGGTATTTATAGGAGGGGACGTAGAAGGGTTTGGGTGTCAATTAGTACGAAATGGCGCTTCTGTGCGAATTGCCCAACACGCGAACCGCTAGCAAAACACGCAAACCTGGCCAACTCGTACGAATTGCCCGATTCGTACGAATTGACCGATTCGTACGAGTTGGCTAGATTTGCGTGTTTTGCTTTCGATTCGCGTGTTGGCTGTTCGTCTGATGTTTTCGTCTGGGTGATTTCGTTCGTATTAGTTAGTTTTGGTTCGTTAGGCATTTTAGTGAGGCGTTAAGCGTTGTGTTGTGTCTTGGCGCGATAAATCAAGTATGCGAGTGAGTGAGTGAGCGTTGAGGAGCATAAAACATGAGACAATAAAACATGATACACATAGACACACATCATAACATAACCCCCCAGTAATAACTGCGTCTGCGATTTAGTGCGATAAGCAAAGGCGAGAGCAAGTACCGAACAAACAAACACACTCGGCACATATAGTAACATAATATACTGTGATTCGTGTTGCGTTAGCGTTGAGCGTTTGTGAGTATCAATTGTTTGAGTGTGCAGTGATGCTGTGTGATGAAAATGTATTTAGTAGAACACAAACCCTTGTTTATATCGAATCTCAGAATACAAGGTGGTTACAACGAAATAAACTATAAAAGAAGAACAACTGAAAAGTCGGATTGTTACAGTAACACGATCCTACAACTATTGATCGTTGGTTAGTCCTTGATTATACCATCAATGGGCTCATTTCCTACAATACAGTCCAACAATAATTGTTTTCAAATTAACTAGAAGTGTAAAATACTAAAAAAATTAATTAAACAAGCTAGTATCTACTTTGAAGGAGGGGACAAAGTTTTCAAACTAACAAATAAAACGTGGACATTTCGAAGATGCAAAACGAGAATGGAAAACATTAGCATTATGCCATGATAAGATGAATAAAAAATATAACCACTTGTATAGTCCTAGAAGCGTAATGCAAATCCCCTGAAATGAAAAATGCGATGACCTGATTGTTTTGTTCATTGGGTCTTAAGGGAACCAATCTTCATGTGAAAGTGCAAACAAAATGACAAGTACGGTGTTTCTCTTTATTTAAATTTTAACCACATAATGCTTGCACAAGACAAATATGATGGCTCAAAATCTTTTCTATGAGTTTACCATTCATTTTCTTGACAAACGTTGAAAACTCTTAAGGTAGCTTGAGTAGTTGATTGAATCCATGATATATCGATATGTATAAGTATTATAAGAAGTTTGATGCACATCACTAAGGGCCTCATCCATTACACTTGCATACACTTTGTCGTCCTTGCAAGGAGGGACATTCCAAGTTGAAATGTATACATTCTCACTATAATCAAGGTCACTTACATCACCTGATTTCCAAAAATTATAAACTAGAAAACAAAGATATAGTTCTATTTTTATAAATTATTATTTTACAAATATTATTCTTGTAATCATGATTAGCGTATTAATTCATTAATCTTTATTTCTTACTTCGGCCTTCAAGATATCATGATTTTTAGATGATTGTTTTCCATTATCCGTCTATGTCTGTCCAATGCAACTTTTGATGCAACTTTATTCTTATTTGATTTTTTCAAGAGGTGAGCCACAGCCATTGAGTTGAATGCCAATAGTTAGTTAGCTGAACCGCATGAGCTTTTTTTTATCATGCGTGTACCACCAATGAACACCCGACAACTGTTTAGAAATTTAGGAAATAAAAAAATCATTAAATATGTCATCTCAAAATACATTGCAAGCTAATTGCTTTGTGCAAAAGATAATTCCTTTATTTATATCTCTTTCAAACTACTGACCTTTACATCAAGGATTCTTCTACCAGGTTTTACTAAAATTTACATCAAGAACCAATTGACTTTTACATCAAGAACTTGATCACCAACTTCCATTTACATAAAGAGCTTGAGTCACATGCCTCACTAACGTTTGAGAATACCAATTGAGGAAGAATCTTTTTTAATAACATAGGTGGATCCTACAAGCAATAGTATTAAGTACTGAGTGAAACCACCATTTGACTCCCCTTCTTTTTATTTTCTCAACTAAGCGGATTCAAACATGATAAAAGAATTAATAAGTTTGGCAACAAGAACAAGAATTTGAGTGCTCCTAAGGAATAAGAGCCCTCACAACTCTAATGCTGGAGTTTTGTATGTAACGAAGGTGATGGAATATGAAATGCTAAAAATATATATAAAGTTACCAAAAATCTATGAAGAAATATGAGAGAAATCAGGTGGGAAAATAGTGAAAACTGAAAATTGGTGGCCATTGAATTTTGAGATACCAACATGGTTTAGGGGGGATAGGAAAAATCCATTTTTATATTGCTAAAAGGAGATTAAGAAACTTAGTTCTTTTATATTAGTTATTTTCTTCAAAGTTACCAATTTGAAACTTGTACTTTTTGTTAAATTTTTTATCGGAACGAAAGAAGACCAAGTATGCGCACAAATTTTTACTTACCAAAGATCTACAAACAAATCTGAACGACATAGTATCTTAGTGGTTTCTCGATTATAAATATGATGTCTAGAGATTAATCATGCCGGTTTAAAGTTGTTTGAATTACCATTACAAAAAAACCAAAAAGAAAATACTCTTATTATCTATGTACTGTGTAGTCGCATTGAAGTATTTGCACATAGCCTCCTTAATTAAGTTATTTGACAAACTAGCCAACTAAAATATAACAAAATATTAAATAAAAGTTTAAAATCTTTCAAGATATAATAGTATATAATACTAACTATGAAATTAACAAAAAAAAATTAAGGTAATAATAATCATACCATAGGTGGAGTCTGATTGTCTTCCACTAAACTAAAGCTTAGAGAAACGTCATGGTGTGAAATTGAAAGCGCTTGAAGTATATAAATATCAAAAGTCATATGTTACAAGTTTTCTTCAGCATATGTTTTTGATTTCCACTATAACATATTCATATATGTGAGAATAAACATCCACGAGAATATTGCACTCCTAGAATTGAGCGGCAACCAGATTAGCCTAACAAAAGTGTAATACAGTGAAAATATTAATGATAGTTTTTTAGGGTCCAATTATTGATTGTCATCATCATTATAGAATTGGAGGCTACGAAAAACGTCGAAATTTTTCGAAACAATTCAAGCTCGATATTCTAATGACACTAAATGAATATATTATACATATGAACGCAAAACGAGATCGATTTTGCTTACCTGAGTAACGAAAATGGAACAAATTCAAAAATAAAAAAAAAACGGCTGTTGGAATTGGCTTTGGGTGGCTAGTGCCGTAAAAATGCAAAACAGAGAAGTCGTGAGGAAGATTGAGAGGGTGAGATGAACTGAGGGGAAAACTCTGTTAAAAGAAGGGGATCAAATGAGGATGATTCGATTTTTCTGACCATATTGGTTATGGGTTGCTTTCACCAAAGGGGAAAAGAAGAGAGGACAGTTGACTTGGTCAAAAGAGAAAAAACCTTCATGTTTATTCTGATTTTTATCTTCCATGATTTTACCTTTATTATTTTAATCTACATTATTTTATTTGTAACTATTATTAATAATTTAATTAATTATCGGGAGATCAAAATTATTATTTATTAAATGAGATCAACAAGTAATTTGACCCACACATTGTTGTGCATTAAACCGAAAACAATTAAACATATAAAAGTGTGTGAAAAAAAAAATTTGACCCGTGTGTTGCTTTATGTTAAACCGCAATATAAATTAGTGGTTTCAAAATTTTATAAAAAAACAAATTTCTATATCACCCAACGCGCTACACCGAGGGCGTTGATAATACTCAAAACCTTATTAAATAGTCAAACCATTACAAAGTTGACGAGGACTTTGTAAACCCACGTGTGACAGGAAGAACGAAGATAATCTTTGAAACCTAATGTAAAAAAATTAAAGTCGTTCCAAACTGCAATTATCGTTAATCACCTCCGCCTCTTGCGCAACACTCGCGACCACCATCTTTGGCTGACTCCACAACCATCGCCACCATCGTTCACCTTTAATAACCCACATCTATCTCAACAACACCTAACCAACACCACCCACCCCCTTCAATTGCACACTAGAGGCCTTTGAAACCACCAACCACCATCGTAAGTTTCACACCCTGACTCGCAACGGATTATCGGTCATAGCGAGATGATTGTCAAAAGATTATGACACTATTAAATGTCATTGTTTTAAAATGTCACATAAACATAAAAAAAGCATATGACATTGTCTTAAATTGTCACATAAACATAAAAAATTTCAAATAATCCAAACATAATCCAAAGCATAAAACATAGAAAGTTAAATCCCATTTATTTAGTCTAAGGCAATCCTACATATCTTCAATTCTTGCATCATCAAACATCGTTTCCTGTACCATATGTAAAATACATGGGTCAATTAAAAGAAGTTGGTGAGTAAATCTAAGTTAAAATAAAATAATTTACTTAAAAATGTTAAGATGCAAATCATGTGTTAATAATACAATCACAAACAATAACCACAAACCATAAACAATAATCATAAACACACAAACCAATGCGATAAGCGAGTCTCAAGTTCCGAAGAGCGAGACTAAGACTAAATGATGATGGCGATACCAACATCCCAAAGCCATGAGGAAAGGTCAGCCGAGTATACAAAGGGGTGATACCACCTCCCAAAGCCATGAGTAAAGGTCAGCCAATGGATCATAATGGAGTAAATTGCACAAAACATCCTTTATGTTTCCTCAAACTTGCAGGTTCCAGCCTTAATGTTTAAAAGTTGCTAAAAACAACCTTTAAGTTTATTTTTGTTGCGGGTCAATCCTTTACAGCTAACCACGTTATTTTCTTCAGTTAAGTTCCCTCACATGCATAACATGTGAGGGTATATTCGTCATTTTGGTTGATCATGTGAGGGAACTTAACTGAAGAAAATAACGTGGTTAGCTGTAAAGGATTGAACCCGCAACAAAAATAAACTTAAAGGTTGTTTTTAGCAACTTTTAAACATTAAGGCTGGAACCTGCAAATTTGAGGAAACATTAAGGATGTTTTGTGCAATTTACTCATCATAATGTGATTTGACTTCCTTGCATACAATTGACTTGAACAACATAAATAACCAAATAAACAAATAACACTTAACACATAAACCATACCATGAATTTGCATGCTTTGATAATTAATTAATGGAATATGTGGATTTTGCATGACACATGATACACCTCAAAATGTTAAATGTAAAAAGAGGAAAAGAGATCTACTCACAGTTTATGAAGCGTTCCACAGATGATTATGCAAAAGAAATAAATATCCAAAAGAAATCACCTAACAAAAATACTAAATAAAAAAAACAATATATATATATATATATTGAAACTAGTAAACCGGGTTATATATTGGTTAAGAAAAATAATACAATATTTCTGGTAAGTAACCAACAAATACAATTTGTAGCAATGCAGCTAGTATTATGATAAGCAAATCATGGCCCACCATTAAGCAAGCATAGTCGTACGAATAAAAACTCAAACAACAAAAATCGTTATTCCACCGTAAAAAATATAAGAGCATCCATAATAAGCAACTCTAAAAACACCAAAAAGCATGTCAACTCAGCTGTCACGTCACAAAAACACTAATACTTAAAAACATTAAATACTCACCCAATAAGAAAATCCCAAAAACAATACCACATAATTATCATCACCTTTACCTTTATTACCCAACCCCACCCTTTGGCCCCACCACCTGACAACATTTTCCATTCTTTTGCATTCTTCCACAAATATGGAAACTAAAAACACAAGGTAAAAATGACCCCCACAATAAGAAAAAAATGTATGACTTGTAAAAATGAGAAAAAAACAACCATTAAATATGAGCTATTGTGAATGCTCAAACAATTATAGACATCAAAAAACTATAACAATGACAAAATTTGACTACAATCGAACAAATGATATTACATATTGTAAATTGAATAAGAGACCGAGTGTAACTATAAATCATCTCGGAGTCCCTAACCTCTACCATGGTGCCCCGTGTGCATGTCTTTTTTTAGTGTCATTCACATACACGCCCCATGCAAACATATGTTACAAAAAAATTGTTGCCATTTTAGGATTACACTGGGAGTTCAACGCCCCGGCATAACTTCTTCGCTATGCTTATGGGTGACGGTGGCGAAGTATAACTCTGAACTTTTTCCATTGACTAAAGCTTAGAGAAACGTCATGATGTTGAAAGTGAAAGCAAATGAAATGTATAGAAATCAAAAGCCATGAGTTCCAGGTTTTCTTACACAATATGCTTTTGGTTTCCACTATAACAGATTCATATATGTGAAAATAAACCGATGCGCCAATATAGAATTATGCTCCAAGGAATAAGCGATAACTGGATCAGCCTAACATATTTGAAATACAACAAAAAATATTAATGATAGTTGGATGTCCTAGGGTCTAATTCTTGATTATCTTCTCCATTCTATGATTGGAGGTTATGCAAAAGGAGATCATTTTGGTTACCTAGAGTCACGGAAATGAAACATATCCAAAAATAAAAAGTCTATCGGAATTTGGTGTTGGGTGGCCGATGTTGCCGGTGGCTATGGGTAGCTTTCACTACTAGGGAAAAGAGAAATAAGACGATTGACTGGTCAAAAGAGATAAAGCGTTCCAACCATATTTTGACAAATGTATACATTTTATTTTTGTTTAGTCGAATTTCTATCTTTCGTGTTTTTCTTTCTTTATTTTTTTGATTTACCTATATTTGATTATGTAACTATTATTGATTAATTACTTGATTATATCCGATAACCAAAATTATTATTTATAAAATAAGATCAACTAGTAGTTTGACGTCCGCATTAAACCCCAAAAAAAGGAAAATTAACCAACGCAAAACTTCATATGAAAAAAGCAACCTGCCTGCGTGTTGTGTCGCGTCAAACCGAAGAAAAAATTTGCGTTTCCGAAAATTTATATAAAAAACCAAAATTTCTATGTAAACCCACGCATTACAGCGATGATGTTGATAATATTGAAAACCTTTTGTAAATAATTTAACCATTAGAAATTTAACGTGGACTTTGTAAAACCACGCGCTACAGTGAGGATGTTGATAAGATTCAAAACCTTATGTAAAACATTAAAGCCGCTATAAAAGGAAAGTACTTTAATTCAGTAAAAGATTAGATGTGTCATCTAATAAAATTTACTTGAATTGTATTTAATGAAAAAGAAGTTAAAAAATAAAACCTAACCTGCATATCACGTCGCGTTAATCACAGAAAAAATAAATGGTCTTTTCGAAAGTTTATATAAAGAAACCAAAACTTGAATGTAAACAAATAAGGAAAAGCAAAAGAATAGTGGCCACCATTCCTTTCATTTTTTAATGTCACTGCCAATTGCATATTAAGAGGAAAAAAGGATCAAAATCAAAATTAAAAATAAGGAAAATTTGTAAATGTGATTATAAAATTAAAAATAAGGAAAATTTGTAAATGTGATTGTAACATTTGTAAGAAAGGAACAAGGAAACATTCCATTTAGGAGACAATAAATGAGAAAAGTGTGACAAACAAATGTGAAAAGTGTGTGTGACAAATAAATGTGAAAAGTGTGAGAAGAAAATACATAATTCATTATATGATTATCTTTTTACTAGTAATTCTTCAAAGGGTTTTTATCATCCAAGTAAGTAACAAAAACCTACTCAGCAACAATGAAGTGTATAGTATGCAGCAAAAGCAAATATGCAAGGAGACATGATTAATAATTGCAACAAATACAAAACCTAAAAGTTATGATAAAAATGTGAAACCATGAAAATACCAATCTTGATCTTCAACTCGTCACCCATGTCACTCGAAGTGAACGACCTTCAACCTTGACCAGATCTATAAATAAGGCTCATCTTATTCCCACATCCCTAAAATCTTATTCCCACATCCCTAATTTGAATTATGTCCACAAATCTCAACATATTATCCTCTTCAACTATTTATATAACCTTTTGTAATTATTTTTTAAAGTATGAAATCATGTCGATTTTTAAAGAATTTAACACCGTCTAATTGCAAAAGAAAAATACAAAATTACACACACGTACGTTGGTAAAGAAGAAACCTAGCTAGTAGACATTTAAAGACGAACCTTAAAAGAGTGATAAACTGATAGCCTTAGCTCATGAGTGACTTCATTCTACTTTAGTTATGTATAATAGACTTTCACTTAACTCCTTTAGTGCTTATGATCGTACTAAGGATATGTAATGCATAAACATTATATGATTATCATTTTCTTTATTGTATTTTCTTGTCTTACAAATTGTACGTTGGATAAGGATCTTTGTGGTTTACTAAGATTTCAAAAGGAAAAAAAAGCCATTGGCCTATTGGCCTAGTGATACCATGTGTTTCTCCTCATCAAAGTGAGACTAGTTCGAGTCCTACAAAGTGGGCAATAGGTAGATTTTATGACTGGATTCTAAGGATGGGTGTATTCGCTATTCAAAAATAAGTAAACCGGCCAAAACCCTACATGAATTCACATGTCATTGATGTCCAAATGAATTGCCTCTGTCCTCTTCGAATCCAGCTGCGTCTAGAGCGCCCACAAATGTGGGGTCAGATGGTCTCTCCGATGAGGTAAGTTGAAGATGAACCAGTCAAGTATATAATCATTAGTAACTCTATCACAATATTTTTTTCATTTAAAATAACACAAGATTTGTTACATTAAACTAAACTTACTTATCTCACCTTCACCAAATCACGCATTAATCAATTCATTTAAGGGAATTGGAGTTTGAATCCAACAACATTGCTGAAGAAGCAACAACAATCACGTAACTTATGTTTTTTTATTAATATTTAAACTAGCACCATAAAATATATTTATATAAAAAAAACACACAAGTCTGTTTCTACACCTATATTATTTACTTTACCTTTTTGATTTTATCATTATATTTCAATAAATACTTTTAACCATATTTTGTTTTTCTCGCATGCGAAGTTTTATAAAGTTTTGAATATATCATTACGACGTGCTTATTTTCATCTACATAATATTAATGTAAAAGTGCTCGAATTACAAACGTACATCATCAAAGCTTGCACATAGTTTCTTTTCTTTTCTTTTTTTTTTTTTGTATAAAGAGCCAACTTCTATCGTCATTTTAATAATATAATATAACGCCTTACAAAATTCTGAATACACAATTGCAATATCTTTATTTTTTTAAGTTTCAATAAAACTTTAGTTCATAATCACATATGTCAAATATAATTAATTTTTTATTATATTGTGTGAAACCGAACCGAAATCGTCCGAACAATATCAATAGTGGTATGAGCATTGGTTTTTTCCTCGACGTTCCGGTATAAATTCCGTCACAAATTTCTTTTATTAGAGTGTTTTATATCGTCATTCTAATAATATAATGTATTGAATGATAAAATTGACGTGTTTATTTTTATCTACGTTTTGATAAAAGTTTTGTTTAAAATCCAACATGTCAAATATAATTGATTATTTTCTTTACCGTGATGAATCGAACCGATATCGTCTGGACAACACCAGTATCTGTATTCGTTTTTATAGTTTTTTAGACATTTTAGTATAAATTTCATGGCAAATTTCTCTATGTCACTGCGATATGCTTATTTTTATCTCTGTCTTGATATTCACTTTTTCAAAACCAAGTTACGAATAATAAAGTACAAGTGATCGAATCACAAACGCACATGTGATCAAAGTTGTCTCACAATCTAGATTTTTTTACATATAATGGCGTTGTTTACCCTTTTCCTTGTTCTAATAACATAATCTACTGCTTTATAAAATTTCGAATATACCTTTACGATATGCTTATTTGTATCTGTGTTTCGATAAAAGTTTTGATTAAAGTTGAACGAGTCAGGTATAATTGTTTTATTGTTCTTTATCATGACGAAACGAAATGTTACCGTCAAAACATCCGTACCGATACCAGCATTCTTTTTTATGGTTTTCTTGGGGTTCCTACCAATGTCGTGACGAATCAAACCAATTCCAACCAATAACATTGGTAATTGGTATTGGTGTTATCCAAATCAGTACCAATATTCGTATTCATGGTTCTTTATCAATGTAAAACACTTTTTAATATTCTCTTAAACATGCCTCTTTATGTTATGCCAAGTGCATGTATAATTGTACCGGTACCGTAACTAATTGAACTTATGTTAACCGAATGTCTACTATAACACGCAAGAAATTCTACTAGTTCTATATACTAACATTTGCAATTGTGAATAGTACTAATCAATATAATAATATTTAATGGTTCTATATAATAACATTTAGTTGTGTGATTTTAGTTTGTAGGGATACAATATTGTTATTTCTTTTTCTTTAAATAACTTAAATTTCTAATCCTAAATTTTAATAAAGTTATCATACGACCATTGAACTTTAAAAGTTCCTTTTTATAAACGATTTACCTTTATATTCCTGAACTTTAAAAGATTTATCATACAAAAGTTTATTAATAATTCTTTCTTATGAACGATTTCCGTTTCGATCCCCAAACTTATAGAGTTATCATACACGAGTTATAGTTTAATACATTTTTTTAACAAAATATTTGTTCTTTTAACCTTTTTATTAGTTTATTTTTTTATTTTACTTATTATTTATTTAACTTGTTATAATCTTTTTTATAAGTTTAATTTTTTTTATTTTTTTTTTATTATTTGTTTAACTTATTATAATTAAAGGGGATATTAGATTTAAATAACATCAACTTTTACCAATTAGCCGATAACAGAGGCAGACCTACCTTAGGGGAAGGGGTAGCCTCCGCTACCTATTGGCGCTCTGGCGGTAGTGTAAATTTTGAAAAATTTTGATGTTTTTTTTATTTCGTTACTCTTTTTTTTATAAAACGTTATCCCTACTAAGATTTTCTAGATCCGCCACTGGCTGATAACACTCTCAACTTTCGATTTGTACCACAACACACCCAACTTTTAACTTATTGGCCGATAACACTCCCTAATTAACTAACTAAACCCTAACCTAGGTAGTTTTTGTTGATTTGGCATCTGATGTGTCCCCATTTGCTTACGTGGCAGTTGATGTGACATATTTTATGATGTGGCAGCTGACGTGGCATTTTTATGACGTGGCAGCTGACATCAGCTAACTGAGTTAGGGTTTAGTTTGTTAGGGAGTGTTATTGGCCAATAAATTGAAAGTTTGGAGTACTGGTGTACAAATCGAAAGCTGAGAGTGTTATCGGTCAATTGGTGAAAGTTGAGGTTATTTAATTCCAATATTCCTAATTAAAGATAACTTTTAACTCTGGACATGTCATTTAGCTGTGTTGCTTGCTTAATTTGACCATCGTTTAAAGCTTACATGGTCTAAAATCTAAATTAACCCTTTAATATACTAGGTAACAAATTTAATTTTTGTTTTACTTACCTTATTATAGTTAAGGTTAACTTTTAACTCTAGAGATGTTTGTTTAATCATGTTGATTGCTTATTTTTACGGCCGTATAGATTAAAGCACACATAGTCTGTAATAACCCATCGATATATTATGTAACGAATGGATCCTTACCAGCACCTTTCTACGACCCCCAAACAAGATTATACCAAATTTCATATACCAACAAAAAAAAAAGCAAATTACTTGTCGCTGCATATTGTTTATTTGGATTGCTTGCTATCAATTTTTCTTTTGTGATATAGGACACGTGTTCATCGATCATACAAATGGAAGAATTAAAACACTGCAATCGATGAGTCTGATCACACCAGCTGCAATAATTTTGTCGTGTGCCTTTCGGATCTTATCTCTTTTTTTATAACATGCTGCTACAAGTGATGATATTACTACTAAACAAGTTTGTGACAATATAAAACGAAATTGTTACAAACAATAAAGAATGTAAGTTATGTAGCATATGTTTATGTGACTTGAGAATACTTATGTGTGTGCTTGGAAAACGCATGTGGTGTGGGGATAACGGTGTAGACTATGTGATTGAAATCACGAGTCACGTGTTTTTTTCTAGAATGCTTGAAAAGTAATATATCCTCAAACGACTAGGTAAGGTACAGTTACATAGTCGTATGACTTTATAGCCTTCACATGCTTTATGACTTTATAGCCTTCACATGCTTTTGTAATCCATATGATGTGTTATCAAGAGGTGGCACAAGAGTGTGTGTGCATAATATCATATGACCATGTCATGTGTTGTCCAAATTCTCGATTTCTTTTTATTTTCTCTTTTATAATTTTGGTTCTTGTTCATTTGTGATCTTATGGGAGATTATACATGCAAATCAATCAAATATCAAGCAAATGACTATGTAATCCAATGTTAATGTTAGCATAAGACTAAACCGTAAAATTATAAAAATAAAACATGTATAATTTAAGGTATGACGTTTCTTTTGTGTGTGGAAGGGGTATCAAATTTGAAGGTATTCACTACTAGGTGGCAAATCGGATTTAAAGCCAAAAGAGACCCACTAAAGCTAAAAAACAACCCATATGTTACACAAACACACAATACAAAGTTTCACAAATCCGTCACCGTACGGGGTCACCGGCCACCATGCCAATCAGTCTGCCACACTCTCTATCTCTCTCCCATCATCTCTACTTACATATGTGTGTGTTTGTTTAGGGTTTATCTCAGACATTAGAAAGAAAAAGAGTAGAGATATGAAGTTAGAGAGAGAGAGATCTCTGGAGTTGTGATATGCAATCCACCTTAAAACCAAATAATGCCACAAAAGTCAAGAAACCAACCCATTGTTTGTATAGAAAACAACCAAACAGTGTCATAAAAGTCAATAAACCAGCCCACGTGGCTTCAAAAGAAAGCAAAACAAAGGTTAAACGTAATGTACAAACCACAATGCTTACAAATGTTGAAAATTATACTATTATATAATTGTGACGCAACTCCTGTGAAAAAAGAAACCCTATTTTTTAGTCAAATTTGCAACACAACAACAACACAAATATAAGAAACCCTATTTTTATTTCACAAAATTGTCGCAAATATGTTGTAAATGTTATTTTTAAACTATTATATTAGCTTATTTACTATTATCAAATTCAACTTTATTCATTTGCAACGCACTGGCGAGGAAACCTAATTACAATACTAATTCTAAGCATTGCGTTGGAAATGTGTAGCAACTTGCTACACATTTGTGACTGATAGCTTATTATTATATGTGAACTACATTTAAATAATAAAAAAATATTAAAAAACAAAGTTCTAGACGCCTCTTTGAATGCTAGTGATTTGCAATTTTGTATAATTAGTATAAATCGTATGCAAGATTCACTACCAAACATGTCGATCAGATCGAATTTGATTCTCAAATAAAATTCCAAATTCTAATTGTTCATCTCTGCAGGTAAAATTCTCTGTTTCAATCACTTAAGCGAGTTTGAATTTCACATATTCATGTCAAAACCTAGAAAAGGAGTCAAACAATTGTGGATGGATTGACAACGAATGGTGGTGCGATGGCGGCGGTTGATGTTGTGAAGGTGGAGGTAGGTAGCAATGAAAATGTCACCGTTCACTATACTAGATACGGTAATCCCGATCTCTATGTTCGCTCAAATTTCAAAACCCTAATTTACAAAATTTTCTAGTTAATAATAGTAGAATTGGTACTTTGATGTTACTTGTGATGTTATAAATTTCAAGTTCAAGTCATCAAATTACCAACGAATCGCCACTTTTCAAGCAAATCAAGGGGAAGAATTTTGTCAAAGTGACTCAACAGCCCTACGAAACCTTCAGGTTCAAGTCATCAAATTGTAAGTTGGGTAACCCAACCCTTTTCACATCCTATCTATTGACTATCAAATCTAAACTCGTAATCCCACAAAAACTTGTTGTCACAAGAAGGAATCAGCCCCCTGTGTCACCATCTATTGCATATCGATCTCAGCCTTACACATATCGAAAACCCTAATTTGCTAATGGAAGTATAAAAAGCACAATGAATTCATGTTTTTTTGGGAAGTATAAAAACAAACACCCAGTTAAGATAAACGAAGCATGACACAAAATGGGCATCACAATGAATCACAAAACCAAAACACAAGATTTTTTTCATCTTGTATACAAATATGGTCACAGAAAATCATCAAACACCAAAAATTTTAACCCACTTCCATGCTTTAGAAATATATATTGTCACACCCTCAAATTCCACATGCAGGATTTTACCGCGGGGCACGTAACAAACCAGGATCATTGTCGTTAGTTACGTCGAAGGACCACCAAATGATCTTTCGAAAAACCCTATTGCTCAATAAATGAGAAAATACTTATTTTAAAGTTCAAGTAAATGTGGAAGCGTAAACCAAACAAATGTTTAACAATTATGCGCAAAACAAAGCGCCCAAAAGACCATGCAATAAAGTATGAAAAATAGTTATATGTTTTATAGCAATGTGATTATATATGACCTTATTTTGTATACAATATGAAAAAAACACTATTTTTGGTTTTGTGATTCATTGTGATGATATATGTAATACATAAACATTATGATTTTTCATACTGATTGTTTTTCTCAACTCTCACAAAATGTATGTTGGATAAATCTCTAGTAAACTTGCAAAAGTCACCTACTAGACTATTGGCACCATGACACCTTGTGTTTACTCCCACCTAATTGGTGCGAGTTCGAGTCCCACAAAGTAAGAACAAATGGATTTTAGGAGCAGATTTTATGGTTGTGTGTCTTCATCGCACAAGAAAAAATAAGTTCCCAAAACCCTACATAAATTCACACATTCTTGACTCCCCACATAAACTAGCATCATCCTCCCCAAGTTTGATTGTGTCTCACCAGCCGGTCATGACAGTCTATCAGATGAGATACACCAAAGATGTCATGGGAGTGTCCGAGGTTTTGAGACATTTGACACGCCAAAGTGATTTGACTACCCTTTGCATTTGGACCCATGCTTTGGCTAATAGATAAACGCTCTCACCGCAAGCGGCTAGCGACGTTTACCCTTCCAGTTAATACGTGTTCCAAACCATCGGCATAACCGAGACTTTGGTGAGATTGAAAATCGAAGAATGGAATTCATCATTAAGGTACGGGTTTCACCCCTGACTTAACAACTAGTCCCAAATTGTGGTTGTGCTCGCCGATCACATCGGGAGTTCCACTAGATAGAAATGGAGACTTTTGTCGAGGTTTGGATATCACTCCTAACTCAACGAATATATCTCGTGATGAGTAATACGCGGGATGAGCGATCTTATTGAGAGTTCTTGGTTATCACACCTAATCTCGACTTGATCCTCGTTTGTGAGGTACGAGCGTTTCATAATCGTGTGTTGTGGTAGCTTTAGGAAAAGCTAAGTAGGTTGGCCGTTTCGTGCGGAGTTGTCGGTTCGTACCAAATGGAACTTCTCGCTTTGAGGAGTAACACTTCGTAGGAAAGGACTTGTTCGCACGATCGGGTTAGTTCGTAAAGTTTTTGAGTTCGAAATCACAAAGTTCAAGCAGGTGAGACATCAAGTTCAGCCGAACTTGTACCCAATGGGTCAAGTTCGAGCGAACTTGATATGCTTTTTGTTGAACTTCTGACTTTGAGGATAAGGTCAAGTTCGAGCGAACTTAGGTTAACCTCAACTGTTCTAGGTCAAGTTCGAGCGAACTTGACCAATTTCAGTTGATTTGGCCTCAAGTTTGGGCGAACTTGAGTGTTTCGGGTGCGTAATCGATGCGTAACAGTCAAAATCAGTATCTAAACCACATATTTAGGCTAAACATGGCAGTTCTACCTAATTTCCTACATTTATGGGCTCTGATACCAATCTGTCATACCCCAACCGATGGCGGAAACATCGGAGTAGTGGCACTAGGCGACCAGATTGTCTCATGAGAATTCCATAACAATTATCTATCAACATCATTTAATATTTAACGTCCCATACCATTAAACACAATATTTCAAAATAACCATTACAGAAACTTGTTTTTCCCATTAAACAAAAAGGTTCGATTTTCCCTAGATTTATTACATTTGAACTAAACAAAACAACTAAACGAAACAAACTACTTCCAAGGCATCCAAGCTAAAATCATCAACATGTTACATACGTTAAAATACAAGTCAATACAATTAAGTAAAGGTGAGCATACAGGTTTAGTTAATACTAGCATAAATAGAGAAAAGCGTTCGCCAAATAGTCTAACTACATATCATGATACACCAAAACACTTCACACAACATAGGCTCATTTCTCATGCTAACTACCGTGAGAAGGCTTGCGCGTCCATCCTAACTAGACCCCGTCGGGTGTAAGCCACACTATAGTACCATACTAGCTAAGGAGGCAAGTTAACGAAAATAAGTCCTAGTCACATGTTTCTAGTATCGCGTATTGAGCACATATAATCATATTATTCGCGTGTGATAAACAGTTTGATTTGTGAGGTGATTTTGATAGAGGAACGTATATAACACCCAAAATGTGCATTAAAGCGAAAACGAGTCAAGTATACTCACAGTCGGTGCGTTTAGGTGAGATGAGAGATCTGATGAGAGTCGGGAAAAGCGCCGGATCAGCCTGTAAACGAACAGAAGTGCATCAGTCTTCCAATTTGCTGGAACGGTTAAGTTTGAGTTGAGCAGTAAGCAAGTTCGGCAGAACTTTATGTAAACATACAAGTTCGAGCGAAGTTGTATAGGATTGCTAAGGTTTAAGTCAATTTCTGGCGAACTTGTAAGTTTCTCAAGGAAACTTGACAAGTTCGGTCGAACTTGTGGAGTTTTATAAGAGAAGAGACAAGTTCGGTCGAACTTGTGGAGTTTTATAAGAGAAGAGACAAGTTCGGCCGAACTTGTGAAGTTTCCTGAGAAACTTTGCAAGTTCGAGCGAACTTGAGGGTTTCTGAAGTAATTTTTGAGTATTTCCACTCAAGTTCGGCCGAATATGACCCCATTGAGGGCAAGTTCAAGCGAACTTGACTTCTTGTGCTGTCAAAATCAATGCAATCTCGAGCGAACTTGATGATTTCGGGTCCAAAATCTTGCGTTTTCGCGTTGTTTGCTGAGGAAATCGAGTGCCCATCCCTCCAACCTTAAGCCACTGAGTAAAACTTAGGCTGGAGAGGTCTTTTTGGAGCGAACTTAGCCGTAAAAAACTCGGGCTAATCCGGACGAACTTGGTGGTTCGTACGGGTTAGTCCAGTTTGTGTAAAGTGACGACTTCGTCCTTGTGCTTTCGGATCTGCGGTTTTTGCTTAACAACGCCTCGTTCCACTCAAAAGTGAACGAAACATACGTCATTAGTCCGAAAATGGTGTAAAAATCAATACTTTAAAAGTTTTGCTCAGATCTAGTATATATCTGAGTGAAAACAGAAGTTTTATGGAAAAAAGATGAAGATTTTCGTAAACAGTAGAGATTTGATGAAAACGAAGGCAATGCCTTGTGCAAAATCGTTGTAAAACGTTGTTGAACATCATTGTGGTAGAAATCGGGTTGATTCTTACTTAGAAAACATAGGGTTTCGGGTTTTCGGGAGCTCAGAGCGAAGTTGCAGCAAGTTCAAATGAGAGAATGAGACTGAGTATTTATAGGTGAAGACAAAATTGGGGGCTGGTGGAGTCAAGTTCGACCGAACTTGCATGAATTTCATGCAAGTTTGCGCGAACTTGTGAAATCTGGAAGGAAAAGAGTCAAGTTCGGCCGAACTTGACCCTTGAAGGGCAAGTTCGAGCGAACTTGAGGTTAAACTGGAGGTTTTGAGCTAGACAGCCAAGTTCGGCCTAACTTGGGTTACCAAGTTCGGCGAACTCGACCCAGATTGTTGGGTTTTCTTCGTTTTTCGTTCGTTTATCGATTGTTCAGCGATGTAATCGAGTTATAAGGTAACGCTAAGCGGTTTTGCGATGATTTAAGCGTTGTAATAGCGAGTCGACGCGTGAGAGCGAGTTGCGTGAGTTTGCGAGCGATTAAACCACGATAATTCCAATTCACATATAACACATAAACACGTATAACACACAAACACGTAAACTAATATTACCACATAATTCCAAGATACCAAATTAAGTAATTGCGTTGCGATTGCGATGGGATAGCGATGAGATATGCGAAGCGTTGCGTTAAATAGGCGCTTAAATAGCGTTTAGTTGTAATGTAATAATGCGATGTAATGACAATACATATTTAATTTAATACGAACATTTCTATTAACGAATTTCAGAGTACAAATATGGGAAATCAAAATAAATACACGAAAACAGTAACAACTGAAAATACGGGTTGTTACATTTGTATCCCTGCAATTTCAGAAGCAAAATTTCTATTTGAAAATTGTTTTCAAAACAAATAAGTATGAGTGTCTCTCACCATCATTTTTTCTACTTCACATTCTTCCAACAATCTTCATAACATGAGACTTACAACTATATAGGGATGTGCCAAGAAACTCAAGAGTGAGATCCTTGTCCTTGAATAAAAGGTTTTGAAACCCATTTGCACCACTGGTGTAATCCTAAATGGGCCCCTGATCAATAGGTGACAGTACCTGAAGAGCTCGATGTAAAGTTCTTTCGATCTACAAAGAAGTCCGACGAAAGAACATATATCACAAGGGCTACAAGATCCTTGTGGTCAATGAAATCAACTTCTTCAATGCCAAGAATATCAGCGATGGAATAGGAAATCACAATATTCTATAAAAAATGGTAAATATGTGATATAATTCTGAAACTTTTTTCTCTAATATTCTTCCAAACTTTTTTCTATAACAGTGAAGTGGTAAGATTCCCGGTTCACTTTCCGGTCCAGTTATAAAAACATTGTCTATCATCACCACCTCTTACAAAACATTTCCTCATTTGGGATATAACATTATTTCTAAATGTTTAGTTCATCAGTAGGTGAGAAATACCAAAACATTTCTTCATTTGGGATCTAACATTATTTCTAAATGTTTTGTTCATCAGCAAGTGAGAAACACCGGAAACTAAATGTCATTGAGCGTTCTCATATTATAACATATTTTATGATACTTACTTGACGGACCTTGCTAGAAAGATCCATTAGAATCCTTGGGGTTTGCAAGTAATTTTTTTTAATATATATACACATTATATATCACACACACACATATATATATATATATACATTAAACAAAAATTACCAACCTCTTTTGACACATTTCCTCATTTGTGATCTAACATTTTTTCTAAATGTTTAGTTCCTCGACAAGTGTGATACATTGGAAACTGGATTGTATCAATGCGCTCTCATATGATAACAAAATTTATGATACTTATACGATGGACCTTGGGGCCAAAACTCTACATAAATTCACACATCCTTGACTCCCCAAATAAACTAGCATCATCCTCCCCAAATTTGATTGCGTCTCACCGGCTGGTCATGATAGTCTATCGGATGAGGTACACTAAAGATGAACCATGTGTCCTAGATCAATTGGTTTGAGAGGTGGCACCCCATGGTCTTCCAATGTGGAGCTCATGGGTTAGAGTCCTAGTTAGTACAATATTTTCTAGGTAGGCTAGGGGTTTTACCACACTGGTCATTTGGGCGGTGGGTTTCCCCTGGAATGGTAGGCGGGTCTGGTCATCAACGCTATCTGTGTTCGCAGGGCGAGGGTGGCTTTTCGTAAATAAGTTTGCCCGGGTAACCAGGCTTGTATAGTATTCGTTAGCCGTTAAAAAATAAGATAGAAACATGTGTAACAATTTACTAACTCCATCAATTTATCGTCCAAAATAACACAAGACTTATAATTTCTTTGATTAAACTTAATGATCGATCACATGACTCACTTGTCACATATTGAACATCCATGTATCCAAAACCAACCATCAAACCCCTTCCTTAAAGCAGTGTCGACCCGTAAGACTTATCAACCTATGTTAAGGCCTAGGGCCACGAAAAAACAAAGGCCTCCAAATTTTTCTTTTCATATATTAGATTTTTTTTTTGCCATTTAAACAACGTTTCTAGGCCCAAGATTTAGGTAATTACATTAGGAGTCCGCACTGTCCACGCACGCAACACATCAACCCTCGTGCGGCATCTTTTGAGTAACCAATGTGAGACTGATTGTGGATTGAGCGAAATTAGGGCCGAGACGAGGAAAAATCATCGCTCTGGTTATTCAATGTCTCAAAGCTCAATCTCAATTCCTTTATACCAATTCAACAGAGCCCCGACTTTTTGGATCACTTAAGCCTCAAAAGAACGACCCTACTTGAGAAGAGATCCACTTACCAACTTACACCCAAAGTACAACCTCTAATCCACTAGGTACAACTTACCAAGGCAAGAGTCAACTCTATTTTGGTTATAAAAGTCTCCCATTTCACCACAATACTCATCATCGTTTTTCCGTCAAAATTCCTAAATCTCACCTTCATCAAATCTCTCATCAACAAAAATGGAGTTCGAATCAAACACCACCACCATTGTCACCGAAGAGATCAACAACAGTCACGGATGGCAGAAGGTTACTTACGCAAAGAAGCACAAGAAGAATCCGGTGAAACAACAACAACATCCAGCAAAGGTGATTGCTAACGGATCTTCGATTTCAACCGATGATAACGTGTTTAAATTGATCGAGAAGAAATCCGAGGAACGGAGGAAGCTTATCGAAGCTGAGCGATTGGCGAATTCAGCGATTTATGATGAAAAGCCTCCGGTTAGATCGGTGAAGAAGAATAGTTACAGTGATTATGACGATAGTGATGATGAGGTGGTTGTTGCTAATGGTGCGGCTGGTAATGGTGTGGTTGAGGAGAAGAAGAAGGCGAAGAAGGTGAAGAAACCTAAGGTTTCGGTTCAGGATGAGGCGGTGAAGATCGATGCGGCTGATTTGGCTAGTTATCTGGCAGATGTGACGGTAATTGAAGCGATCTGGATTGATTTCTGTTGATTTTTGTGAAATGTTGTTTGATTGGATTTGATATATCATGTTTAGGTTAGTTCAGTTTATTGTTAAATTTTAGGGAATGAATACTAATCATGCAGCTGATTTGGATAGATTTTTGTCGGATGCGACGGTAATTGGAGCGATCTGGATTGATTTTTGTTGTTGTTGATTACTGAATTTGAATTTTGTGAAATGTTGTGTGTTGGATTTGATATGTTATGTTTAGGTTAGTTGATTTTTGTTGAATTTTAGGAATTGACTACTAATCATGCAGCTGATTTGGCTAGTTTTCTGTCGGATGTGACGGTTAGTGAGTTGTTTTGGATTGATTAGGTTTTTGATTGATTTTTTGTTGTTGATTACTGAATTTGAGTTTTGTGAAATGATGTTTGATTGGATTCGCTGTATTTTGTTTAGGTTAGTTAAGTTTTTATGTTAAATGTTTGGGAATGAATAGTAATCATGCAGCTGATTTGGCTAATTTTCTGTCGGATTTGACGATGAGTGAAGTGTTTCGATTGATTAGGTTTGTGATTGAAGTGATCTGGATTGATTTTTATTGTTGTTGATCACTAAATTTGAATTTTGTGAAATGTTGTTTGTTGGATTTGATGTATTATGTTTAGGTTAGTTAAGTTTTTTTGTTGAATTTGAGGGAATGAATACTAATTATGCAGCTGATTTGGCTAGTTTTCTGTCGGATGTGACGGTGGGTGAATTGTTTTGGATTGATTAGGTTTATAGTTGAACTGATCTAGATTGATTTTTGTTGTTGATTACTGAATTTGAGTTTTGTGAAATGTTATTTGGTGGATGATAAAGGATTTGTTTGAATGGATTTGATATGTCTCATACGTTGAGGTTAGTTACATTTTTTGTTGAATTCTAGAAAATGAACAGTAATCATGCAGCTGATTTGGCTAGTTTTTTTGTTGGATGATGGTGAGTGAATTGTTTGATTGATATTGAAGTGATTTGGATTGCTTTTTGTTGTTGATTACTGAATTTGAATTTTGTGAAATGTTGTTTGTTGGATGATAAAGAATTGGTTTAAATTGGTAGGATTAAAGCTGGATTTAGGTATTCTGTTTGAACAGATTTGGACATTTGGTATAGTTTTAGGAAATTGATCTTGAATTGTGGTTGTACATTACATGTAGGGCTTAGTTCATGACACAGGTTATAGATTAGTTAAGTTTTTTGTTGAATTTTGGGGGAAAATTACTAATCATGTGGATTTGTCTGTTTGTGCATGCAGGCTTCATATGAGACGCAACAGGATATACAGTTAATGAGGTTTGCAGATTACTTCGGACGCGCATTTTCTAAAGTCAGTGCCTCACAGTTCCCATGGGTGAAGCTATTGAGAGAATCTCCTGTTGCAAAGGTTGCAGATGTAAGTTCTTTTCATACAAAAACTTACACTGAATCTGTAGTATTGCAGTTGTATAATTGTTCTATTGATTTATAAGGCGCTGATCGTGTTCTTTGCAACTTAACTTGTATCTCAATCAATAAATCATACCTTTTGTAGAATCCCGTGTCACACATCCCTGAAGCTGTTTACAAGACATCAGTTGACTGGATCAATAGCAGATCTCTGGAATCTCTTGGACCTTTTGTCTTATGGTCCTTGGATAGCATTCTTGTTGACTTTGCAAGCCAACAAGTCAATGCAAAGGGATCCAAGAAAGTTGCCCAAAAACCATCTTCAAAATCGCAGGTAAGATTTTGGAATCTCCCGACATTTTCTTCTAGACACACCATGCTTTTAACATGTCAATCTTTATATACCTACATACATACATACATATATATATATAGGCTTCGGATCAAGAGAACCCCCCCTACCCGAGTTGTGAGAACTTAGAGAACTCAAACTTCCCGTGCGAGTTTTGCCACCATATTTTGCACACACGTAGATGAAAATGTTACAAACATAGCTGTAAAAAAATCCAAGCAATGTTTTGGCCTTTTTACATCATTGCAAAAAGCTGCTGACATCAACATTTACACCCACTGTAAGAGTTTTTTTATGGTGAGTAACTCAACAAAAACTATTTTTATTTTTTCGGGAAAAGTTTTTTTTTTTTTTCAGGATTTTTGGTAAAAACTTTTTTTGAAAAATCCTTCGTTTTGGCTGAGTTCTCTAAGTTATCACAACTCATGGGTTAGGGTAAAATGAAAACTCATACGAGTTGTGAGAACTTAGAGAACTCGGCCTTACGAAAGGTTTTTTCAAATTTTTTTTACCAAAAATCCTAAAAAAATCAATTTTTCCAAAAAAAAAGAAAGAAAAAACCTTGTTTTTTTCATTTACGGCAGCCGTAAATGCTGTAAAAGGTGATGTCATGCTTATGTCATCACCTTTTTACAGCCGCTGTAAGGGGCCGAAAAACACCACTTCGAATTTTTTTTTTTATATATTTTTTTACGGCAGTGTTTTCTAACATTTTAATCTAGGGGTGTGAAAAAAATGGGGTCGAAACTCGCGCGGGAAGGTCGAGTTCTCTAAGTGCTCACAACTCGGGGTGGTTTTTCCTTGATATATATATATATAGGGGCTGGTTATTGTACAAAATGACTTATCCTACAAAATGTACGCAATAATCTCAGCCGTCTGATCCCATGCGAAATCACTTTATTCCATGCGAATTCATCTCGTCTCAAATGAAATTAGCTGGCACATGCACTCTACTCCATGCGAATTCACCACTAAAGGGTGTGAAATCACATGTCGTACGTAATGTACGTTAAGCCATTTTGTACAATATACTTTCTCTCTCTCTCTCTCTCTCTCTCTCTCTCTCTCTATATATATATATATATATATATATATATATATATATATATATATATATATATATAGGGAAAGGTTTAAATGAGAACGCTAAATATTGTGAGAACCGTGAGAACAAATTTTAAAACCACTAGAACTTGGTCAAAAACAATTCAAATTCAAAATTTCTTTTTTATACTTATCATTATTATTCGAATACAATGTTGGAAATTTAATTTACACGTCAAAATTTACGTGAATTCGTAAATAAAGAAAATTTACACATGTGTAAATTTGTCATTTACACATGTGTAAATTTGTTATATTTACACATGTGTAAAAAATCTAATAACAATGATTTTGAGGGGAGAAATGAATTATTTGATGTTGTAAATTCTTGTTTTGATGTTGTATTTTAATTATAATGAGGTTGGTATTAAAAGAAATGGTTTTGATTGGTTTTTTCATTCGTTCTCACGGTTCTCGCGATATTTAGCGTTCTCAAGATAACCCTCCCCTATATATATATATATATATATATCTATATATATATATATATATCTATATATATTAAACTGTAGAAAGACGGTATGAAATACAACTACCGTCTACCAACACATGAATGTGATGAAAAGAGATTTTTTTTTCAGGTTGGTATTTTTGTAGCACTAGCAATGGTATTGAGAAGGAAACCGGATGCGTTAATTAGTGTAATACCAACTCTAAGGGAAACTTCAAAGTATCAAGGACAAGATAAGCTTCCGATTATCGTGTGGATGGTCGCACAGGTGATTCCATCTCTCAATAATCTTTTTGCCTCCCAAAAAGAAGCACTATATATTTATACGCTAACATTAACTTTATTATGTATAGGCATCACATGGAGATCTGGCTGTCGGTTTGTACTCATGGTCTCACTTAATATTACCCATCGTTGGCAGCAAATCGGGCTCTAATCCTCAAATCAGGGATTTAATTTTGCAATCAGTTGAAAGGTTTGTATCAATCTTTTTTGTTTTATACTCGTCTTTTCCGTACAAACTTATAATGTGTTTTTTTTTTGTTCAGAATTCTCTCTGCTCCAAAGGCTAGGACTATTTTAGTAAACGGTGCTGTGCGAAAGGGAGAGCGGTTAATGCCACCATCAGCGCTTGACCTGCTATTACGAGTCACCTTCCCTTCATCTTCAGCTCGAGTTAAGGTGGGAATCTTTCGGTCATCGGGTGGGTTGGGTTGGACCTAGGGCTGCACATGAACCGAACTTTCAGCGAACAGTTCGTGAACTGTTTGGTGGGAAGTTCGTTTGTGTTCGTTCGTTTAGTAAATGAACAAACACGAACTAGGAATTCTGTTTGTTTAGTTAAATGAACGAACACGAAGAGAGGCCACATTCGTTAAGTTATGTTTGTGAATGTTCGATAACATGTTCATTTATGTTCGTGTTCTATTATGTTTGATAGTTTATTAGGGTTTTTAATTTTCATATTTTATTTAAATACTTTTTTCCACTAATAAAATCTTTAATAAATATTAGTGCATTGCATGTTACATACCTTTTAATATATGTATGTTTCCATTCATGAATGTTTGTTTGTGTTCATTTATGTTCATGAACATCCATTTGTGTTCGTTTGTGTTGATGACATTTTTTTGTGTTCGTTTGCGTTCGTTACCTAAAATTAACGAACGAACACGTTCATGCCCTTAATGAACGAACACGAACATAAAATCTCGTTCGGTAAGTGTTCATGAACAGTTTGTGAACACCATTATTTCCGTAACGAACGAACACGAATAAGGCCTTGTACGTGTTCGTTCAGTTCGTTTGCAGCCTTGCTGGACCCAAAACACTTTATTGTCCATTTAAAAAAGATCCGTTTGACCTGCTTCTTGTTTTGGCCTTTAAAAATCTGTATGACCCATTAGAGAGAAATCATAACCTGACATAACTTGAAGCGATCCATTTTTAAGTAACGGGGTTAAAGTATACTTAGTTGTCTGATTATGTTATGACGCAGGCAACCGAAAGGTTTGAAGCTGTATATCCTACGCTTAAAGAGGTCGCTCTTGCGGGTTCCCCTGGAAGCAAAGCCATGAAACAGGTTTCTCAACAAATCTTGACCGTTTCGTTAAAAGCTTCCGGAGAAGGTGCACTTTTCGAAGTTATTTATAATCTTCAAGTTCTAGAAGTTTCTTAAATACTCAATTTCCTTGTTGCTTCTTGTTTTTGCAGGAATCCCTGAGCTATCAAAAGAAGCATCTGGTATCTTTGTTTGGTGCTTAACTCAAAATCCTGATTGTTATAAGCAATGGGTGAGTTCTGTTTTCCATTTATATTTATTTAAGAGTAAAATGCCATTTTCGTCCTTGTGGTTTGGCCAGTTTTGCGACTTTCGTCCAAAGGTTTGTTTTTCCACATCTGGATTCAAAAGGTTTAAAATCTTGCATTTCCACCTGGCTCGTTAACTCCATCCTATTTTCTACCGTTAAGTCAGGGGTATATCCGTCTTTTTTGTTAACTTAAAGGGCAATTTGTTCTTTTTCATATTATATAAAAACACCGAATACCCCTGGAAAAAACTGAATTGCCCTTTTAAGTTAACAAAAAAGCAGAAATACCCCTGACTTAACGGAGAAAAATGGATGAAGTTAACGAGCCGGATGAAAATGGCAAGATTTCAAACCTTTTGGATCGAGATGCGGAAAAACAAACCTTTGGACGAAAGTCGCAAAACTGGCCAAACATAAGGGACGAAAATGGCATTTACTCTTTACTTAACTTAATGGTTTATATCATGGATTTATAATCATTTGTAAATACATTTTGTGCAGGAAAAGGTCTACGCGGATAATCTAGAAGCAAGTGTTGTGATTCTGAGAAGGCTTGCCGAGCAGTGGAAGGAAGTATCTGTTAAACAGTCGTCTCTCGATGCTCTCGGTGAAACTCTCCGGCATTTCAAGAGCATGGTATTTACATATCTACCCTTACTCACAAATAGTTAATATGTTAGATACAGGTGCAAATAATTATATATTTTTTAACTCGTGTCTACAGAATGAGAAAGCGTTGACAAAGGGAGATGGTGGTGAGCAATCAGTCTACAAGGAAGCAGACAAATATTGTAAAGTGTTACTAGGAAGATTATCACATGGGACCGGATGTGCCAAAGGTATGGCGCTAGTTGTCATCGCGATTGGTTTAGGAATCGCTTTCATTCCTCCAACCGCCTTGGAGTCGTTGGATTTGGCCAAGTTAGCCGAAATGATCAACTTCCCGCAATCCGTTTGAAAAAAAACGGTTGGTTTGAATCTCTAACATCCAGATAGTTGACCGGGTCAAAAGGGTTAAAGGAAAGAGAATGAGACACTTTTATTTAAGTTTCCCCCTCTTTTAGAACAGTGTTTCAACTAAAAGTAGATGCTTTTTAAGCGGGTTTTCCTTGTTTTCCGTTTCTGTTCGTTTTCGGATCTGTTTTATTTTTATTTTTTTTCGGGTTGAGATGGTCGTTATCGTTTAACTTTTGTGTTTATCTTTCAAGTTTGATCCATAATGAGATGTATTTTTCTTTTCTTACAATGGGTAACGGGCTGGTTGTGTGGCGCGTCAAACGCTTGATTCATGGATCAGACCAGGTTAACTTCTTCAAACAATGTCTGAACTCTGAAGTTTTAATATTTTTATAACATGTTTGTTTGATAATATAATCCAAATACATTGAACAACTGTTTGATCTGTTAGAGATAAAATAAATTACAACGGGTCTGAATTATAATTCATACCAAATAGGCAAATACAATCAAGTATGGGTTTATGAATACAAGAAACATGTAATGTGTGTATGTTTAGACTTCATAATCATCAATGGTAGCCCAAGGGTATTTTAGGTAAGAGTTGCGAATTTTAGAAGGATCTTCAGGGACAGACCAAGGGTACTTCATGTCTGGATCTCTTGGAAACTTCCTGAAGTTCAAAAATGGAGCCCAAAGCAACACACTGCACAATACAAGTTATTTTCATTGTTAGTCATCTCAACAATCAGGATTAAAATTAGTGGTGTAAACAAGTCAACTCATTCTTAAATCGGGGTCAGTTCCGGTTGCAACCGGACCGAACCTGAAGTTTTTACAAAATTAAAACCAAAGGATCGATATACGGTGGGTTGGCTTGGGTTGGGTCAGGACCAGTATATGGTGGGTTGAGTCGGGCATCCGGGTTACCTATCCAACCCAAATGCTGCTTAGCTTTACTCGTAAACTACTCAAAACCGGGTCGTTACATACTTGAATCAAGTTGGGTTTAAATCAGGAGCTTGAGCTCATTTAAGCTCGATCGAATTTCATATACCGAGCTTAAGCTTGGCTATTGCATAAGCCTATTATTTGTATAAGTATAGTTTTTATTCTATATAAAAATTTAATATTAATGCATATATAATTATTATGATAAAATAGTTAAATTATACACGTTATATATAATGAATTATATATATGTATATAAAAATAAACGAATTCGAGCTTTAAATATAGAGTTTGAAACAAGTCAAGTTTGAGTTCTTTTAAGTTAAACGAATCAAGCTTAAGCTCGGTTTGACTCATTTACACCCCTAAAATAATCTGAATTCAAAGTTAAAATATGAACTAACCCTGGGAAGAACAGGAACACAAACATAAATTGCACATACATCTCCAAAAGATTTCTCTTATACCATCTTATCCTCAACCAGTTCATGATGAATGGCTGCAAATTCACATCAACCATTCAAACCATTTATCCACAAGAACAACCCAATTTTATATTTTTATTAAAAAAAACAAGTTTCTTTCACTCACTGGGGCCACTAGAAAATACAAGAAGGCACATATGGCTAATTGGATCAACACCCACACAATATCCTCTTCATCGTTTACTCCGGTGACAGCCAAAGCCGGTCCACTAACAACCTGTGGCTCATGTTAACCACATTCAAACAAGTTTATATATATGTGCAAGAAAAGATGGTGAATAACAAGAACTTACAGTACTCAAAAGTGCTCCCACTTGTATCGCCAAGCTTGGTTTGTTCAAACCGAACCCGTCATCGTTTTTCTTTGGATTAACGACACCGTTTTTCTTCAGATTTACGATGAAGGGTTTGGAAAAGCTGTGTGGATTGGGGATATGGGATTGTTTTCTAGTGAATGGAGTGGAGAGAGGGTGAAATTTGGATTGAGGAAGAGAAGGCAAAGCCTTTGGGAGGTTGAAGCTCATGGAGGAGCTCATTTTGTTTGTGACCATTTATGTGTTGTTTTGTTTCTAATAATATATATGTTCTCTTGTTATCCTTATTACTTGGACATCCCTTGCTCATAAATATTAGAAAAAAAAAAAAAACTATGAATAAGAGGGCTGGCTTTTAGAAGTCTCTAATATTATTTAGATAATATAACTTGACTGTATTACATATAAAATAAAACCTAATAGAAATTAAACCAAAACAAAGAATTAGATTTGATTGACGTCATGTGTTGACACATAATATTGTTGGGACATTAGCTGTATTTTCAGAGATGACCAACGAGTTTGAGAATAGAAACTTTTTTGTTTTAGTGGGAGAATTAGGTAGTGGTATGTAGTGACGGAATCATAATTTTTTTCGGGGAGAGGGGTGGGGGGACAAAAATTCTTAGGGTTCGTTTGCTTTTGTTCTATAATAATTTTTTCAGTGTGATTCGGGTTGGAATTCTAGCAGGACTTGGATGTGATCGGCGAATGGCAATGATTTGCTGTTTGTTAATAAGGTTTAAAAACATGGGCTAAATCCTTAGCATTTGGACATTGGGCCAAAGAATTAAGTCCTTTTAAGAGTTTATAAATTAAATATGGGCTTAACCCTTAACATCTAATCTATCCAATGTTTTAAAAACCGGTTCAAATCGGTCGGTTGTACCGGTTAAACCCTCCGGTAGAACCGGTTAAACGCCCGGTACACCCGGTTAAACCGTTTCCGAGTCAAATCCGGTACGGTAAAAAAACCGGATTTTAAAACATTGAATCTAACATATAATAAAAGGTTACAAATAATGCCACATGACATTCTCTACTTCAACCTCATAACTTATATTTATATTTGTTTAATATATTTCTTTTAATGTTAATAACTAATATATAGATATCTCTTATCTTTATTCTTATTTTTATCTAATCTAATGTAATCTAATCTATCTAAATTCTAATAAAAATTTCAATTAATATCATATGGCATTACCTCATTCAATTTCTAAAATTTTCTTATGTTTTATGTTGATTTTTAATAATCGATACATTAATAATACATAGATATCTCTAATCCTTATTTTTATCTTTAAATATAAATTATTAATATTATAAGTTAAAATTAAGAGTTAAAATCTTACGTTTAATCACTAAGTAGAATATTAAATTTAACATTTTAAAATATTATTTAGTAAAATAATATACATAGATTAGTTAAATAATAGAATAATGAAAAAACGTATAATAAAAAAAGTTAAACTAAAACAACAATTATAAAAAAAAAAACATAATAATAACTAAAAAAGGCTCATGACCCTAAAAAAGCTACCAAAAGTAAAAAAAATAAAAAAAATAGAAGTGGAAATATTAATTAATAATAATAATTATTATTATATATTAAAAGAAAGAGCTTTTCACGATAACTAAAATCTATTATTCACATGTCGTGTTTTTATTAATGTAATCTTTTTTAATTTCTAGCGGTTGATTTTGTATAGAACTTTATTAGTTCTGAATATTTAAAAAAATTGGTGCGCTTCAGATCCAAGTTTAAGTCCCACAAAACATTTAATTTATTACTTTCACATTTTTTTTTGTTACTGTTTCTGATTTTACGTCTGCTTTTCGCTCGGCATTATTTTTTTCCGTTTTTATTTATTTTGTTTTTACGAGCTTTTCCGGTGTTGGTGGTCGCAGACAGTGGTATAGCATTGTGACTACTTGACACAGTTTTACGGCAACCGCTGCAACGCAGGGGCTTAATACTAGTATATAATATATTAGAGATCAAATTGGGTATTTAGTGTTGGAAATAACTAGATCAAAACCGTAAAACACAAAAGGATTTTATGATCAACTTGATCACGACTCTTTCTTCTTTATTACTATTGAACCAAAACAAAACAACCAAATAATTACATACCCTAACACATCTATTTATAATAAATTAATTACTTGCTAAACAAGTTATCCTAAACCAATACCAACTCTAATAGTAAATTAACCAATAAATATAATAACAAGATAAACCTATTAATCCAAACTAATAATTATCCCTAAACAACTAACTATATTAATTATTTTATTCTCTTTATCGGCTCACACATCTTTATCTTTTCTTTAAGTTTATTTCATCCCATAATTTTACCCGAACCATTAGGGATAACTCTTCATTTAGTGTTTAATCGAGAATAACTATTATATACATTCAATTTTTAATTAGATTTCTAATTTGTTTTTTCTTAGGGATCGGTTTCGAAATCATGGTGTTAGTTTCAAAAATTAGGGGGCGGGGTGGGGAGGGATTGCTAAATATTACTAGCTTTGTTGTCGTCGCACGTTACGAAACTGAGCAAATTATAATGTAAAACTAATGTTATTTGAAAATGAAACATGTTGTTTAGAAAACCAAACCGTCAAAATTGATTCAGTTTATCATCGTACCGTAAAACGATACCAACTAAATACTCTATTTTGAACACAACATTTTTAACAAAACTCGTACCGGAATATCGTGAGGAAAAAATTAACTAACATAAGCTATTAAAGAAATATTAAAATAATTGATAAAGAAAATATGATTTAATAAAAGACAAATATATATATATATATATATATATATATATATATATATATATATATAAATAAGAAAATATGATTATTAAAAAAACATAAAATAAATGATATGGAAATACAGGTTTAAAAAAGAAAAAAATAAAAAAATGTTAAAAACGAAATATAATAATAAATTATAATATTTGAATATAAAGTATCAAAACTTATATATTATTGTAAATTTAAAATCACTATTCATGTTACTTCGTAAACAATATATATATATATATATATATATATATAGGAGATGGGTAAAATGAGAACCATCTCCAGTTGCAAGAACCGTGAGAACCACTTTCTAACCATTGGATCTTAGATAATGGATGGATAAGAGTAAAAGTAATTAATAGTAATATTAAATTCTTTTGTCTTATTATGTTTTTTATATTTTAATACCAAAAAAGTAGTTTGGTAAATTTATTTTTTTGTCTTATTGTATTTATTGTTTTTATTACTTTTTTGTTTTATTATATTTATTGTTTTTTATTAAAATCAGATTTTTTTACTAAAAACATTTTGAAATCAGTTTTTTAAACAAAAAACGATGTTTTTCAAGATTTTATTAACAAAAAAACATTTTTACGAGGCGTTTTTTTACTTTCAGTTTTTTTACGCGCCATTTATTACGCACCCGTTTTTACGCCCAGTTTTTTTACGCGCCGCTTTTACGCCCCGTTTTTTCGCGCCGTTTTTTACGCCCCATTTTTTACCCGCCGTTTTTTACGCTCCGTTTTTACACCTCATTTTTTACGCATCGTTTTTTCGCGCCGTTTTTTACGCCTCGTTTTTTACGCGCCGTTTTTTTACGCGCAGGTTTAAACTTTTTTTACACGCCGGTATATAAACCTTTTTTACGCGCGGTTTTTAACTTTTTTTACGCGCCGGTTTAAAAACTTTTTTTACGCGCCGGTTATAACCTTTTTTACGCCCCGGTTTAAAACTTTTTTTACGCGCGGGTTTAAACTTTTTTTACACGACGATATATAAATTTTTTTTACGCGCGGTTTTAAACTTTTTTTACGCGCCGGTTTAAAACTTTTTTACGTGGGTTTAAACTTTTTTACGCGCCGGTTTACAATTTTTTACGCGCCGGTTTAAACCTTTTTTTACGCGCGGTTTAAAACTTTTTTTACGCGCCGGTTTGAAACTTTTTTTACGCACGGGTTTAAACTTTTTTTACAAGCGGTTTTAATTTTTTTTACGTGTCGGTATAAAACATTTTTTACGCGTGGTTTTACGCATGCATTTTAAACTTTATTTACGCGCAGGTTATAATTTTTTTTTACGCGCCGGTTTTTACGCGTGCATTTTAAAACTTTTTTATGCCGTTTTTACGCGTGCATTTTAAACTTTTTTACGCCTCGTTATTAACACCCGTTTTTTTCGCCCCGTTTTTAAACTTTTTTTACAAAAAGTTTTTTACAAAATAATAAAAAGAGGAGAGAGAAATGTTAAGAGAGAGAAAATGGAAGAGACAGAAATTGAAAAGACTTTAAAAAGTGACTTTAATGAGAAGAGATAGATGATTTGATGGTGTTGATTAAATGACTATAATACCCATTTGGTTGTCATTATCTTATTGGTAGATAGTGGCTCTTGCGGTTCTCGCAACTCGGCTTGGTTCTCTTTTGAACCGATCCCTATATATATATATATATATATATATATATAAATATTTGAATGTAAAGTATTAAAAAATTATATATTATTATAAATTTAGAATCACAACTCATGTTCCTTCGTCAATAATATATATATATATATATATAAATAGGTGGCAATACGTGTATAGAACACCTAAAAAAGAATATTATAAAACAATAAGGTTTAATCAATATTCTTACCTGGAGTTGGCATACTTTACTTTTTTTATGCATACAATTTTATCAATTATTGGTAACTATACCAATCCCTTACTCATCAAATGGGAGGTGTTTTTTTTATTTTTATTAAAAGTTTTAGAATAAAATATATTTTTGATTAAATTATAAGATATAAATAATGTTTTGTTAAAAAAAGTAGATATTTTTTAGCAACACTGTTTCACTGAACACCATTAATGTAGCTCCAACAAATGCTAGCAACCAGGATTCTATCTGAACAATTTGCGGAAGAATCCCAGTTTTGTATTCTCCTTCTCCTCCTAGAAATATGCTATCAACAATTACACTCATTTCTTCCAACCTCTGTTTTCATACACCACCACCATCCCTTTTTAATATTAACACTCACTACTCTTTAAACCACATCCATAAACCCTTAAACAAACCCATAAATACCCATAAATATCATCGTTTCCATTTTTTTTCAGCAACTTACGAAGATTATGAGACACACCCATCTTGCTCCGATAATTCTAGCACCAGTTATTCTGCAGAAATTGGTAATTTGCTTGGTAATTGTACATCGATTAAGGAAGTTAGAAGGTTACATGTAGTTGTTGCAAAAGGTTTTGGAGATTCACGGGTGTTTCTTGATAACAATTTGATTAGTGTGTACGTGAGAATTGGGCGTTTGACGGATGCACGCAAGGTGTTCGATCAAATGCTTGAGAGAAATGTTGTTTCTTGGACAGCTATGCTTGGTGGGTATTTGAAACACGGGTATGAAGACGAGGGGTTGAGGTTGTTTATGGATTTTGTTGACAGTGGGATTCGCGTGAATTCGAAAACTTTGGTGTGTTGTTTGAATCTGTGTAGTGGGAGATTAGATTTTGAACTTGGGAGACAGCTTCATGGTTGGGTGATAAAAGGGCATTTTGGTAATATGATCGTCGAAAGCGCTTTGGTTTATTTTTATGGACAATGTGGTCACCTGGACGAAGCGTTTCGTGTGTTTGATAGGATGCGGGAGTACGATGTTGTGTGTTGGACGACGATAATAACCGCTTGTTCTCAACACGGTAGAACCAAAGACGCGTTCATGTTGTTTTCGAGAATGTTGTCTGATGGATTTGCGCCTAACGAGTTTACGATTTGTAGTGTTTTGAAAGCTTGTGGAGAAGAAAAGGCGTTGAAATTCGGCAGACAGTTGCACGGAACTATCGTTAAAAAGCTGTTTAGAAATGACGTTTTTCTCGGGACTTCATTGGTCGATATGTATGCAAAATGTGGCGTAATGGCAGATTCTCGGATTGTGTTTGATGGAATGAGAAGACGAAACATGGTTACGTGGACTTGTATTATAGCGGGTTATGCACGCAACAATCGTGGAGAAGAAGCCATTAATCTTTTCAGGGTGATGAAAAGGCGTAAAATTTTCGTCAACAAGTTAACGATGGTGAGTATGATTAGGGCGTGCGGGAGTATCAAAGCGTTACAGACGGGGAAAGAATTACACGCACAAATACTCAAGAATCACATTGAGGATAACATATACGTAGCAAGCACACTTGTATGGTTGTATTGTAAATGCGGGTATTACACATACGCGAATAGCGTACTCCAACGAATGACTTTTCGAGACGTTGTTTCGTGGACGGCTATGATCTCCGGGTGTGCACGGTTAGGGCATGAATCCGAAGCTCTCGAGTTTCTAAAAGAAATGGTGGGTGAAGGCGTCATTCCAAACCCGTTCACGTTTTCTTCGGCTTTGAAAGCGTGTGCGAAATTGGAAAACATTTGGCAAGGGAAATTGATACATTCGTCCGTTTCCAAATCGCCTGCTTTGTCGAACGTGTTTGTCGGTAGTGCGTTGATCAATATGTATTCGAAGTGTGGGTATGTTGACGAGGCGATTGAAGTTTTCGATAGCATGCCTGAAAAGAATTTGGTTTCGTGGAAGGCGATGATTGTTGGGTACGCGAAGAACGGGTTATGTAGGGAGGCTATGAAGCTTATGTATCAAATGGAAGCCGAAGGTATTGAGGTGGATGATTATATACTCGCAACTGTTCTTACCGCTTGTGGTGATTTTGAACGTAGCGATGATGGGCATACGGCTAGGTATTCATTGCGGTCAGGTGATCAATGATCTGCTTGTTTTGTGAAATGTGTTGTACCATATATATTTGTTACATTTTTTAATTGTAATTCATCAATGGTAAAGTTTGTACATAGGGTGAAATCATATTCCACCCCTTTGTTTTGTTGATTTATTTATGTTTTAGTCTTTGAATGTGGTTCTGATGTTGAGATGGTGTGTTGGTTATTAGCATTATTCGGGTCATGGTTATGTTGACCCGGGTCCATCCAAATAATTGTCACTTTCGTGTCAACTCACCTTTTACCGAGTTTACCGTTGTGCTAGTTAATCTATGTTAGGTTTGGGTAGTGATTTGTGTTAACTTAAATATGCTGGAAAATTTAGTTGAAATTATCTTTGTTTTACTAACTTTGAATACAGATAGTTATATCTGTGTGTGATTTTATAGCTATTAATGTATGATTTTTTTACTAACTCAAAACTGGAGCCATAACAATACAAGTCAAACTGGCTAAATCATACTCATATTTCAAGCATTTTAGTCTTTTACGTACTCATATTTCAAGCATTTTAATCTTTTATGATAAACATTAGTCCATTGGAGTTGGGCCAGTCTTAACAGTTAACTAGCATGCATACCAGTAATCAATGAGTTGGACCAGGCCCTACAAAAAAGCCCAACAAGAAAGGATGAGGAACCCTAAAGAGTAAAATCCAAACATCTTTGTAATGACCTAATCTAGTGTGACACGCGACACTATATAGCGTCATGTGTATGTATTGTATTTGATTAAAGATTCGCCAATGTAATATTATTTGCGCATATAAAAAAGGGACAACGGCATATCCCTTCCTTAACTAATAAAATTGCAAATTTACTCATTTTGATTTATTTTATTAAAAACAAGTTATAATAACTTTTTTACCCTTATTTTTACTAGAACTTTAAAAAATTACATATTTACTCATTTTTACTAGTTTTTGTGGCTTTTCACAATTCTTTTTGTTTTTATATTTTTTACATTTTGCTAGTTATTTTTGTTGTTGTTTTTAGTAAGATATATCTAGGGGTGTTTGTGATTTTTTGATAATTTATAAAAAATACAGTAAAATACGTTTGATGATTAAAATAGAAAAACAAAAAAAATAAGGGTAAAAAACTCATTAAATAACTTGTTTTTTTATGAAATAAATCAAAATGGGTAAATTTGCATTATTAGTTAAGGAAGGGGATATATGCAATTTATATTTTAAGTTGAGTAAATACGCAATTAAGAAGTTTTTTAATAGGAAATATGCAATTGTCCCTATAAAAAAACTACATGGAATTTAGGCGAGTAAAAAGAGATACTCAATAATATATACACGACCAACAAAAAACCCTATCTTAAGGTTAGGGTAGAAGGAATAGGCTCGTGTTGGGTGGGATGGGAGAGGCGGAGGTGGAAGGTGATGTGGGATGTGAGACGAAGAGAGCACATAAGTGAGATGTTCACCCCCCAAATGGATTTACCAATTACCACAAACAAAAAAAGCTGGTGTGCGGTGGTTAGAAGCGTGAAGGACAGGAAACATTTACCCTTATACGCAAGTAAGAGTAGAAATACTATACACATAAAAAATGCTATATTATTAAGAGTTAATTGCCCGGATGGTCTCTGTGATTTCACGTTAAGTCCCCAACTTTTGGAAATAGCAAGTATGCTCCCTATGGTTTGTTATTTTGTTTCTCGGATAGTCCCCTGAGTAAATGTCAGTTAGTTTGGAAATAGCAGGTATGCTCCCTATGGTTGGTTATTTTGTTACTCGGATAGTCCCCTGACATTTACTCAGAGAACTATCCGAGTAACAACATAACAAACCATAGGGAGCATACATGCTATTTTCAAAAGGTGAGGACTAAACATGAAAAAACGTAAAACATAGGGACCATCCGGGCAATTAACTCTATTATTAAAGAAGTGTGTTTTTAAAGTGAAATTTTATTATTTTAGGGAATCTAAAGGAGACCCCATCAACAGGCAAACCACACATTATCTAGAAACTTCAACTGCCATTAACAAACAAACCCACTTAAAACCTTAAATCCCCAAAATAAAAAACCTTCAATAATCTTGTCTAAACCATCAAGATGTCCATAACCTCACCCCATTCCAAATTCAATCTTTCAACATCTCAAAACCCCATCAATCATTTCTACCTAAATCGCTTTTCAAACCATCATCTTCTTCAACAATCTTCAAAACCTCAAGAACAAGAAGAAGATTTCAAAATCCACTACTCTCTGTACGTACAGTGGTCACAAGGGTCAGCAACAGTAGCGACAGTAGTGGCTTATTTGATGAGACTACGTCACAAAAAGTTTCTGATGAAATTTCTGTAAGTTGTGTGATTTGCTTCTGGTTAATTTGGGGTTTGTCTTTTTGTAGATATACTGCTTATGATGCTTGTATAGTTGTATGATATAGTTTGGATGTGTGTTGGTTGATTACTTGAGTGTAAAAGTGTTGCACACCAAGTGTTTGTGAAAATGTCACACTTGTTTTAAGGAGCTGATTGTCACTCACTTGTTATATGTGGTGAAAGTATTAGATGCAAATTATAAATTAAACTTTAATTATATAATGTAATTATTGGGCTGTTATGGGTTTAAGACTGTGGTTTTGGCGGTTAACAATCAACTGTTAAATGATGGTTTCTTGGTTCCAAGTTTACTGGCTATATAAGAATGATTCAGCCTTGTATGTTTGTATTGAATTTTATCAAAGACACATTATCTTTGTGTTAAGATTCGGATGTTTTAGTTCACTTTTCGCATACTCTGTTTTCTTGTTTTTCAACGTTACTGTTCTTGATATCCAACAGGAAGATTATGTGTTTCTGAATGAGTTTAAACTGGTCAGTAGACAGTTCTTAAAAGTTTTACACTGTGCCTGCAAATTAACGAAACAAGACGTGTTCTTAATCGACAGGATTTTGAGGCTAGTAGGTCCGGGGATAGTTATGTCGGCTTGTTTATTAGGATGCTCGGGTTAGACAACGATCCCCTAGATAGAGAACAAGCAGTTGATGCATTATGGAAATACTCTTTGGGTGGAAAAAAGTGTATCGATGAGATCATGAAATTTCGCGGTTCCGTATTCCTCACCATAAACCTTTTGAAATCAGAATCTAGTGTTGCATGTGAAGCAGCTGCAGGTCTTTTAAGACAGATATCATCAGTTAACATTTACAGAGATTTGGTAGCAGAAAGCGGCGCTATAGAAGAAATCACTAGTCTCCTTACACGACCATCATTGACTTTTGAGGTATGAAATAGGTTGCCTTAACAATGGTTATCTTAAGAGTAAAGTACACGAATGGTCCCTGTGGTTTATCAAAATTTTGGATTTGATCCGTAGCTTTCCAAAAGTACACGGATGCTCCTTGTGGTTTGCACTTTGTAACGTATTTAGTCCCCAACTAGGCCAAAAGTCACAAGGATGGTCCCTGTGGTTTGCACTCTTAACGCATTTGGTCCCTAACTTGGACCTGCTGAAACGCGAAACCTTTAGATCTGTTGGATGGGGACTAAATGTGTTACAAAGTGCAAACCACAAGGACCATCCATGCACTTTGGAAAGCTAGGGACCAAACCAAAATTTTGGTAAACCACAGGAGGCCATACGTGTACTTTACTCTTATCTTAACTTGAGATTGAACTTGAGTTGGGTGGTTATGTTAACTTGATGTTGGTTAGGTAAAGGAGCAAAGTTTATGTGTGTTATCAAACTTGTCAGTTGAGGAAAGATTTCGGCTTCAGATTGCGAACTCCGATCTCCTGCTTTTACTTATTAAGTTATTGGATGATGACGAAATGAAAGTTAAGGAGGCTGCCGGTAGTGTTTTGGCTAATTTAGCGTTGAGCGATACTAACCACAAAATTATGGTTGAAGCAGGCGTTATCCCGCCACTGGTGAGTCTGTTTATACCGTTTAACATTTACACAGCTTTTGATTGTACACTTGTACATAAAGCTTATTTGGTTGTACATAGAGCAACACCTCGTGTTACTGAAGCTCGCTCATGAAGAAGTTCACATGAGAATTCTCTTTTCTTTTTGAGTAAAATGCCATTTCGTTCTTGAGGTTTGGCCGGTTTCAAACCTTTGGGTCCAGATGCGGAAAAACAAACCTTTGGACGAAAGTTGTAAAACTGGCCAAACCTCAGGAACGAAAATGCCATTTTATTCTCATTACAGGCAAAATTTCTAAGGACCGACACCGAAGCATCTAAAGTCATCAGAAAAGAAGCACAAAGTGCGTTATTAGAACTTGCAAAAGACGACTATTACAAAATCCTTTTAATAGAAGAAGGTTTAGTCGTAGTTCCGTTAGTCGGTGCAGCCGCATACAAATCATTCAAACCATCGTTACACTCATGGCCTTCATTACCTGATGGCTCCGAGCTAGACGTGAAACAGACACCAAAGGGTCCGTCAAGGTTCGGTGCATCGGAATTACTCGTCGGGTTACACGTTGAAGATGATAAAAATACGAAACTAGAAGAAGCAAAAAAGAACGCAATAGTTGGTAGAACACAACAACAGTTTCTCGCACGTATCGGAGCTATAGAATTAGAAGACGAGAGTAATAATAATAAAACGGGTAATCAGAAATTTACGATTTTGCCATGGGTCGATGGTGTAGCGCGTTTGGTTTTGATTCTTGAGTTAGAAGATGAATCGGCTATTGCGAAAGCTGCGGAGGCTATTGCGGATGCTTCGGTTAGTGAGCATATGAGGACTTCGTTTAAGGAAGCGGGCGCCGTCAAGAATCTTGTTCGGCTTCTTGATTATGATAGTGAACCCGTTAGATTAGGCGTTGTTCGCGCTTTAGAAAGGCTTTCAGTCAGGTGGAATCTCTTTCTTTCTGATTAAACTTTTTTTTTTGGTCAAAATTTACGGGTATAGTTTCATTTATAAGCGCGTTTTTATTTTGTGTGAATGCAGCAATGACGTTTGCCAGAAAATTGAAGCTGAGGGTGTTTTGAACCCGTTAATAAGATCACTAAAAAATTCGGATGCTTCTGGAAGTTCTGCTCATATGGTATAGCAAATATTGTATTTTACCTTTATATGCGTTTATTTTGTGGTATTAATGATTCTACGAAAAATGCAGATCCTGAATATTCTTGGTCGGATATTAGATCCCAGCAAAGAAATGAAATCAAAGGTCAGCTTCTTGTTTTAGCGGTGTTCATAAATTGTTTGAACCGACCTAACCCCCCAACCAAAGCAAATCGGCCAGTTTGATATCCAAATGGTTCGGTTCACGATTCGGTTAGGAGTTTGGAATCAACGGTGCAAACCAAACTGGCCGCATAACTTATATTGTCTATATGCTTTTCCATTTTTGGAGGGATGTAGTTATGGATATGTATTATAATAATGGATCATATATATCGTTTTAAATCTTTTAATATATACTAATTGTTTTGAAAATTAAAGAAAAATGAAGAATCGGTTCAAGCTGCCCAAATTGAAGCAAGTCGGCCGGTTTGGTATCTAGACGCTTTTGCCGGTTTACCGGTTTGATTCGGTTTTATGTATATGTATTAAAACAATGAATCATATATATTCTTTATATATACTAATTTGTTTTGAAAAGAAAAATAAAAAAAAATCGGTTCAAGCCGGTTTCAGCAGTTTGCCCGTTTAATGGTTCAGTTTGGGTGGGAACTTGGGACCAGACGTGTAAAATGGACCGTCCGTTTTCTATTATTTATATATTATCATTTATGGAGTATGTAGGTTTGTATATGTATTATTAAAATGAATCATATTTATCATTTTAAATATTTTAATATACACCAAACCGTTCAAACCGGTAAAATCGACTGGTCTGGCTGACCGACCCAAGCAGCCCGGTTTTGTTTGTCGTTCCCCGAAACAGTAGTTAGTGGTTCGACCCATAAATTTCTTCAAAACCGGTAGAACCGGACATTGAACACCCATAATTTGTTAGGTTCTTGAACTTACGTTTCTTGTGGGTTTCAACCAGTTTTATGATGCTCCAGTCAATGGATCCAAAAACGGACAGAATGAAGCAAGGACTTCCAACTCAAATTTCAGGTTTGTTTGTTGACCTCAAAAGTCCAAATTTCGTTTTGGTCATTTTTAAGGAAATGAATTAGTGAATGTTGATGTTAAATATAACAGCTCGCAAACCATTCAAGAGGGGGACGTATCAGATTCAACGTTTCTAACTCGCCTTATTGAAATCTTGAAATCTTCTCCACCTGGTTTGCAAACGAAAGCAGCTTCCATACTTGAGTTCTTGACAACATTCGAGAGTTGCAGAGTGAAAATCAACTCACTCGATATCGAACCGGCTTTAGATTCCGTTTTCAGAAAAAGTTCTTCAATGGTACGACTCTCGATCTTCACTTGCTAAATATAGTTAGGGTGTGCGTCCGGTCGAAACTGGACCAGACCGAAACCGAACTTGGAATTTTTGGAAGAGTAAAATGCCATTTTTGTCCCTGAGGTTTGGCCAGTTTTGCGACTTCGTCCAAAGGTTTGTTTTTCCGCGTCTGGATCCAAAAGGTTTGAAATCTTGCCATTTTCATCCGACCCGTTAACTCCATCCACTTTTCTCCGTTAAGTCAGGGGTATTTTCATCCTTTTTGTTAACTTAAAGGGCAATTCAGTCTTTTCACTTCATGTGAAAAGACCAAATACCCCTGAAAAAGACTGAATTGCCCTTTAAGTTAACAAAAAAGATGAAAATACCCCTTGACTTAACAGAGAAAAGTGGATGGAGTTAACGAGCCGGATGAAAATGGCAAGAATTCAAACCTTTTGGATCCAGACGCGGAATAAAAAACCTTTGGACGAAAGTCGCAAAACTGGCCAAACCTCAGGGACAAAAATGGCATTTTACTCATGAAAATTGAAGACAGGCCGATATAGAGTGGGTCGGTATCGGTTTTATAGGGCTGGTTCTTGGTCGATTGCGGGTATGCTGGTTTATCGGTCCTACCCGGCCGTGTCCTGCTCAACCCTAATTATAATCTTAAATGTACTGAATTGTCAACTTTTTCAGGCAAAGAAGACACGGAATCCGAAACCGACTTTCAGGAAATCGAACTACAAACCCTAGAAATCGAAGAAGCTGGCCTTGCTGTTTCTGCTGTATCTCGTCTACTTACACGCCTTCTCGATTCAGAAATGTTCCGAAAAACTATAAACTCATCTCGGCTCACCAACACCCTCCGTAATGTCCTCACCTCGAGAATCCCGCTTCAAAACAAAGATTGGGTCGCCGCCTGTCTCGTCAAACTCAACTCTCTATCGGGCCCCACCGAACTCAGGTCAGAAAACCCGATTAACACTGAGGTTATGCTCTACGAGACAATCCCGAGACTTATAGAACAAATCAAGGATTCTTACTCGCTTGAAGTACGTGAAACTGCGGTTTTAGAACTAAACAGGATAATCTCTGAAGGGGTTGTGGATTCTACTCGGGCTGTTGCCGCGCAAGGCGGGATTTTTCCGTTGGTGAAGCTGATCGAAGAAGGAAATGACAGAGTGGTTGAAGCCGGTTTGGCTATACTGTATAATCTAAGTATGGATATCGAGAACCACCCGGCTATTGTGGCGGCAGGGGCGGTGCCGACGCTTAGGAGAATTGTGCTTTCGGAGAGGCCGCAGTGGGTCCGAGCTCTTCATCTGCTCAGAACATTGCCTACTTGAAACAGTTAAAAGAGTTCAAAGTGTTGGATGTCATCCTAGCTTTTTGTAGCGAAATCTTGATTAAGTTTTTATGTGTAAACTAAGTAAATTAGAGACAGTTCTTTTCGACATAATTTATATACCATATTGAATTATTGGTGGTTTTTACTTACCAATAAAAGCTCCTATGCTTAGAAAGATTTAAACGGGCCGTGTTTTAGGGTTGGATACACCATAAGCTAATTGTGTCAGACACGTGAAACCGGACACGACTCATGTATACGGTGGTGGTTGACTCGAACACGATTTTTTCAATTCGAAAATTTTCAAATTCATGTTACTTTAATAGTGTATTAATTTTTCACCTTAAAATTATTGCCCTTAGATTTCAAAACTCACCACTCAATTTATTTATTCATTTATTTTTGAAGAAATACTTGATGATCTTAAGTTCTAAGATAAAATCTCTTAAAGATTCTCAGGAAAAAAAAAACAGGTCAACCTATGAATTCACTAGGTCAGCTAAAGAAGTAAAGATCGTCCCACTTAGCTAATGTGTCCCTAAGGTAACAATGTGTAAACTAAGGCCATGTTTAGGATTTCATTTAAAACCTTCTTATTAACTAATTAATTTTTTCAAAAGTCATTTATAAAAGAAAAAAATCATTTTAAAAAGTTAATAAGGAGGTTTTAAATGGAATCCCAAACATGGTCTAAGTAAATTACAAAGACACAATGGATAGCACAAGATGACACCCTATCGAGCAAAATATAACTTAATGTCGAGGAAAAAAGACAATGAATCGCAAAAAAGACACAATAACACAAATACAGAAAAAACTCAATGACATAAATATAGAGAGACACAATGATAATAAACAAAAATTATAAAATCTACAACCTAAAATCAAAAAGTGAAACCTAAAATCTCACATTGTAGAGTTCGATGAGACGGTTCCATGAATGAGATCAATCGGAGTTCCTTTGTATTTGATCCTAAACGATATCTTTGAATCGGGATGAGACTTATGTATAAAATACTGAATCTCTCAAGTTTGATGCTATAAATTTTGTTACGAATATAAACATATGAATTATTAATTCAAAAAATTTAAAATTCTATTAATTCATTCTTATCTGTACCATATCAAATGTAATTAGACCTTTCGAAAAGTAAGCTAAAAAAAATTAAAATAACATGTAATTCAATCATGGCAGTTCCGTGAGTTGACGGTAATTTACTCAAGTCAAGATCTACCAACTGCTTGAAGGACTTAGAAACATCGTTAGTTTACTGTTATTTTTAATTTTGCATTACAAAAAAGACGTTATGATATGCAATAGCTTCTTTATCCAACTCTAAAATGGAAACCACTTATCTTGTCATTTTTACATTCCTCTTCTTCCATGGTTTTGGCACAACTTTTTCAAATGTTACATGTATCCAAAGGGAAAGACAATCCCTTCTTGTATTCAAACAAAACCTCACAGACAGATATAATCGTTGTCAACATGGAGCGAGTAGATGTTGTCAATGGCATGGAGCGGAGTAGAATGTTGTCAATGGCATGGAGTTGGGTGTGACAGTCGGGATGGTCATGTTGTGAAACTCAATCTTCGCTACAAATGGCTCAGAGGTGAGTTGAGTCCTTCGTTACAGAATTTGAACCGTCTACGTTACTTGGACTTGAGCATGAACACTTTCTGTTAAAAATAAGTTCTGGTAATTCATTATATCCAAATATGTTGTTGGGCTAGTTGTTACAAGTAACATCTTGTTGGGCTTATTGTTGTAACAGATGATATATTGTTATAATGGTTGTTATCTTTTGTAATGTGTTACAAGTGTTTAAGTGTGAAGTTTATATTGTTGAGGGGCTATCTTGGAACATGAGAAAGCTTTGAGGACTGGATCGAAAGTTTCAAGGGGTTAAAGTGTAACATGTCTTCTTCGTTGATATATAAAGAAGAGAGAGATGCAGAGCTTAGGGTGTGTTAGATATTTTTCTAGGGTTTCCAGTATCCTTTTCTCTTGTTCGTTGCGTTGTATTGTTGATCTCATCCTGTTGAGATCGTTGTTTGTCTGAGATCGTGTTGATCTCCGGTGTTGTATTTTCTGTATCGTTCTTATTGATCTCAACAAATTGTTCATCTGTTGAGATAGCTTGTTGTATATCACAGATCTCACAGTTGTGAGATCTAGGGTTTGGTTGGGTGTTTTTGGGTTGGTTAACTAATAAAGATTTTGCGTCACCGTTTTGCCACTATATCCGTTGTTCAAGCTGTATTTCTATAATTTTGTACATGGTATCAGACCGAAATCGCTCCTGATTGTTGTTCTTTTCCGCTGTTGTATTCTGATTTCTCGTTGATCTGTGGTTTAGGTTCGCTTCTAAAGTTCAAAAGTTGCGGATCTGGTTGTTGTCGAGTTAGATCATCTTGATCTTGGGAAGTGTGTCGCTCCAATTTGGTGCAGTTGAAACCCTAGCTAGGGTTTGTGTCTATCTGGTGGTGAATTTCTCATCGTCTGGCAATCTCTATACTCTGTGTTGGTCTCTGAAACCCTAGAAGGTTCAGGGCAAACTAACCAGTGTGTAGAGTGTGTGGCTTGAAGATCTTGTAGTTCTTGAAAACTACAGTTCTAATCCTGTTTGGAGTTATACGCACCCGCTGTAAGATCTGTCCTCTTTTTGCCTCTGTTTATTTCTGGTTTATGTTCGTTGTTGTTGTTTAGTTGATGCCGGGGTAGAAAGGACCGGTTTATCTGTGGTATTGCTTTGATTGTGTATTGCCTGTTTGTTTCTTTTTTATTGGTAAGAATAAAATTGTTTAGTTATGGATTCTGAGTAAAGGCTTGTCCAGGCACCAAAGAGTGATGAACCTGGAATCTGGTCCCTGACTCAGTTTCGCCTTAGGTTGATCTTGTTAAATTTGGTTATTGATTGTTGATTGTCTTTGTCAACTTGTGGTTTATTTCCTGTTGTTGATTGATTGTGTGTCTTGTAATCATGGGGGACGGTGAAGGACTTCACAAACCTTGATTAGTAAATTGGACATAGGAGACCCATTGTACTTACATCCAAGTGACTCTAGTAGTTTAACTATTGTTAGTATCAAACTAAAAGGAACAGAGAACTATAGGGTATGGTCTAGTGTAATGAAATTAGCTCTTGAGGCTAAAAATAAATTTGGATTTGTTGATGGTAAGGTTGCTAAGTCTGAAGATGATGATGTTCTAAGTAATCAATGGGATAGGTGCAACTCTGTAGTATTAACATGGTTATTAAACTCTGTGTCTGAGGACTTGTATTTGGGACAAGTTTTTTCAAAACTTGCCTCAGAAGTGTGGAATGATTTGAAAGAGACCTATGACAAGGTAGATGGTTCTGTTGTGTATGACTTGTATAAAAAGATTAATTGTATTTCCCAAAATGGTACTTCTGTTTCTGAATACTATCACAAGTTAAATACTATGTGGAAGCAATTTGATGCAATGTTGCAATTGCCTTCCTGTTCTGTGATGCTGCTAAAGATTATAATGATTTTGGTACTTTGATAAAGCTAATGCAATTTCTCATGGGGTTGGATGACATTCATCAACCAGTGAGAACTAGTTTACTCACAAGAGAACCACTACCATCTGTTAAGGTTGCTTTCTCTATCATTTCTAGGGAAGAATCACATAGGTCTGCTAGTGGTGGTCAAAAGAATGGGTCAAATGTGTCTTTTTTAACCAAGTCTAATCCTGTTTTTGATCAAAAAAGAAAATCATTTAGAGGTCCTAATCCAAATTTGAAATGTTCTCACTGTAATATGATTGGTCATACAATGGATAGATGTTTTGAGTTAGTTGGTTATCCACCTGGTTTTAAAAGAAAATCTAATGTTTCAATGGGTAAAACTAATAGTAGTAATAATGCAAATGTGAATAAGGCTAATGTAGTGTCTAGCCCTTCTATGCCTTTTACAAATGAGCAGATTTCAAAGCTTCTGAGTCTTGTGAATGAAAAGTCTGGGACTGGTCAGCAGAGTTCCAATATGGGAGGTCAGTCTCTTGGTCTGAATAGTAATGTTAATGTTTCAGGTGTTTGTGGTAGTTTTATTAGTTGTTCTAGCTTTTTTAGTCATGCAATTGATTACAATTGGATCATAGATTCAGGAGCTAACCAACACATGGTTATGAATGATAAGGATATGTATAATTGTGTTGATGTATCAGAATTTGATCTAAAAGTTTGTCATCCAAATGGAACAAATGCAAAAGTCACTAAAATTGGAGACATTAAGTTAGCTTCTGGTGTTGTGTTAAATGATGTTTTTTATGTTCCTGGTTATAGTGTAAATCTTGTGTTTGTCCATAAACTTGCCAAAGATAATAAATTGTCTGTTATTTTTGATGAGACTACATGTGCTATTCAGGATTCGAAGTCAAGGAGAGTCCTGGTGACTGGTAGACAAGAGAATGGATTGTATTTTGTTAGTAAAAATGGTAATAATGTATGTTTTAATAGTATGATTAAGTCTGATATTTGGCATAATAGGTTAGGTCATCCCTCTGACCAAATCCTTTCTGTGCTTAAGGGTAGTCTGAATTTAGGGTCTGGTGTAAAAAATCCCTGTGAAATATATCATAAGGCTAAGCAAGTTAGAGTTCCTTTTCCCTTAAGTGATCATAAGTCTAAAAGTGTGGGTGAGTTAATTCATTTAGACTTGTGGGGTCCTTATAGGATCACAAGTAGGGAAGGGTATAGGTATTTTTTGACTGTTATGACTGATGTCGCGGGCTGGACATCGGTTATAACCGATGTTAAGGTTAATGCGTCAGTTAAATCAGAAGAAACCGTCCAATCTCGGCGAAATCGTTGGGATTTCCGACTACTGCGATTGGGCGCGTTAGTTTGAATTCGAGTTTGTGTATTTGAATTAATTGTTTCTAATAATGAACAAGGAACACAAGTGGCGGAGTGGTTGAGCGCGTGTGAGTTAAATTGTTGTCGACCAGGTTGACCCGGCTGACCCGGGTTCGAAACCCGGCAGCAGCAATATATTTTTATTTCATTATTTTTAATGAATTTTCAAATATAAATTATATATTCCAATATACTTATTAATTATGTATCGTTTAAAATTAATTTGGGCATTAAATACGCAACGGAATTTTTAACTGATTGTTCGGTTAATAAACGGAGCGGGTTTGGTAAATCCGGTTTTTGATGGATGTTACAGTATCCCCTACTTTTTAGAAATTTCGTCCCGAAATTTAAGTAGTGGCATATTTGTCTAAAAAGGATGGTGTTTAGTTTGACAGTTACATACTTAGAAAAAGAGTAAGAGTTTAAAATTTTTGTTTGAGGCGGTAACGTTCCTTGTAAGGGTTGAGTATCCTGCTACAGGAATCGCTTTTTGTTGCCTACGGTAAAAATATTGATAAGCAGAGTTGATTGACTAAATATGATTTCATGCGCAAGAGTTTTGATATATTTGGAAAGATAAGGCTATATCCTAAAACAAAACTTCTAATACTACAACCTAAATGGAACTTCTCATAACCGCCTGACAATGCCTCTGATCCTTTGGCAAGAATACTTATATATAGGAAGTACCAGCGGCGTATCCACCATATTCTTGTCAAATTTTCATTGGTTTTATCAGTAAGTTATGATTGGTTCTATGATGTGACTCTAGAACATAAATAAACACCACAACCAATGTCTGAGTCCTAATTCTGATAGTATACATGTTTGATTGGTGACATAATCCCATTTCTTTAAATGATGAGATGATATAAATGCTAGATCAGTGAGTATAACACATATTTCAATCAAGACAATACTAAATCCTACATGGAACTTCTCATAACCGCCTGATAATGCCTCTGATCCTTTGACAAGAATACTTATATATAGGAAGTACCAGCGGCGTATCCACCATATTCTCGTCAAATTTTCATTGGTTTTATCAGTAAGTTATGATTAGTCCTATGTGACTCTAAAACATAACCAAACACAACAACCAAAGCTTGAGTCTTAATTCTGATAGTATACATGTTTGAATGATGACAGTACCTCTCTCGTTTGTTATGATGGAGAGGTTAGTCTATGTAGAAAATGGAACACAATCCAATTTCTTTAAATAACGAGATGATATGAATGCTAAATCAATGAGTATAACGCAAACTTCAACCAAAACAATACTAAATCCTACATGGAACTTCTCATAACCGCCTGATAATGCTTCTGATCCTTTGGCAAGAATACTTATATATAGGAAGTACCAGCGGCGTATCCACCATATTCTCGTCAAATTTTCATTGGTTTTATCCGCAAGTTATGATTAGTTCTATGTGACTCTAATACATAAATAAACACAATCAACCAAAGCTTGAGTCTTAATTCTGATAGTATACATGTTTGAATGGTGACAGTACCTCTCTCGTTTGTTATGATGGAGAGGTTAGTCCTTGTGGAAGTGAGACATAGCTCAACTTCTTTAAATGATGAAATTGAAATACGTTGAAATGTATGATGAACAAACTTCGACCAAAACATTACTAAATCCTAATGGAACTTCTAATAACCGCCTGATAATGCCTCTGATCCTTTGACAAGAATACTTATATATAGGAAGTACCAGCGGCGTATCCACCATATTCTCGTCAAATTTTCATTGGTTTTATCCGCAAGTTATGATTAGTTCTATGTGACTCTAATACATAATAAACACAATCAACCAAAGCTCGAGTCTTAATTCTGATAGTATACATGTTTGAATGGTGACAGTACCTCTCTCGTTTGTTATGATGGAGAGGTTAGTCCTTGTGGAAGTGAGACATAGCTCAACTTCTTTAAATGATGAAATTGAAATACGTTGAAATGTATGATGAACAAACTTCGACCAAAACATTACTAAATCCTACATGGAACTTCTCATAACCGCCTGATAATGCCTCTGATCCTTTGACAAGAATACTTATATATAGGAAGTACCAGCGGCGTATCCACCATATTCTCGTCAAATTTTCATTGGTTTTATCCGCAAGTTATGATTAGTTCTATGTGACTCTAATACATAAATAAACACAATCAACCAAAGCTGAGTCTTAATTCTGATAGTATACATGTTTGAATGGTGACAGTACCTCTCTCGTTTGTTATGATGGAGAGGTTAGTCCTTGTGGAAGTGAGACATAGCTCAACTTCTTTAAATGATGAAATTGAAATACGTTGAAATGTATGATGAACAAACTTCGACCAAAACATTACTAAATCCTACATGGAACTTCTCATAACCGCCTGATAATGCCTCTGATCCTTTGACAAAATACTTATATATAGGAAGTACCAGCAGCGTATCCACCATATTCTTGTCAAATTTTCATTGACTTTATCCGCAAGTTATGATTAGTTCTATGTGACTCTAAAACATACACAACAACCAAAACTTGAGTCTTAATTCTGATAGTATACATGTTTGAATGATGACAATACCTCTCTCGTTTGTTATGATGGAGAGGTTAGTCTATGTAGAAATGGAACACAATCCAATTTCTTTAAATGATGAGATGCTATAAATGATAAATCAGTGAGTACAAAACAAACTTCAATCAAGACAATACTAAATTCTACATGTAACTTCTCATAACCGCCAGATAATGCCTCTGATCCTTTGGCAAGAATACTTATATATAGGAAGTACCAGCGGCGTATCCACCATATTCTTGTCAAATTTCATTGGCTTTATCCGTAAGTTATGATTGGTTCTATGTGACTTTGAAACATAAACAAACTGAAATAGTAATTCGCATTAAGATCCTTGGATAAGATTCCAATTTATAACTGGGATACGGGAAAATTGAGATAACATAAAGAAAACGTAACAACTAAGCGGTTGGAGTTAAATCTTGATTTTTGGTGAAGGGGACTAGTTGGGTGGTTTCGTTTGGGCCGTCATTATCTTCAACAGGATTTGCGTTGATGTTGAAAACTCTTCCTCTTGCTGGTGGCCTAGTGATTAGGTTTCCTTGATTTGCTTGGTTAACTGGGTTTGCTTGAGCTTGGGCTTTTATGATGTTAACCAATCGAGGGCACGTGTTTCTAAAGTGGGTAGGGTCGCCACAATTGAAACAAGTTCGAACATATGGGAACATGGGGTATTGGGGTTGTTGATAGGTTTGGATCATGTTTTGAGTAGGGGGAGAGATTTGGTTTTGAGAGGTGCGGCAAACCTTGCTCAAATGACCATAGCGTCCACAATTCGCACATAGTCGACAAGGTAAGGTAGATGGATGGTGATAAAAACAGGTGTTACATCGAGGGTGAGGTCCAAGGTATGGTTTCTTATTTGGGTAAGTTGAGTTGGGTGCTACTTGAGTGATTGGGATAGCTTGGATGGGTATGGCTTGTGAAATTGGTTGATTACGTTGGGTGACAGCGAAAAGTTGCCCATCTCGTTTTCTCTTAAAAATGGGTTGAGAAGGGGATTCGGTTTGGGTGGAGTTTGAAGTTTCAGTTGATGCTTTATCCTTCTTCTTCTCCTCCTTGAAGTCTTTATTCCGGATGCGGTTCTCGGTGAGCTCTGTAGCTAACTCCATTGCTGCTTCCAAGGTTACAGGTGTGGTACTTATTACAGAGTCTTGAATTTTTGACGGAAGACCTCGAATGTAGTGCTCGATCAAACGGTAGAGGGGAGTGAATAAGTTGGGAACCATTTGATTTAACTCGAGGAATCTTTTGTTGTATGTGGTGTGGTCGCCTTCCTTTTGCTTCAACGAATAGAACTCATCTTCTAATTTCTTGATTTCGCTCCTCGGGCAATACCGTCTTGTCATGATTTCCTTCAACTCTTCCCAAGTCAAAGTCATAGCGTCTTCAACACCTCGTTTGGCCTTCTCTGTATTCCACCAAGTAAGTGCTATTCCAAATAAACGACCAGTAGCATATCGCACTTTGCGATCATCGGGGCAATCGCAATTTAGAAAAGTGTTCTCCATTTCTTCAAACCAATGGAGGAGAGCGGTGACACCTTCAGCCCTTCGAGGGTCGCAGGATTTGAAATGCTTGTAGGTGCATCTGGTGGTAATTGGGGGAGGATTGACAATGTTTTGATCTTCTTGGTTGACGGGATTAGCGGTAAGGGCTTGTTGGACTTGAACTACAATGTTGGGTATTACGGCAGCCATTTGTTGAGCGATTAGGGCAGCCATGCGCTCGCGGGCTTTTCCTGCTCTCATCTTCCTACGAGCGAGGCTAGAAGACATCTACAAGGAATACATATCAAGAGTATGAGTTGGATGTTTTTGGGATCATGGGTCGTATTTAGGAATGAACATTCATAAAATAAATATAACATAATAAATCTACTACATCCATAGGATGTCTTGGGCTTTGCTCGTAATTGGGCATTGCATGCCGCCATACTTCACCTTAGTGTGGGCCCCATGAATACCGGGTTTTTCATATGGTTCGCATGTGTTAGCCTGGTTACGTACACTAAAACCCGGAGAAAATCGAGAAATATGTAACGTATGATATTCGGAATGTGTCCAGGTGTGGACACGGTGACACCTCAAAGTGGGGTTAGTTCGAACGACGTTTGGTTGTGGCATGCTTTGGCCTAATAGGTCCTTCGTACTCTCATCGTTAGTCCCCAGGTAGGCAAACTGGTCCGTTATATTGGATTTATACGAATGCCAACCTAGACAGGACGTTCCGACTACCGGTACTTGTACCCTTACAGTTACTACATGCCCGTCGCAGAACTCACTTTGATGAGATTTGAAAAATGAAAAATGCGACAAAATCTTTGAATAACGAAAGTATGAAGATGATTTGAATATGTGAACATTGAAATATGTATGATGAATGTGTATGTATGTATGTATGTTTGACTGTAAGTATAAACAAATATGAAACAAATAAATATCATAAGTTTGCATGTAACCACATAACCAATTAAAATCTAGTCAACTATAGTATAGGCTCTAAGGGTCTAATAACCTATCCTATATCCCTATAGTCATGGCTCTGATACCAATCTGTCACACCCCGACCCGCAGCGGAAAAGGTGATCGGGGCATGATTGGGTTATCATCAAAGCTCACGACATTTATTATAACGTTTCATATTTATTATAACAATTTAAAGGGAAACATACAATCATAATTACATCATGTCCTACACATCATTCTAGACTTCATTATTTTCTTCTAAGGCATTTCCTATGTTTTCCTTGCTTCATCCTGTTCACCTGTATCATGTGTAAAAATGGTTTTTGGATCAACAAAAAGTTGGCGAGTGAATCCTATGAAAAACGTTTGAACAAGTTTATTGAATTGATTATAAAATAAAGTGCACAACCACATATGAGTAAATATAGATGTAAACATATTCACAAAACACTTAATATCAGATAATGCACACACATACAATAATAAATTGTTTTGAGGCACGCGTTGCTTGTCACACCCCGACCCGCAGCGGAAAAGGTGATCGGGGCATGATTGGGTTATCATCAAAGCTCATGACATTTATTATGCGTTTCATATTCATTATTACAAATTAAATGGAGAATTACAATAAATGTTACAACATGTTCTAACTAACAATCTAAACTTCTTTATTCTCTTCTAAGGCATATCCTATGTTTTCCTTGCTTCAACCTGTACACCTGTATCATGTGTAAAAGGGTTTTTGGATCAACATAATGTTGGCGAGTGAATCCTATGGAAAACATTTGAACAAATTTATTTAAATTGATTATGAAATATGTGCACAACCAAACATGAGTAAAATTAGATGTAAACTTAATCAACAATCATAAGATATTAAGTGAGACACACATGAACAATAATGGAACATTTAGAGGCACGCGATGCTCAACTCGTCTCTCACGAGGAACTGAGGGGCCTAATGAATGAATTGCATAACCATGATGATATGAATAACACAACTACAAACAATATAAACTCAATGATATACACATAAACAATAATGAATTTGATTTGTGGCACGCGTTGTTCAACTCGTCTTCCACGAGGAACTGATGGGCTTAATGAATGAGTTTCATATAATTTAACAAAAGGAAATAAGTAATCACAACAATATAAACAATCTAAGTTTAGGTCATGATGTGGTATGGCACATGTTTAAATAAATAAGTTAATTATTTTCATAACACATGACACACCCCAAAACGTGTAATTTAAAAGGGGGAGTTGTAAGATTCACTCACAGTGGGTGCGTTCGGTTGATGATGTTGAATGCACGCGAAAGTGGTTTTAATCACGAGTGAGTTTAACCTAGATAAATCGCATTATGGTTTGGTAAGTAAACGATTTTATTAATCTATTTTAGTAGGATTGTTGGGTGTATTTTTGTGAGTTTGAGGCTATTTTCTAACCTTAAAAATGTTATTTTTAAGTATTTTTAATTGATTTTTAATTAAAATAATTAAATAAAATAATAAAAAATTTTGATTTTTTTCTGACCGTTGACCTGACCGTTGACCGGTTCGAATCGAACACAAGTGCGCTGAGTGAGGCTCGAACCCGAGACCTCCCGTACGCGTGCACGCAGCTCTACCAACTGAGCTACGTGTCTAACCCGTTATATATCTGATTTTAATTATATATATATATTAATTAGTTTAAACCGAAAATCATTTTATTTTAAAAACAGTTTAAATCAATTCGGACGTGCACTCCACAGGTCTCGAACCCGGGACCTGTGGCTTAAACTAACACACAGTCCACCGCTGGACTGTGTGTTTAACATGTTATATAACTCGATTTTTATTATACTTAAATACAAATTAGTTATTTCCTTTTCTGCCTTATTTAAAAAGAATAGATAATTGTCCTAGTCGGTGCAGAAGACCGGACTCGAACTCGTGACCTGTGATATAAACAAACACACAGTCCACCGCTGGACTGTGTGTCTGACTTGGTTATTATTCTGGTTATTAATATACTTAACATATACCAGTGGCGACTCCGGTTCAGTTTAACAAAAAAAATGATTTTTATTAAGGCAGCGTGTGTGAAACCGGATTCGAACTCGAGACGTTAGTGTTTATTGTGCACACAGTCCACCGCTGGACTGTGTGTCTAACCCGAGTAATATTCTGATTTTAATTATACATATACACTACCGAAACATCGTCTTCCTCATCAAGATATAACCAGAATTCGGAAATCGACTGGTTCAAAGTCTTAATCGTTTTCTTTAGTGTTTTAGGTTAATTATAGATGATATATGAGTGAAAAAATAAAGATATTACGCGAAGAGGTATACCGACTGGACCCTCTGTTTTCCGGCAGAACTCCGGCGACAGCAATAAGCTCCGACGTCAGCTGTCTTGCAGCAGCGAGTCTCCGGAAAGCTTGGAAAAGGTAAGGGTGACTTCGGTATAAACTTAGGAGGTTCAGAAGGCTCGGCAATGGGGAAACCGGTTTTCCGGCGACGAACAGTTTAATTCCGGCGAGTGGAATTACGCCGAGAAAAGGTGTGGTTTTAAGCGAAAAAGTTTGCAGTGGGTTGTGGGTGAATTTATAGGGTAAATCGTTGATGTATTTGGCCCGATTTCCAACTGGATTCATTGATTTAAATTTCTCCGGCGGTTATAATTTTTGGTCGCGGACTCAGACGTCGGTTATAACCGATGTCTTGTTAATGGTTTACGTTATAACGTAAATTGTCGTTAAAAGCTCGCGAGTTTACCGGGATTCCGACGACTGAACTATTGGGCGCCGGTTTTGAATTTGTAACGTTACTTTATGAATTAAATGATTCTAATATTCACCAAACAATACAAGTGGCGCAGTGGTTTGTGTGTGTGTGCTAAGTCTGTTTGATGAGCCGGTACAGACCCGGGTTCGAAACCCGGCAGAGTACTTTTATTTTTTTATTTTGCGATTTTCAACAGTTTTTTCAAAACTAAATATATATTCCCGTATAATAATCGATTACGTATCGTTTAAAAATATTTTGGGCATTTAATTCGCAACGAAATTTTTGACTGACTGTTCGGTTGATAAACGGAGCGGGTTTGGTAAATCCGTTTTTGACGGATGTTACAGTATCCCCTGCTTTTTAGAAATTTCGTCCCGAAATTTAAATAATGATATATTTTGACTAAAAGGATGATGATGTTTTGTTTGACAGTTGTATGCTTAGAAAAATAAGGGTTTAAGTTTTTTGTTCTAGGCGGTAACGTTCCTTGTAAGGGTTAAGTACCCTATTCAGGAATCGCTTTTTGTTACCTACTGTATAAGTATTGATAAGCAGAAATGATTTGCTAAAAATGATATCATGCATAAGAGTTTAGATACGTTTGGGAAAGTAGGGTTATATCCTAAGGCAAAACTTCTAACACTACAACCTATAGGGAACATAAATAAAAACACAACAGCTAATATTCGAACATGAATAAACACAACAGCAAATATTTGAACATGAATAAACACGACAGCAAATATTTGAATCCACATTCTGATAGCATATATGTTTGAATGGTGGAAGTTCCTCTCTCGTTTGTTATGATGGAGAGGTTAGTTTATGTAGAAATGGAACACAATCCAATCTCTTTAAATAACATGATGATATAAATGTAACACAAATTCCAACCAAGGCAATACTAAATCCTACATGGAACTTCTCATAACCGCCTGATAATGCCTCTGATCCTTTGGCAAGAATACTTATATATAGGAAGTACCAGCGGCGTATCCACCATATTCTTGCCAAATTTTCATTAGTTTTATCCACAAGTTATGATTGGTTACCAAGAAACTAATAAATCCTACATAGAACTTCTCATAACCGTCCGATAACGCCTCTGATCCTTTGACAAGAATACTTATATATAGGAAGTACCAGCGGCGTATCCACCATATTCTTGTCAAATTTTTATTGGTTTTATCAGTGAATTATGATTAGTCCTATAACTCTACAACCAATACAACAAACATAAAATACTGAAATGAAATATATCTGTGCGATCAAGGCTCAATCGAACGGAGCCGATCGTATTGCATGTACTGAAAATGAAATGGATGTGCGCTCAAGGCTCAATCAAACGGAGCCGAACGTATTGAATGTACTAAAATTGAAATTGTGTGCTCAAGGCTCAATCTAACGGAGCCGAGCGTATTGCATGTACTGAAAATGAATAACTTAACCACACAAACAGCCTATGCATGGAACCTCTCATAACCGCCTGATAATGCCTCCGATCATTTGACAAGAATACTTATATATAGGAAGTACCAGCGGCGTATCCACCATATCCTTGTCAAATTTTCATTGACTTTATCCGCAAGTTATGGTTAGTTCGATGCGACTCTACTACAAACACCACAACCACAAGATACTGATAATGAAATTGTCTGTGCGCTCAAGGCTCAATCAAACGGAGCCGAACGTATTGAATGAAATTGTATGTGCGCTCAAGGCTCAATCAAACGGAGCCGAACGTATTGAATGTACTGAAATTGAACAACTTAATCTAAACAACCATCACACAATCAGCCTATGCATGGAACCTCTCATAACCGCCTGATAATGCCTCCGATCATTTGACAAGAATACTTATATATAGGAAGTACCAGCGGCGTATCCACCATATCCTTGTCAAATTTTCATTGACTTTATCCGCAAGTTATGGTTAGTTCGATGCGACTCTACTACAAACACCACAACCACAAGATACTGATAATGAAATTGTCTGTGCGCTCAAGGCTCAATCAAACGGAGCCGAACGTATTGCATGAACTGGAAATGTAAATTGAAATGTGCGCTCAAGGCTCAATCAAACGGAGCCGAACGTATTGCATGTATTGAAATGTAAAATGAAATAACCGATCAAGGCTCAAACAAACGGAGCCGATCGTATTGCATGTATTGAAATGGAAAATGAAATGACCGATCAAGGCTCAAACAAACGGAGCCGATCGTGCGGGCACGCCAAGATCAACCGCATAATTAAATGGGGATCCAACTCAACCTCAATGGATGGGGAGCCACGGCCTCGGCAAATGCATATACTGAAAACAATATATAATATACAATAATTACTCTAACAGTCTACACATGGAGCCTCTCATAACCGCCAGATAATGCTTCTGATCCTTTGACAAGAATACTTATATATAGGAAGTACCATCGGCGTATCCACCGTATTCTCGTCAAAGTTTCATTGGCTTTATCCTTAAGTTATGTTTGGTTCTATGTGATAAAGAAAAACATAAAACTAAATGATAGGAGTTGAATCTGGATCTTCGGCGAAGAGGACTAGCTGAGTATCTTCGTTTGGGCCGTCATTATCTTCGACAGGATTGGCGTTGATATTGAAGACTCTTCCTCTTGCTGGTGGCCTAGCGGTTGGGTTTCCTTGGTTTACTTGGTTAACTGGGTTTGATTGGGCTTGAGTGTTGATGACGTTAACCAATTGAGGGCATGTGTTTCTAAAGTGGGTAGGGTCGCCACAATTTAAGCAAGCTCGAGCATATGGGAACATGGGGTATTGGGGTTGGTGATAAGTTTGGGCCATGTTTTGAGTAGGGGAAAAGGTTTGGTTTTGAAAGGTGCGACAAACATTGCTCAAATGACCATAGCGTCCACAAGTTGTACATAGTTGACAAGGTAAGGTAAGGGGATGGTGATAAAAACAGTTGTTGCATCGAGGGTGAGGTCCAAGATATGGTTTCTTATTTGGGTAAGCTGAGTCGGGTGCCACTTGGGTGATTGGGATAGCTCGGATGGGTATAGCGTGTAAATGGTTGATTTCGTTGGGTAGCAGCGAAAAGTCGCCCGACTCTTCTTCTCTTAGGATTGGGTTGAGAAGGGGATTCGGTTTGAGTGGAGTCGGAGGTTTCAGTCGATTCTTTATCCTTCTTCTTCTCCTCCTTGAAGTCTTTGTTTCGAGTTCGGTTCTCGGTGAGCTCTGTTGCTAGCTCCATTGCTGCTTCCAAAGTTGCAGGTTGGCACTTATTAAAGGGTCTTGAATCTTTGACGGAAGACCACGAATGTAGTGCTCGATCAAACGGTAGAGGGGAGTGAAACATGTTGGGAACCATTTGATGTAACTCGAGGAATCTTTTGTTGTAGGTGATGTGGTCTCCTTCCACTTGCTTCAATGAGTAAAATCATCCTCTAACTTCTTGATTTCGCTCCTTGGGCAAATCGTTTGGTCATGATTTCCTTCAATTCGTTCCAAGTTAAGGACATAGCTCTTCCACACCTCGTTTGGCCTTCTCTGTATTCCACCAAGTAAGTGCTATCCATATAATCGACCAGGTAGCATATCGCACTTTGCGATCGTCAGGGCAATCGCAATTTAGAAAAGTGTTCTCCATTTCTTCAAACCAATGGTGAAGAGCAGGTGACGCCTTCAGTCCCTTTGTATTTCGGGGTCGCATGATTTGAAGTGCTTGTAGGTGCATTTAGTGGTAATTGGGGAAGAGTTGAAATGTTTTGGTTTGCTTGATTGACGGGATTAACGGTAAGTGCTTGTTGAACTTGATTACAATGTTGGGTATTACGGCAGCCATTTGTTGAGCGATTAAGGCAGCCATGCGCTCGCGGGCTTTTCTGCTCTCGTCTTCCTACGGGCGAGGTTAGAAGACATCTGCAAGGAATACATGACAAGAGTATGAGTTGGATGCTTTTGAGATCATGGGTCGCATTCAAGAATGGACATTCATAAAATAATTATAGATAAATAAATTACTACATCCATTGGATGTCTTGGGTTTTGCTCGCTGTTAGGCCTACATGCCGCCATACTTTACCTGTGTAATCATGTGGGCCCCCATGAATACCGGTTTTTCATATGGTTCGCAGGTTTGCCAGGTTGCGTACACAAAACCGGGAGAAAATCGAGAAATATGTACAACGTGTGATATTCGGAATGTGTCCAGGTGTAGACACGGTGACAACTCAAAGTAGGGTTAGTTCGAACGACGTTTGGTGTGGCATGCTTTGGCCTAATAGGTCCTTCGTACTCTCATCGTTGGTCCCCAGGTAGGCAAACTGGTCCGTTATATTGGATTTATACGAATGCCAGCCTAGACAGGACGTTCCGACTACCGGTACTTGTACCCTTCCAGTTACTACATGCCCGTCGCAGAACTTACTTTGATGAGATTTGAAAATTGCACAAAATCTTTGGATAATGAGAGTATGAAAATAAATTGAATACATGAACATCGATATATGTATATGAATATGTATATATGTATAATGAATATGTATATAAGCATGTATGTTTGACTGTAAATGCAACAAATATGAAACAAATAAATATCACAAGTTTGATGTAACCACCTAATCAATTAAAATTTAGGCAGACTATAGTATAGGCTCTAAGGGTCTAATAACCTATCCTATATCCCTATAGTCATGGCTCTGATACCAATCTGTCACACCCCGACCCGCAGCGGAAAAGGTGATCGAGGCATGATTGGGTTATCATCAAAGCTCATGACATTTATTATGCGTTTCATATTCATTATTTACAAATTAAATGGAGAATACAATAAATGTTACAACATGTTCTAACTAACAATCTAAACTTCTTTGTTCTCTTCTAAGGCATATCCTATGTTTTCCTTGCTTCAACCTGTACACCTGTATCATGTGTAAAAGGGTTTTTAGATCAACATAATGTTGGCGAGTGAATCCTATGGAAAACATTTGAACAAATTTATTTAAATTGATTATGAAATATGTGCACAACCAAACATGAGTAAAATTAGATGTAAACTTAATCAACAATCATAAGATATTAAGTGAGACACACATGAACAATAATGGAACATTTAGAGGCACGCGATGCTCAACTCGTCTCTCACGAGGAACTGAGGGGCCTAATGAATGAATTGCATAACCATGATGATATGAATGACACAACTACAAACAATATAAACTCAATGATATACACATAAACAATAATGAATTTGATTTGTGGCACGCGTTGTTCAACTCGTCTTCCACGAGGAACTGATGGGCTTAATGAATGAGTTTCATATAATTTAACAAAAGGAAATAAGTAATCACAACAATATAAACAATCTAAGTTTAGGTCATGATGTGGTATGGCACATGTTTAAATAAATAAGTTAATTATTTTCATAACACATGACACACCCCAAAACGTGTAATTTAAAAGGGGGAGTTGTAAGATTCACTCACAGTGGGTGCGTTCGGTTGATGATGTTGAATGCACGCGAAAGTGGTTTTAATCACGAGTGAGTTTAACCTATATAAATCGCATTATGGTTTGGTAAGTAAACGATTTTATTAATCTATTTTAGTAGGATTGTTGGGTGTATTTTTGTGAGTTTGAGGCTATTTTCTAACCTTAAAAATGTTATTTTTAAGTATTTTTAATTGATTTTTAATTAAAATAATTAAATAAAATAATAAAAAATTTTGATTTTTTTCTGACCGTTGACCTGACCGTTGACCGGTTCGAATCGGAACACAAGTGCGCTGAGTGAGGCTCGAACCCGAGACCTCCCGTACGCGTGCACGCAGCTCTACCAACTGAGCTACGTGTCTAACCCGTTATATATCTGATTTTAATTATATATATATATTAATTAGTTTAAACCGAAAATCATTTTATTTTAAAAACAGTTTAAATCAATTCGGACGTGCACTCCACAGGTCTCGAACCCGGGACCTGTGGCTTAAACTAACACACAGTCCACCGCTGGACTGTGTGTTTAACATGTTATATAACTCGATTTTTATTATACTTAAATACAAATTAGTTATTTCCTTTTCTGCCTTATTTAAAAAGAATAGATAATTGTCCGAGTCGGTGCAGAAGACCGGACTCGAACTCGTGACCTGTGATATAAACAAACACACAGTCCACCGCTGGACTGTGTGTCTGACTTGGTTATTATTCTGGTTATTAATATACTTAACATATACCAGTGGCGACTCCGGTTCAGTTTAACAAAAAAAATGATTTTTATTAAGGCAGCGTGTGTGAAACCGGATTCGAACTCGAGACGTTAGTGTTTATTGTGCACACAGTCCACCGCTGGACTGTGTGTCTAACCCGAGTAATATCCTGATTTTAATTATACATATACACTACCGAAACATCGTCTTCCTCATCAAGATAAACCAGAATTCGGAAATCGACTGGTTCAAAGTCTTAATCGTTTTCTTTAGTGTTTTAGGTTAATTATAGATGATATATGAGTGAAAAAATAAAGATATTAGGCGAAGAGGTATACCGACTGGACCCTCTGTTTTCCGGCAGAACTCCGGCGACAGCAATAAGCTCCGGCGTCAGGTGTCTTGCAGCAGCGAGTCTCCGGAAAGCTTGGAAAAGGTAAGGGTGACTTCGGTATAAACTTAGGAGGTTCAGTAAGGCTCGGCAATGGGGAAACCGGTTTTCCGGCGACGAACAGTTTAATTCCGGCGAGTGGAATTACGCCGAGAAAAGGTGTGGTTTTAAGCGAAAAAGTTTGCAGTGGGTTGTGGGTGAATTTATAGGGTAAATCGTTGATGTATTTGGCCCGATTTCCAACTGGATTCATTGATTTAAATTTCTCCGGCGGTTATAATTTTTGGTCGCGGACTCAGACGTCGGTTATAACCGATGTCTTGTTAATGGTTTACGTTATAACGTAAATTGTCGTTAAAAGCTCGCGAGTTTACCGGGATTCCGACGACTGAACTATTGGGCGCCGGTTTTGAATTTGTAACGTTACTTTATGAATTAAATGATTCTAATATTCACCAAACAATACAAGTGGCGCAGTGGTTTGTGTGTGTGTGCTAAGTCTGTTTGATGAGCCGGTACAGACCCGGGTTCGAAACCCGGCAGAGTACTTTTATTTTTTATTTTGCGATTTTCAACAGTTTTTCAAAACTAAATATATATTCCCGTATAATAATCGATTACGTATCGTTTACAAATATTTTGGGCATTTAATTCGCAACGAAATTTTTGACTGGCTGTTCGGTTGATAAACGGAGTGGGTTTGGTAAATCCGTTTTTGACGGATGTTACATTGCTCAACCCGTCTCTCACGAGGAACTGATGGGCCTAATGAATGAGTTTTAAGGCACGCGTTGTTCTACGAACTGATGGGTCTAATGAATGATTTGCATACAACTTGACAATATGAAATACATAACTACAAACAATATATACATTCTAAGTTTAGATCACAATATGGTATGGCACAAGTTTAAATAAACGAGTTAATTTTAGTGACACATGACACACCCCAAAACGTGTAATTAAAAAGAGGAGTTGTAAGATTCACTCACATTGGGTGCGTTCGGTTGATGATGTTGAGTGCGCACGAAGTTGGATTTAACCACGAGTGAAACTAACCTAGATAATAACATAATGGTTCGGTAAATAAGCGGATTTTATTAATCAATTTTAGTAGAATTATTGGATATATTTTTGTGAGTTTAAGGCTACTTTCTAACTTTAAAAATGTTATTTTTAAGTATTTTTAATTAATTTTTAAATAAAATAAATAAATAAAAATAATAAAAAATGTTGACTTTTTGACCGTTGACTTGTTGACCGTTGACTTGTTGACTTGTTGACCGGTTCGGTCGTGTATATGACATGCGCTGGGTGAGACTCGAACCGGTGACCTCCCGTACGCGTGCACACAGCTCTACCAACTGAGCTACGTGTCTAACCCGAAATATTTCTGTTTTTAATTATATTTATATACTAATTAAATTAATCCGAAAATCATTTATTCTAAAAATGATTTAATGTATCGATTCGGTGCTCGCCACAGGTCTCGAACTCGGGACCTGTGGTTTAGTTTGGCACACAGTCCACCGCTGGACTGTGTGTCTGACTTGGTAATTATTCTGGTTTTTATTATACTTAACATCTTACTGAAGTTAATCCGGTTCGGTTAAAAAAAAGCATTTTATTTCTGTGAAGGTGCGTGTGTCAAGAATCGAACTCGGGACGTTATGCATATTGTTTGCACACAGTCCACCGCTGGACTGTGTGTCTAATCCGTTCATAAAACTGTTTTTAAATAATCTTATATCATATCTGTACTTCGTCTTCTTCGATTAAAATTTCTGATTATGACAATTCAACTGATTTATGTCTCATTCGATTTACAAGCTTTATAAGTAATTGAAAGGTAATGAATGGAGAGAGTTTGGGGGAAAGAATATACCGATCGGCGTCTTTCACAGAACTCCGGCGAAGACTCGTCGGCTCTGTTTGGGAACTTCGGCTGTTAGAGTCAATTACCAGTTTTGTTCGATTAGTTATGATATGGAGGTACTTAACAAGGATTTACAGGAGTTTGGAGGGTTATACGGATTCACAGCGTAAGATCAGAAGTCTCAGAGGTTTTTCCGGCGAGAGCTGAATATTCCGGCTACGTCGTCTGGGATAGATTTTGATGGTTGGATTGAAGTTAGTAACAGTCTAACATCGGATTAAATTGGAAAGAGTCGAGGTATTTACCGTGTAGATGAAATCTCGGTTTTCCGGCGAGTTGCAGAAAGTTTCCGGCGAGTGAAAATGCGTCGAGAAAAGGTGCGATTGTGAGCGAAAAGGTTGACAGAGGCTTGTGGGTGTATTTATAGGGAAGAACATCGATGAATTGGATCCGTTTACCGTCTTGATTCGTCGGTCAAATATTTCTCCGGCGGTTATGACTGATGTCGCAGGATGGACATCGGTTATAACCGATGTTAAGATTAATGCGTCGGTTAAATCAGAAGAAAACCGTCCAATCTCGGCGAAATCGTCGGGATTTCCGACGACTGCGATTGGGCGCGTTAGTTTGAATTCGAGTTTGTGTATTTGAATTAATTGTTTCTAATAATGAACAAGGAACACAAGTGGCGGAATGGTTGAGCGCGTGTGAGTTAAATCGTTGTTGACCAGGTTGACCCGGCTGACCCGGGTTCGAAACCCGGCAGCAGCAATATATTTTTATTTCATTATTTTTAATGAATTTTCAAATATAAATTATATATTCCAATATACTTATTAATTATGTATCGTTTAAAATTAATTTGGGCATTAAATACGCAACAGAATTTTTAACTGATTGTTCAGTTAATAAACGGAGCGGGTTTGGTAAATCCGGTTTTTGACGGATGTTACAATCTACATCCATTAACTCTGAAAATATGTTATTAACTCCCAATGATGAAGGAGGGGAAAATGGTTCTCATGGGAGTTTCAGTGAGGATCAGCAGCCAAGTGACTCTACCACGGCTGCACCTACTAGTGTCGTTGACTCTAGTGGTCCAATATTTATAGATTCATCGACTACACTACTAGTAATTGTGAGAGTAGTAGAGGTGAGAATCTTGGCAGGGCAGAGGACACTGAATTCCCAGCTGATGAGACCAACCTATCTGAGGGAAATAGGATTGAAGTTAGGAGGTCATCTAGGGTAAATATATTTCCTAGAAAGTTTAGTGATTATATTGTTGATGGAAAAGTCAAGTATGGTATTGAGAAGTCTGTGAATTATTCAAATTTGTCTGTTGAAAACATGTGTTTTATTTTGAGTCTTAATAAAACAGTAGAACCAACTAGTTATTTTGAGGCTGCTAAAGACCCTAGGTGGGTTGAAGCAATGAATAAAGAGATGGAAGCATTGTATCGTAATAAAACCTGGGTTCTTGTTGACTTACCTAAAGATAGAAAGGCTATAGGTTGTAAGTGTGTGTTTAAAGTAAAATACAAATCTAGTGGGGAGTGGAAAGGTTCAAAGCTAGACTTGTTGCAAAAGGGTATAGTCAACAAGAGGGAGTTGACTATGGGGAAACTTTTTCTCCTGTGATAAAAATGGTTACTATACGTTGTGTATTGTCTTTAGCTGTTGAGAATAATTGGCCTGTTTTTCAACTCGATATTAATAACGCATTCTTGTATGGTTCTATTTCTGAAGATGTATACATGACCTTACCACCTGGGCATTTTCCAAGTAATGAAACTAGGGTGTGTAAACTAGTTAAGTCCCTGTATGGGCTTAAACAGGCCCCTAGGAAGTGGAACGAAAAACTAACACATGTTACGGTTGGTATGGGTTTTATTCAAAGTGTGTGTGACCACTCTATGTACACCTTGTCTAAAGGTTCTATTTTTGTAGTGCTGTTAGTTTATGTAGATGACATAATTATGACTGGTAATTCTCAGTCTGAGATAGTTAATGTTAAAACTATTCTAAGTGATAATTTTCAGATTAAAGACTTAGGGATTCTGAAATACTTTCTAGGTATTGAAGTTTTGTATTCTGATGCTGGTATGTGTTTAACTCAAGGAAAGTATTGTCTTGAATTACTTAGTGAGTTTGGGTACCTAGGAGTTAAGCCTGTGAACACACCTATTGAACCAAGTCATGTTTTAGTAAATAAACTAACACAAGATAAAGAAATGGTTAAAGATGTTACAAACTTTCAAAAACTAATTGGGAAACTCATTTACTTGTCTATAACTCGTCCAGATATAAGCTATGTTGTGCAGTTTTTGAGTCAGTTTATGCATGCCCCTACTATTTGTCATTTGAAGATTGCTTTAAGATTACTAAAATACTTAAGTTGTCACCTGGAAAGGGTGTGATGTTTAAAAAAGGTAATGGGAGTAGTCTTATTGGGTATGTTGACTCAGATTGGGCCAAATGTTTGGCCACTAGAAAGTCTGTCACTGGGTTTGGAATCTTTCTAGGATACTCACTAGTTTCCTGGAAAAGTAAGAAACAAAGTGTTGTTTCTAGATCTACAGTTGAGGCCGAATACAGGGCTATGTGTTCAGCTGCATGTGAAGTTATGTGGATTCTAAACGTTTTAAAAGAGTTAAAGGTTGAGTGTCAGTTGCCTGTTAAATTGTTTTGTGATAGTCAGTCTGCTATTTCCATTGCTTTAAATCCAGTCTTCCATGAGAGGACTAAACATTTTGAAGTTGATCTTCATTTTTTGCGAGAAAAAATTTCTGATGGTATTGTTGTTCCAGAAAAATTGCCACTGAAAATCAAGTAGCAGACCTGTTTACAAAAGGTCTAAGCAGTGTTCAACATGATCTTTTATGTGACAAACTTGGTCTAACAGATATATTTGGTATATGAATTATGGGGGGATGTTAAAAATAAGTTCTGGTAATTAATTATATCCAAACATGTTGTTGGGCTAGTTGTTACAAGTAACATCTTGTTGGGCTTATTGTTGTAACAGATGATATATTGTTATAATGGTTGTTATCTTTTGATAATGTGTTACAAGTGTTTAAGTGTGCAGTTTATATTGTTGAGGGGCTATCTTGGAACATGAGAAAGCTTTGAGGACTGGATCAAAAGTTTCAAGGGGTTAAAGTGTAACATGTCTTCTTCGTTGATATATAAAGAAGAGAGAGATGCAGAGCTTAGGGTGTGTTAGATATTTTTCTAGGGTTTCCTGTATCCTTTTCTCTTGTTCATTGCGTTATATTGTTGATCTCATCCTGTTGAGATTGTTGTTTGTCTGAGATCGTGTTGATCTCCGGTGTTGTATTTTCTGTATCGTTCTTATTGATCTCAACAGATTGTTAATCTGTTGAGATAGCTTGTTGTATATCACAGATCTCACAGTTGTGAGATCTAGGGTTTGGTTGGGTGTTTCTGGGTTGGTTAACTAATAAAGATTTTGCGTCACCTTTTGCCACTATATTCGTTGTTCAGTCTGTATTTCTATAATTTTGTACACTTTCTCAGGTAACATCCCTGAATTCTTAGGCCGTTCGTAAGTTTAGAATACCTTAGTTTGTCGCGCTCAGGTTTTGGCAGAGTAGTTCCTCATCATCTAGGAAATCTATCCAAGCTACAATATCTTGATTTTAAAAATTGTTTCAGAGACAACGCCTATTATCTAGATCATCAGGCTAGTAGCAGTTATAGTATGTATTATACTGAGCTTATCGTGGATGATTTGGGATGCTATCGTCATTAAGGCACTTGGATTTATCAGGGATAAGCATTGGTAAACATGTTGACTGGTTCCATCCACTTAACATGCTCCCTTCTTTGCTTACACTGAACCTAGCGTGGTCTGATATCAATATCCCTTCCATTAACTTGGTCAATTTCACGGCTCTTAATTCACTCGACCTCTCTTTGAATGACATCAACTCAGCGTTCCTGTCTGGTTATCAAACCTTACTGGCCTTGTGCATCTAAACTTCATAATAACGACTTCCATGGTTAAATTTCTGATTGTATTGGAATGTTAAGCTCTCTTGCTTCCATCGACATCTCTTTCAATTCCTTTAAAACTACGATGCCAAATCTGTTATGTAATCTGAGCAGCCTTGTTCGTATGGACCTTTCGTTAAACAGGTTTTCTGGTTGTATTCACGCATGCCTTGGACAACTTGTGAGGCTAGAAGACCTAAATCTAGGTAATAATCAATTGAATGGGAACATTCCCACGAGTTTTGGGCAACTTACAAAGCTCAAAAATATGGATCTCTCGTACAACTCATTAGTTGGGGTTCTTTCGGAAACTCACTTTACCATGCTAAAGAATCTGAATTACTTGGAGTTGTCTGGGAATTCCTTAGTGTTTAATTTCAGCTCCCAATGGGTTCCTCCCTTCCAACTTCAGATATTGTTTGCAACTTCCTGCAATGTCGGACCATACTTCCCGAATTGGCTTCAAACACAGACAAATCTTCAGAGGTTAGATCTTTCTAACTCAAGTATCAGGGATACAATACCAGAGTGGTTTGAAAACATCTTGTCTAACATTCATGACTTAGATTTGTCCGATAACAAGATAGGCGGCAAACTGCCGCGTTTCATGCCAATAGTAGTAACCCGATAAAGGACCGGATCCTAAAGATAAACTCGAACAAATTTGAGGGATCACTTGCGACCTTTCCATCGAATGCATACTTTTTAGATCTCTCAAATAAATTATTGTCGAGACAAGTTTCTGAAACAGATGGAACACTGACCCAAGTTTGGGAGTTGTTAAACTTTCAAAAAACCGTTTCACAGGTAGCATTCCAGTACACTTATGCAAGGTTCCTAGGATCCAGGGTTTTGGATTTATCACAAAGTAAGTTTTCCAGAAGGGTTCCTGGGTGCTTGGGGAACTTGTATAGGTTGAATGTAATAGATCTTTCAAATAACATCTTAACTGGTGTTGTTCCAAGCTCATTAGGTTCCTTACAATATCTCTACTCATTGCACTTGCAGAACAACAAATTTGAGGAGGGTATCTTTGCGCCCTTACAAAACTTGACCGATTTGGTCACCATGGATTTAGGGAACAATCTGTTCATGTGTACTATCCCTTTCTGGATTGGCGAGAAGTTATCTAACCTTAGATTTGTGAATCTCCAGTCGAACAAGTTTACAGGCAGGATTCCACTACATCTTTGTCAACTCAATGCTCTTCAATATTTAAGCTTGGCACGTAATAACATAACATGGACCATCCCTAGTTGCTTCGGAAATTTAAGTGGAATGATCACACCCTCCACAAGCTACAACTCTGGTTTTGACTATGCGGAAAATATTTTGGCTTCTACCAAGGGAAGGGAGTTGTTGTACACCAAGACAAGAGAGTTTCTTGCATCTTTAGACCTCTCAAACAATAACATTGTTGGAGAAATTCCTAATGCTCTGATGAATCTTGTAGGGTTGATGAAATTGAATCTTTCACAAAACTTTCTGACGGGACGAATCCCATTGATCATCGTGTAACAACTCTGTTTTCCGTTGTTATCCTTTTCATTTGTTTCCGTCTTATGTATTTCCGAGATTCGAGTATAATAAAGTTTATGTTAATTAATTATGGTGTATTACGTTATTATCGCATCTAATCGCTTATTAAATCGCATCGTCTATCTCATCGCATCGCAATCGCAGTTAATTACGTGTTTATGTTACTTATGTGTTATGTGTGTTTGTGGTGATATTTACAATCGCTATCGCATCGCTCTCGCACTCTCGAATCGCTAAATCGCACTATTATATCAACTATAACGCTTAACGCTTTAATTTAACGCTAATATAACTAATAAATGCGAATCGAATCGCCAAACGAACCCTTAACGCGAAATCAGCAAACGGAACTTGGTCACAGGCCAAGTTCGGTCGAACTTGACTTCCACAAGTTCGCCCGAACTTGCCTAGCAACCAGGAACCCCTTTGTTTTATCAAGTTCGCACGGACTTGCATGAGTATATGCAAGTTTGGCCGAACTTACTCATAATTCTTCCCAAAATCCATCAAGTTCGCGCGAACTTGCATGAATTTCATGCAAGTTCGGTCGAACATGCCTCCACCAGCTCTCCTCCTATAAATACCAAGCTCATTTCTCTCATTTGAACTTGCTGTAAGTTTGCTCAGAGCTCTCTCAACCCGAAACCTTCGTGTTCTAAGTAAGAATCAACCCGATTTCAGCTGCAACAACGTTTATCAACGATCTACAAAGGTTTACAACGATTTTGGCACAAGGCATAGCCTTCGTTTTCATCAAAAACCCATTCTTTTACGAAAATCTTCATCTTTTTCTTTAAAACTTCTATTTTTAACTTAGATCTACACAATACGAGTTCGTTTGGTGCTAGAAGAGGCTTCCCAGACACGAGATCTGCAAGATCTCGGCTTGTAAGTTCTAGATCTGAGAAAACCTTTGATAAATATCGATTTTGACACAAAATACGGACTTTTGAGGATGTTTTGCTCATTTTCTGATATGAAACGAAGCACCTATCATTCAAGATCCTAGATCTGGAAGCACACGTACGTTTGTGACGGTTTACACAAGCCGGACTAACCCGAACGAACCCCGAGTTCGACCGGATTAGCCCACGCTTTTGTAAAATGGCTAAAACTGCTCTGAAAAGACCTCTCTGACCTAGGTTCGCTCAGTAGCACAGGGTCAGAGGGATGAACACTCGATTTACTCAGCAAACGACGCGCAAGATTTTGGACTCGGAAACACCAAGTTCGCTCAAGATTTCAGCAGCTTCTGGTCATGTTCGACCGAACTTGTACCCAAATGGGTCAAGTTCGACCGAACTTAGGCTAAATTTCATCGAATTCCTACCAAGTTCGACCGAACTTGCTTAGTTTCTCAAGAAACTACACAAGTTTGCCCGAACTTGTCACCTCAGTAAGGTTTTCATACAAGTTCGCCCGAACTTGACAAGATTCCTGTGAATCTTCCAAGTTCGACCGAACTTGGCTATAAACTCACCAAATTCATACAAGTTCGCTCGAACTTGTGTGTTTACACACAAGTTCAGTTCACCCGAACTTGACTACTGCCCAACTCTAAGTTCACTGTTTTGGCTTTTCGGAAGACTGATGCACTTTCGTTCGCGTATGCAGGCTGATCTGGCGCTCTTCTCGGCTCCTCGCAGAATCTCCAACTTACCCTAAATGCACCCACAGTGAGTATACTTGACCCATTTTCGCTTTAACGCACTTTTTGGGTGTTACATACGTTCCTATATTAAAATACATCACAAATCAAAATTGTTTATCACACGCGAATAATCTGGTTGTATATGCTCAATACGTGATACTAGAAACATGTGACTAGGACTTATTTTCGTTAACTTGCCTCCTTAGCTAGTATGGTACTATAGTGTGACTTACACCCGACGGGGTCTAGTTAGGATGGACGCGCAAGCCTTCTCACGGTAGTTAGCATGAGAAATGAGCCTATGTTATGTTAAGTGTTTTGGTGTATCATGATATGTAATTAGATTGTTTCGCAAACGCTTTCTCGACTATGCTAGTATTGTTAAAACTCGTATGCTCACCTTTACTTAATTGTATTAACTTGTATTTTAACGTATGTAACAGGTTGAGGATTTAGCAATGGATGCTTGGATGAATGCATGCTTAGCTTAGTTTATTTTCTTTTGTTTTGTTTAGTTGGAATGTAATAAATCTAGGGGAAATCAAACCGTTTTGTTTTTATGAGAAAACTTTGGATTTTGTAATGATTAGTTAGAATATTATGGTTAATAGTATGGAATGTTAAACCTTTAATAATGTTGTGAATAATTGTTATGGAATTTCTCGTGAGAACAATCTGGTCGCCTAGTGCCAATAACCCTGGTGATTCCGCCATCGGTCGGGGTGTGACAGATTGGTATCAGAGCGAGTTCCTTAGGATAATAGGTAGAATTGCCATGTTTGACCTAGTAGCATGTTTAAGTACCCGATCGACCGATAATTGAATTAAATGCTAATCTACGTGCCATAAATGCTTAAATATGCCTTTCCTAAGGTTAATACAATATACACGATTATGAAACGCTCGTATCTCACAAACGAGGATCAAGTTGAGATTAGGTGTGACAACCGCAAACTCTCAATAAGATCACTCATTCCACGTATTACTTATCACGAGATATCTTCGTTGAGTTAGGGGTGATACCAACCTCGACGAAAATCTCCATTTCTATCTAGTGGAACGCCCGACGTAGTCGGTGAGCGTAACCACAATTTGGAACTAGTTGTTAAGTCAGGGGTGAAACCGTACCTTAATGATGAATTCCGCTTCTCAATTTTCAATCTCACCAAAGTCTCGGTTATGCCAATGGTGTGACAACCGCAAACTCTCAATAAGATCACTCATTCCACGTATTACTTATCACGAGATATCTTGTTGAGTTAGGGGTGATACCGAACCTCGACGAAAATCTCCATTTCTATCTAGTGGAACGCCCGACGTAGTCGGTGAGCGTAACCACAATTTGGAACTAGTTGTTAAGTCAGGGGTGAAACCCGTACCTTAATGATGAATTCCGCTTCTCAATTTTCAATCTCACCAAAGTCTCGGTTATGCCAATGGTTTGGAACACGTATTAACTGGAAGGGTAAACGTCGTTAGCCGCTTGCGGTGAGAACGTTTATCTATATCGCCAAAACGTGGGTCCGAATGCAAAGGGTAGTCGAACCACTTTGGGTAGTCAACGTCTCAAAACCCCGAACACTCCCAATTATTTAAGCCTATATCGTCGATTTACGCATCATCGAGTTTATTATTATTTATGTATTTAAAAATTTGAGAATTTTCGCTTTAATCGATTTCTCGCTTTGATGATTTATCATATCATCGATTTCTCGATTTATCGCATTTACGCTCCATCGAATGTATGCACAACTCACACAGCTCTCGTAATCTAAAACGCTAAATTAATACACCAACCAAACTAATCGCTTAACTCGCTTACGCCTATGAGGACGTGTGCCTCATACGCGGTATTATCTCGCTTATCTCGCTATTATAATCGCATATATCTCGCTATTACTACCTAGCATCTCAAATCGCGCTACGCATGATTTATGAAGTTAAAGGTGAATACGTGCAAAATATGTGCTTATGCGACTATGTCCTTACGTGCTTATGTGCTATGATACATGTTATTTTTGTGCTTGCTTGAATAATAATAATAAATATTTAAACATAACTCTATTATAATCGAATCTCGTCTAATCTAAATCCTTTATGTAGATGGCATCAATGGGATCTCACACTCGCCGCACCGCTCAGCGCAACAACGCTGACAAACGCATCGCCTCTATCGTAGCCAAGGAAATGGCTAAGGTGATCCCGCAAATTGTTAGCGAAATTCAAGCGGTTAGCAGCAACTCGTCTGTTGACTCCAAGAGTGACGCTCCGAAATCCCGCTTCAGCTTCAAGCAGTTCAAGGCTTGCGCACCTCTAACGTTCTCTGGCACCGAAGGACCGAGTGCCATGTTCCATTGGTTTGATTCGATTGAGGTTACCTTCCGCCAAAGCGGATGCCCCGAGGCACTGCGCACTATCAATGCCACCGGCGTGTTTCAGTCGAGGGCTCTTGATTGGTGGACAGCCGAGCGCAACAGGCGCGGAAACGACGAAGCGTATGGGCTCTCATGGGAGGAACTTAAGGAAATCATGATTAAGGACATCTGTCCTCCGTACGAAATTCCGAAATTGGAGAACGAGTTCTGGAACATCAAACAAGACGGTCCTGACAATGCTGGTCTTACTGCTCGTTTCAAGCAGTTGAGCATCATTTGTCCCGGTCAGGTTGACACGACCGAGAAAGCAATCAAGAAGTACCTCAATGCTCTCCCCGATTGCGTCTCTAACTTTGTGCAAGCAGCACGCCCTGTTACTATCGAGGAGACTTATCAGCTCGCCACAGAAATCAACGACAAGCGTGTTCAGTATGGTTATTTCAAGAATCACGCCAAGGTCGCAAATCAAGCAGTTACCGAATCAGCAGCTCCTCCTACCGATCAGCCCCGCGAGTCAAAGAACAATCGCCGAGGTCGCAAGCGTGAGAACTCCAGCAAGAACTTCGCCCTCGCAGCTCCAGCGAACCCGCAGCCGCTCCAATCCGCAGCACCCAACGCACCTCCTGCCAAGCATGCGTATACTGGTCCTCACCCGATGTGCCCTAAGTGCACATATCATCATGTAGTGGGTGGCAACTGCCGTTTTTGCATAAATTGCAATATCTACGGCCATTTCATAGTGAGTTGCCGTACCGGCCCTCGTCAGGCAGCTCCTCAGGCTCCAGCAGCTCCAGCTTTACCTGCTCCTCCTCCAGCCAATCAGCAAGCTCCAAAAGCACGTGTGTGCTATGTTTGTGGTGATCCCAACCATTTCGCCAATGCCTGCCTGAATCGTCCAGTTAAGCAAGAGCGCCAGCACCGCCGCCTCATCAGCAGCCCGCACAGCCACCGCAGCAGCAGCAACCACAAGCTGTGCGTGGTAGGGCTTTCAACCTCAACCATCGCCAGGCTCAGAATGACAACAATGTTGTCAATGGTACGTTTCTCGTTAATTGTATTTATGCTTCATGTTTATTTGATACTGGTGCCGATAATTGTTTTGTATCGTTAGAATTCGAAAAGGTTTTAAAATGTAAGCGCGCCAAACTCCCAAAGACTTTCGATGTGGAGGTCGCCACCGGAAGAACCGTTACCGTTAACTACGTTTTACGTGGTTGTAATCTCGATCTCAACAACCATGTCTTCTCGATCAAAATCATACCTATGCAGTTAAGTAGTTTCGATATCATAGTAGGCATGGATTTTCTTCGTGAAAATCATGCTGAAGCTGTATGCTTCGATAAAATGATTCGCTTCCCGTTTCCCAACCGTGATCAACTCTATTTATGGTGAAACTCCCTCAAAGAAGTTGATGCTTTTGTCATGTACTCGAGCACACAAATGCTTGCAAAAGCGATGTCTTGCTTTCCTCGCCCATATCGTGAACCTGGAGAAGGAAAAGAAAAATTATAAAGATGTTCCCGTTATTTAGTGAATTTCCTAAGGTCTTTCCCGACTATTTACCCGGTTTACCCCCTACTCGTGATGTTGAATTCCACATCGATTTAGTTCCCGGAGCTACTCCCGTTGCTAAAGCTCCTTATCGCCTCGCACCATCCGAAATGCGCGAGCTATCAAGCCAACTTCAAGAGCTTCTTGATAAAGGTTTCATCCGCCCGAGCACTTCGCCATGGGGCACTCCCGTTCTCTTCGTGAAAAAGAAGGATGGATCATTTCGATGTGCATCGATTATCGTGAGCTTAACAAACTTACGATAATTAACCGCTACCCTTTTCCCCATATTGACGACTTATTTGATCAGCTTCAAGGTGCTACTTGTTTTTCCAAGATCGATCATCGTTCCGGTTATCATCAGTTACGCGTGTTGGAAGAAGACATTCCTAAAACCGCCTTTCGTACTCGCTATGGCCATTTCTAATTTGTGGTCATGCCTTTTGGTCTTACCAATGCACCCGCGGTTTTCATGGATTTGATGAACCGTGTGTGTAAAGCTTTCTTAGACCGTTTCGTCATTGTTTTCATCGATGATATCCTTATCTATTCGAAGTCGAGAGACGAACATGCGCCCCATCTCCGTTTAGTCCTCGAACTTCTTCAAGGAAACCGCCTTTATGCTAAGTTCTCTAAGTGTGAATTCTGGCTCGAAGAAGTCCAATTTCTCGGCCACATCGTTAATAGTCAAGGAATTCACGTCGACCCTGCAAAGATTGAAGCCGTCAAGAGTTGGATTACGCTGAAGAATGCTTCCGAAATCCGTTCATTTCTTGGATTGGCGGGTTATTACCGTCGATTCATCGCCGACTTTTCAAAAATCGCCTTTCCGCTTACCGCTTTAACTCATAAAGAGAAACCTTTTGTTTGGAATTTTGAACAAGAGGAAGCTTTTCAAACTCTCAAGCATATGCTATGCAACGCCCCTATCCTCGCTCTTCCCGACGGAAAACGACGATTTCGTTGTTTATTGCGATGCCTCGAACCTTGGACTCGGTTGTGTGCTTATGCAACGAGACAAGGTCATCACGTACGCGTCTCGTCAACTCAAGATCCACGAGAAGAATTACACAACCCACGATCTCGAACTCGGTGCAGTTGTTTTTGCATTGAAGATATGGCGACACTACCTTTATGGAACAAAGTGTACGGTCTTCACCGACCATAAGAGCTTACAACATATCCTTAATCAAAAAGAACTAAACATGCGACAACGTCGATGGGTTGAACTTCTCAACGATTACGATTGCGAGATACGCTACCATCCCGACAAAGCAAACGTCGTCGCTGATGCTCTAAGTCGACGAAGCTGTGTATATGGTATTCGTGACTCTCAAGCTTGTGCTAAACTTGAAACCCTCATCCGTGCCACTCAATTCGCCTGTTTCAACGAGAATACTTTGGAAGACGAAATGAAATGTGGTGCCGAAAGTCAGCTTGTATCTAAATCTGATGGTATTTACTACTATCTCAATCGCATTTGGATTCCCAGTCGTGATAATCTTCGTAAGTTGCTAATGGACGAAGCTCATAAATCTCGATATTCCATTCACCCCAGTGCCGACAAGATGTACCAGGACCTTCGTCCTAAGTACTGGTGGCCGGGCATGAAAAATGATATCGCCTTGTACGTCTCAAAGTGCTTAACTTGTTCGAAAGTTAAAGCCGAACATCAAAGGCCCTCTGGTTTACTCAAACAACCCGAAATACCGATGTGGAAGTGGGAGAGTATAGCTATGGACTTCGTTACTAAACTCCCGCGTACTTCATCCGGTCACGATAGCATTTGGGTTATCGTTGATCGTCTCACTAAATCTGCGCACTTTATTGCTATACGAGAAGACTTTAAAGTCGAACGGTTAGCCCGAATCTATATCGACGAAGTTATATGTCGACACGGGACGCCTCGTGACATCATTTCTGACCGCGACGATCGTTTTACCTCGCGTCTCTGGGAGACCTTTCAATCCGCTCTCGGTACTACACTTAACCTAAGTACCGCTTTTCACCCTCAAACCGACGGTCAGACTGAGCATACGATCCGCACCCTCGAAGACATGCTTCGTGCATGCATCATAGATTTCGGTGGTAACTGGGATACGCATGTACCTTTAATCGAATTCTCGTACAATAATAGTTATCATGCCAGTATTCAAATGGCTCCTTTTGAGGCACTGTATGGAAGAAAATGACGATCGCCTATTGCATGGCACGAGATCGGAGAAGCACAAATCACCGGTCCCGAGCTAATTTAGGAAACGACAGACAAGATCCTCCAAATCAGAGACAATCTCTTGAAAGCTCGGAGTCGTTAAAAGAGTTACGCCGATAAACGCCACAAGCCCCTACAGTTCAAAGTGGGAGATCACGTTCTCCTAAAGGTTGCGCCTTGGAGGGGAGTGGTCTGCTTCGGCAAGAAAGGAAAGCTAGCGCCTCGATACGTTGGACCCTTTAAGATTCTGGAAAGAATCGGTAAAGTAGCCTATCGTCTCGAATTACCGGAGGAACTTAGTAATGTACATCCGACTTTCCACGTGTCTAACCTCAAGAAATGTCTCGCCGAAGAAAATCTGCATGTCCCTCTCGAAGATCTACGAATCAACGAGACTCTCCATTTCGTGGAAAAGCCTGTGGAAATCATGGACCGAGAGACTAAGAAACTACGACGCTCTCGCATCCCTATCGTGAAGGTCCGATGGGAGGGCAAACGCGGCGCCGAGTTTACTTGGGAATTGGAAAGTGATATGAAGGCCAAGTACCCGCATCTATTTGTTACAGCTACTGCCTAATTTCGGGACGAAATTCCCTAAAGTAGAGGAGACTGTAACAACTCTGTTTTTCGTTGTTATCCTTTTCATTTGTTTCCGTCTTATGTATTTCCGAGATTCGAGTATAATAAAGTTTATGTTAATTAATTATGGTGTATTACGTTATTATCGCATCTAATCGCTTATTAAGTCGCATCGTCTATCTCATCGCATCGCAATCGCAGTTAACTACGTGGTTTTATGTAACTTATGTGTTATGTGTGTTTGTGTTGATATTTACAATCGCTATCGCATTGCTCTCGCACTCTCAAATCGCTAAATCGCACTATTATATCAACTATAACGCTTAACACTTTAATTTAACGCTTAATATAACTAATAAATGCGAATCGAATCGCAAAACGAACCCTTAACGCGAAATCAGCAAACGGAACTTGGTCACCAGGCCAAGTTCGGCCGAACTTGACTACCACAAGTTCGCCTGAACTTGCTGGCAACAGACCCTTGTTTTATCAAGTTCGCGCGAACTTGCATGAGTATATGCAGTTCGGCGAACTTACTCATAATTCTTCCAAATCCATCAAGTTCGCGCGAACTTGCATGAATTTCATGCAAGTTCGCCGAACATCCTCCACCAGCTCTCCTCCTATAAATACCAAGCTCATTTCTCTCATTTGAACTTGCTGTAAGTTCGCTCAGAGCTCTCATCAACCCGAAACCTTCGTGTTCTAAGTAAGAATCAACCCGATTTCAGCTGCAACAACGTTTATCAACGATCTACAAAGGTTACAACGATTTTGGCACAAGGCATAGCCTTCGTTTTCATCAAAAACCCATTCTTTTACGAAAATCTTCATCTTTTTCCTCAAAACTTCTATTTTTAACTTAGATCTACAAAATACGAGTTCGTTGGTGCTAGAAGAGTCTTCCAGACACGAGATCTGCAAGATCTCGCTTGTAAGTTCTAGATCTGAGAAAACCTTTGATAAATATCGATTTTGACACAAAATACGGACTTTTGAGGATGTTTGCTCGTTTTCTGATATGAAAAGAAACATCTATCATTCAAGATCCCAGATCTGGAAGCACACGGACGTTTGTGACGGTTTACACAAGTTGGACTAACCCGAACGAACCCCGAGTTCGACCGATTAGCCCACGCTTTTGTAAAACGGCTAAAACTGCTCTGAAAAGACCTCTCTGACCTAAGTTCGCTCAGTAGCACAGGGTCGGAGGGATGAACACTCGATTTACTTAGCAAACGACGCGAAAACGCAAGATTTTGGACTCGAAAACACCAAGTTCGCTCAAGCTTTCAGCAGCTTCTGGTCATGTTCGACCGAACTTGTACCCAAATGGGTCAAGTTCGACCGAACTTAGGCTAAATTTCATCGAATTCCTACCAAGTTCGACCGAACTTGCTTAGTTTCTCAAGAAACTACACAAGTTTGCCCAAACTTGTCACCTCAGTAAGGTTTTCATACAAGTTCGCCCGAACTTGACAAGATTCCTGTGAATCTTGCCAAGTTCGACCGAACTTGGCTAGAAACTCACCAAATTCATACAAGTTCGCTCAAACTTGTGTGTTTACACACAAGTTCGCACGAACTTGGCTACTGCCCAACTCTAAGTTCACCGTTTCGGCTTTTTGGAAGACTGATGCACTTCCGTTCGCGTAGGCAGGCTGATCCGGCGCTCTTCTCGACTCCTCGCAGAATCTCCAACTTACCCTAAACGCACCCATAGTGAGTACACTTGACCCATTTTCGCTTTAACGCACTTTTTGGGTGTTACATACGTTCCTATATTAAAATCACATCACAATCAAAACTATTTATCACACGCGAATAATCTGGTTGTATATGCTCAATACGTGATACTAGAAACATGTGACTAGGACTTATTTTCATTAACTTGCCTCCTTAGCTAGTATGGTACTATAATGTGGCTTACACCCGACGGGGTCTAGTTAGGATGGACGCGCAAGCCTTCTCATGATAGTTAGCATGAGAAATGAGCCTATGTTATGTTAAGTGTTTTGGTGTATCATGATATTTAATTAGATTGTTTCGCAAACGCTTTCTCGACTATGCTAGTATTATTCAAACTCGTATTCTCACCTTTACTTAATTGTATTGACTTGTATTTTAACGTATGTAACAGGTTGAGGATTTAGCTATGGATGCTTGGATGAATGCATGCTTAGCTTAGTTTATTTTCTTTTGTTTTGTTTAGTTGGAATGTAACAAATCTAGGGGAAATCGAACCGTTTTGTTTTTATGAGAAAACTTTGGATTTTGTAATGATTAGTTAGAATATTATGTTTAATAGTATGGGATGTTAAACGTTTAATAATGTTGTGAATAATTGTTATGGAATTTCTCGTGAGAACAATCTGGTCGCCTAGTGCCACTAACCCCGGTGATTCCGCCATCGGTCGGGGTGTGACACATCGGAGATCTAAAGCAATTGGAATCTTTAGACTTGTCAATGAACAAGCTTTCTGGTCGAATTCCTGAAAGTTGGATTGGCTTGAACTTTCTAAGCTACCTGACCCTGTCATTTAATAACTTATCTGGCCCGATTCCAGTTGGAAATCAGATCCAGACTCTAGATGACATGTCTATTCATAAAGGGAATAATAGACTGTGTGGGCCCCCGGTATCAAAGAGTTGCGATGGAAATGGTGTAACATACAATCATGTTGGTGATGATGAAGCGCAAGATGATGTTCAAGACTTGTGGTTGATGCTGGGGTGGGCCTAGGGTTCGTTGTTGGATTCATGGGACTACTTGGAAGTTTGCACTTCATCAAGAGTTGGAGGGTGGCTTATTTTAAGACACTTGAAAATGTTTATGGTTGGCTAACGATATCAGTTCTACTTTATCTTACTTGCATAAGGAGGAAAGTTTTCGAATGAGGCACGGTTCCAAACTCCAGCTCATAGTTATGCAAGTACAGGTCATGGAAAAGTGTTGCTCTAGATTTAAGTTCCATTATTTTGGTTGTCTAGTAAACTACTACTTTGGATAATTACTTACTTAAACTTCTATACAAAAGTTATGTACAAGTTAATCCCAAAGTCGATGATAAAATAAGCTTGTTATTTTTTCACATGTAAACGATCACTACAAAAAAGAAGGGTATTTGAGACTGAAACATTAGTCTCTGATGCTCCTCAATCAGTATCTGATGGTTATTTGGGACTGATTCGCCAGTCCCCAGCCAGTAACAGATGCCTAATCCTAAATAGTGGTTTTAGTAACTAAAAATTTGTCCACATTGTGTGACACCATTAAGGGCTAACGGTCAATCCCCAATACATAAAATTCAGTCCTTAAATTGTACCTCAGTACCAAGTTATTTCAGTCTCCGATACATTTTTCTATGACTAAAAGTTAGTCTCTGATAACATGATATTCAGTCCCAAACACGTTTTATTAGAGACCAAAAATCAGTTTTAAGCCATGTCTATTCTGTCACCAATGTGCTTCATTTGGCTCATAATTCCATATGAATTAGTAGCGAATAAAATGTTTCCGAAACTAAGAATTAGTCTCTATCACATCATTTCAGTCTTTAGTATGTTTCTTTTAAGGACTGAAAATTAATCTCATATACCATGTCATTTTAGTCCCGATTATGGTTTTTGAAGACTAGATTCTAGTCTCTTGTTACACTTTTTTTCAGTATCTAACATGTTTCACTATAAAACAAATGGGTATCACCAATGATCTAATTTGTCACAAATTCGTTGCTAAAAAGTTTTACAAATATTATTGAAAGATTCAAAAAAAGGTTACAAAAATGTATAAATTCTATAAATATAGGAAACTAAAATTGCATAAAATAGCTAAAAAGAAAACTTGAATTTGACCATCACATATGTGCTAATCCTAGGTTTGACACAAGACCCATTGCAAAATCCACAAGTCTCGAGACGAGCTACTTCGATATCTTTTCCAACACCAAACATTGCTTCTTTGAAGTTAAAAACCGGATTATAGCCTTGATCGTTGCCTTGTGTAGCCCTACATGGGTTTCTTACACCCATGCCGCCCAACCTATCAAAAGATTATAGCAGGTCAAACAGGTTGATGAAATCATGTCTACACATTGAAATGCAAACTAATGTTAGACTCGTGGGGTACCTCATAAGCTTAAGTATCTAACTAAAGAATAATGCAATGCAATAGCCAATATTAGTCATTATACCTTGATGACAGGGAAAGAAGTGCCGATATACTCATGCAAAGTGGATATATATCTCCATCCACATCTGGCTATAACTGATTGCTCTCCTGCATAACAAAAAATAATGCACATTAAAATTGTTTGTTGAAATTCATTCTTATTTAGCCGATATATGCACAGCTAAGCTACTCCCCTTCAAATCCACAATACAAGTCAGTACCTCACGATTAAAGGTTGTAAGTCAAGCTACTCGCGAGCAACTTGAGCTTAGCTTGAAAAAGAAAACTTGAAACGAGCCAAGCTTAAACAAGCACAAGCCTGAGCAAAAAAAAATAAGCTTGTTTAATAAATGAGCGTAAGCCTGAAGCTCAAGCCTGGTTGCAAGCCTAAAAAAAGCCTGCTCTATACAGTTTTTATTAATATATTAAAGATATATTTATATAATAATAACTACTATTTATAAAATTATGGAAAAAAAAAACTAAATTATATATAAAATAATATGTATAGTTAATATAAATTATTTAATAAATAATAAACGAGCCGAGCCCAAACCAAATTTGAGCTTGAAAAACTACCTGCAAACCGAGCTCAAGCTTTAGAAACAAAGCTCGAACCGAGCCAAGCTCGAGCTTTCATAAGTTAAACTAGCTAAGGCTCATTTGCATCCCTACTCATAATTTATAGTTCAACTTATATACAAAAAATTCCCAAGAAACAAACATCAACTAGGTGCACAAACCAAATCAATATGTGGTCTGATCACGACTGCTCATCATATGCGCAATGTTAAAATAAGTAGTTATGTACACAAGGCAAACATCCAGAAAATTTGCGCAGGTACCGCTCTTTGAAACCACATACTGATGCTTAGGTAATATGTTTCACATGATAACTACTACTGCAAGTCTACAATGCAATTCTAGAAACAAGTTACACACATACTACAAAAATAAAGCACAAACAAAATGTTATTAATTTTAAAGGGATAAAAACAATAATGGTTTTTTTCTTTTCTCAAGTTTAACTTTGTACTCTCCCTAGGTGTGCCTTCTTTCCACAAGAATTATAACAGTATATTAATTACTTCAAACATTAATTATAAAAAACTGGCTTACATAATAACAAAATCAATAAACAATTCTATGAAAAGAAAAGGTTTAGCAATCATACAAGACTTATTAGCACACTCTCAAATCTGAATATAAACTATACAATTAATCTATTTGAGTCACCGTTATAAGTACATCTTACGGATCTAATGCTCATACAGGCAACATCTTTTCTAATGAATCAACTATACTAAATTGAGAATTACATACCACATCTACGGGCAGGCTATTGTCCAATCTGAGTACCAGTTTGTCTCCTTGTGATCCCTTAAATTGCCAAAGAAATTATGATTAATTGATAAGATTAGGTTGTTTGATGGGAATTAGAAACATTTACTAGAGCTTTCATAAAACAATAGAATCTCTGTCAAGCTTATGTTGGCATATAGATATGATAATTTGTTTGAAAATGTTAATAAAACTAACTGTTGAAAAACAAATAAAAGACCAATATTACATCTTCTGGAACTACATGCATGTGTGAAGAAGTAGGGAATGGAACCAGTATGCATCAAATGGTATTTGTATTTAGTTGATAAATACGATTGAATAAAATATTCCCCTTTTATGATGAAAATAAATCAAACTCGACGGAATAGTTTCTGAACAATAAATTTTACAGACAATCATCTTCAAAGTCATCAAACAGACGATTCAGAACAATATCTTCAAGATAAGACGATGCACTCTAATATGATAATTTTACTACAATATTTAAATAACGAACCATCAATCATGGAGAAAGATCCACTGATTTGAAGAACTTTTTGTGTAAATCCCAGGGCTCATACCTGTTCACCACCATCGATCCGCCTTCCATAACAACCACAGTTATTCAGATCGTTAGGTTTAGGGATTGGGATTTGAAAATCGATGTTTAAAACCGTCATCTTCTTCGCATACGCTGCTTATTTGCTCTCTCTAACCCTTGTTTTCAAAATGACAAGGGGGTGAAAGAGTGAATTCCAAAGAGGGCCAGATTAGATTTGAAAATGGAAGGGAAAACCAAAAACTTTTGGAGAGGGGAGTTGTGAATTTTTATTTTTATTTATTTATTTATGAGAATGAGAATGAGAGGGAACTTCAAATTTTTAAAAGGGGAGGTGTGAACTTTATTTGAGACTTTGGAGGGAAGTGAAATTATAAACTAGAACAAAATGTTCGTTTTTTAAATTTCTAAAAAGCTAAAATAATAATTAATTTGGTGTAGATGTATATTTGTTAAAAAAAAACATGTATAAAAAAGATTATATTTTAGAAAAATATTTGTAAAAAGAAAAAAACATGTAAAATATAAAAAGACTATTTTTTAGAAAAATTAAAAAAAAACAATTATAAGTGATATGTATTAAATATATATATATATATATATATATAGATAGTTACATTATAAATGTTACATGAAACATATTTTTCATTACAATGCAAACGTATTTATGACTGAAATTCAGTCATGAAAAAGGTTCCCTCCAAAACCTTATATTAACCACACATATTTGTCACTGAAATTTAGTATCAAATGAGGTGGAAACATATTAGCGACTGAGTATCAATCACTAACATAAGTCGTATAAATATCAGTCTCCAATATTATTAGTAACTGATAAATCAGTCCCAGATGTTACGTATTTGAAACTAATATATCAGTCCCTAATAGTTTAGTCTCTTATGGTCACTTTTTTTGTAGTGGATATAATTGCGTATTTCTATATAGAAGACACATGTAACAAAAGGTTAAACAGTAAGTTTGGTTGGCGTGTCCAGTTATAAGTTCCAACAGTCGACCAAACCACATTCTATCAAATTGTCAAAACCAAACCGTACACCTTTCAAACCGCGCAACCTGATTCGATTAAGATAGTTTGATCTATTTTAACACATGATCAACAAATTAAGATATAGTATGCCTGTTATTTAATAAAAGGAACTAATTGATCATCACTTTAAATTGGGCTTGTTTGCAACTTTCTTACGGTAACTTAGATGAATAATATCTTCCCCACCAAGTGGTTGCAGAGCAAAAACAAAGATGTTAGGATTAGGGATGAGCAAATGCTACTCGTATCGAAACCGAACCGGTATCGGTACCGAAACATACCATACCGTGCCAAGACATTTTCGGTACTTACTTTTTGCCATTTTCGCGATCGGTAATTTATGTTCAGTACCCGTATTTTGGGTTGATTTACCAAGCACTTTCAGTACCAGTACACATTTTTTACGATTTTGGGGATTTGTACTTTTGGTACCGGTACAATTAATTTTACTAGTCTAACCCTACTCGTATCCAAAGTTACCAGTTTTGATGCCCTAGGAAGCTTAAATCTTGACATCCAATCGAAACCAAACCATAGTAAATGTTTGTTTGGTTCTTTCAAATTCTAGCAAATTGGTTTTGATTTAGAGACCTTTACTTGTTTGGCCTAAAAAATGTTTAAATAAGACTATTTAAGATTTTTGATGCTTGGTGTTACTAGATAAATATCATCACGTACACATGCTTTCTTCTGGTTAAATAACTTCAATACTAATTAAATTATAAAGAGCTTTCGTCGCTTTTATTCAATCTTTTTCTATTTATAAACACCATCGCAATTAAAACGTGGTCCTTTTAAGGTCATACACACCATCCATCGCTCGTTGCTTATGAGGTTCATCAATCTTCACGACAACACTTTAATAATGCTTTAAAATCCTAACTGGAATTGTTTTTGAAATAGGAAGACTAATAATTGTTTTTTAAATAAAATATGTCTTGTAGTACTTTGAGTGAAAGCCCACGGTATAATTTGCTTGCTTGTTATTGACATGTAAATGTTATAATTGTGTATTTGTAAAATAGAAACAAAATAAATACCAAAAGTTAAATTGTAGGTTCGATTTACATATCCAGTTCCAAATTCCAACCATCGGCCAACCCCCAAACTATCAAATCGCCAAATCATGAACTGAACGGTACACCTTTCGCGCCGCCCGACCTACTTCGATCAAGAACTGAACTGTACACCTTTCGCGCCGCCCGACCTACTTCGATCAAGATTGTTTGGCAAGTTTCAACGGTTTATAAACACCCAAACAAAACTATGATGCGGAAAACAAGGATTAATTAGTCATTACTTTAAACAATTGGACTTGCTTGTAACTTTCTCAAGATAGCATCGACGAATAATAATATCTTCCTCACCTCCATTACCGTTATGTCTGTTGCAGAGCAAAAACGAAACAGAGATGTTAGGGTTAGGGTTTACTTCAATCTCCATTAACAGAGCTCCGATTCTATCATCTCTTTCAGACCGGAGTAATCCTGATACTAAACCCCAACCTCGCCGGAAAAACGTCACCACTCCACTGCAACCGCCGTCTGTTCCCGCCGGAAAACAACAAACAGGGAAGAAACCATCAGTTGCTGAAGTAGAACGAGCTATTGGCGCTGGTATTTACAAAGACCGTGATCTCAATAGGTGAATTTCATCATCTAGTTTGCGTAATGTTTGTGAATTTCGAATTCTGATTTGTTAGGGTTTTGAATTTATACTGAATTTGTAATCCGATGGTTTCAATTTGTTTTACAATCGAAATTGTGCTAAGTTATGTGATTGATTTCAGTTTGAATTGTTTTTTGATGTTTAGCATGTAGATTATGAGATTAGGGTTTGTAAATTATGAATTCTGATATGTTAGGGTTTTGAATTTGTACTGAATCTGTAATACGATTGTTTCACTTTGTTTGAGATTCGAAATCGGTCTAAATTATGTGACTGTTTGCAATATAATGATTTATTGGATGTTTAGCAGGTAGATAATGATTATTAGGTTTTTTGAATTTCTGCCTGATGTTGTGAAATTGAATTAGCAGGGAGTCTGAGCAGGAAAAGACTCTGTTTGATCAAATTTTGTCAAATTCGATTGGTACGACAGAAGGAGATGTGGAGAAGAAGCTTCGAGAGACTGGTGAATGGCTTATTGATCAAACTGAAGGTCCATCTGGATCTGGTTCACCTGGTAAACCAATCATTCTTGAATTTAGTTCAACTTAGATGGATTTTTTGAGTTAAATCTGCAGAATTTGCATGTTTGCTTGCATCTATGTTCATGATTAATCTTCTAAAGCTTGTGTTCATACATTGTTTTGCTGATGATTTTCAGGGAAGAATATTCTGAAGGTGGTGTTTTTGTGGATTCTTCCTGTGTGGATCATGTCGTTTCTTGTGGCTTCTGGTATCGTAAAGATTCCATTCGTCAATCTTGATGATTTAATCTTGTGAACCAAAGGTATGATTTCCAAGGAAAAAACATGCGCTTCCTTTTGCGGATTAGCTGTACATACGACATAGTACAAGTACATTGGTTCTGTATAATGTCATACACCAAATGGTAAATTTATTCATCTTATTATGTTAACTAACTCCATTTCGCTATCGTTTTTTATGTTCGAGTTTATACCAAGTCGAGGAGAACTTGAGTGATCATCGATCACATGGCTTGAACTTTGATACGAGCATGTTGGAGCGGGTTAGTATGTGAAAGTGATGATGTAAACTATACAGCCTAAGACCATCGACAATCATACATCCTTAGGTGTCTCCTCATGACTCTTACGTCATGCCATGTTAATTTTTACATATTTTTCATTATAATGTTCGGGTTTGTACTATGTTGAGGAAAGCTTGAGTGGTCGTCAATCAAATGGTTTGGGGACTTTGATACGAACATTGTTGGAGCGGGTCAATACACGAAATGATGATACAAACTATACGACCTAAAAGATGATTTACAATCATACCTCCTTATGTTTATCCTTATAATTGTCACGTCATGGCATATTAGTTAATTAATATCCTTCATTTCTGTGACCATCGTCTACGCGTCTAACGTGGCAGATTAGCGAGGATGTCCGTTTGATGTGGATTAGAGACTAAGACTAAGGGGGCGTTTGGTTCGCGGAATGTTTTGGAATTTGAATTGGAATTTGAATTGGAATTTGTATACGAATTAGAATTCGAGGGAATTGGATTTGGAATTTAAACATTCCAATGGGAATTGGAATTTGTTGAAATTGGAATCTCGATTCCATTTTTGTTATGTTTGGTTGTCAAATGAATTGGAATCTATCACCCACAACCCCCGTTTCGGGTCGAAACAGTACGGGTCGAAACGGTCGAACAGGTACGGGTCGAAACGATTGAAACGGTTCGGTTCGAAACGGTACGGGTCGAATCGGTTCATGTCGAAAAGGTACGGGGGCGAAACGGTTCGAATCGAAAAGGTTCGATTCGAAATGGTTCGTGTCGAAACGGTACGGGTCGAAATAGTACGGGTCGATACGGTACCAGTCGGAATGGTTCGTGTTGGAACGGTTCAGATCAAAACCGATACGGGTCGAAACGGTTCGGCTCGAAATCGTTCGCGATGAACTGGTACGGGGGCGAACCGGTTTGCGTCGAAACGCTACGGGTCGAAACCGGTACGGGTCGAAGGTCGAAACAATACGGGTCGAAACGGTACGACGGTTCGGTTCGAAACGGTACGGGTCGAAACGGTTCGCGACGAAGCGGTTCGTGTCGAAACGGTTCGATTCGAAACGGTTCTTGTCGAAACGGTTCGCGTCGAAACGGTTCGCGTCGAAACGGTACGAGTCGAAACGGCTCGCGTCAAAACGGTTCGCGTCGAAACGGTATAGGTCGACACGAGTCGGGTTGAAACGGTACGGGTCGAAACCGTTCGGGTCGAAGATTCCAATGAATTTACTTTAATTCATTCACATATAGGAAGGATTTTGAATTCCTTTATTTAAAGGAATTCATGCCTAATTCCAATTCTAATTCCATTGTCAACCAAACACATGAAGATTGGAATTGAGATTCCAATTCCATCAATTTTTTTGAACCAAACATATTAAGAGATGGAATTCACATTCCAATTCCCTTAAATTCCATTGAATTCCTGTCAACCAAACGCCCCCTAAGTGTCGGTTTTTCATTCGGGCAGCAATTTGGCTAGCATGCCCATTGTTGTCCATCCGTTAGAGATGGTTGAAAAAAATTTAGCAATGGATTTGTTCTTCGAAATTTTAATATATTACATATGTTTTTTATACAATTTAGATGTTACATAACTCAAATCTAATAAGTTCTAATAATTATTTATTTATTTATTTGGAAGCAGCTTCTCTGTTCTTACGGGGTCAGGGGCGGATCTAGTGCATACAAAGGGGCAACCCCCGCTACGGCTTGGCGCTCTGGCGGTAGTGTAAAATTAATGTAAATTTTGGAAAAATTTGACGTTGTTTCGATTTCGTTACCGCTTATTTATAAAACGTTACGGCTTGGCGGATTTTCTAGATCCGTCACTGTACGAGGTAGATATAAGGTTGTCCACATCTTATCATCCTCAGACCCTACCTTGTCTTGCTAGTGGTGGGATTTACTGAGTATGATGATGTTTGTAAGTACAAGTTATTTTATTAATTAATAACAAAATAGACATATCGATATTGATAAAGCTAGTAGAAATTATCCTTGGTTTATTTTGTTTTACCTAAATAACAAATTACCTAATTGAAATCTAATATATATGTCAAAAAACTTTTTTAATTAGAGAGGAAGTTGTCACACATGTTCATATTTGTGGCCATCTTTCTTCTCGATGAATCTAAGATCACATAGAATGGACATGAGATTCTGGTGTGGTGGCCTCTCTATGTTGGGCACACGGGCTTGGAAGAGTGTGGGTGTTTTCCATCGGCTTGGAAGAGTTTGATGTGGCGACGTGGCACAATTTGGTTGGGTGTGGGTTATAGTCGTTGCCCCGAACAGTTAATTATTTTTGTTACTTTGAAAAAAGTATAAAACTTCTCCTATATAATCAAACCAATTCTATCATTTTTACCTTACAAAAAAATCTCTTTTCATTTCATTCTCTTCAAAAATTTAGAAAAAATGGTAGAGATTCCATGGACCGAAGAAGAAGAATTGCGTTGTGTGAATCTTGAAGCGCTTACCCGCTATACGCCTCGTGGTCACTCGGGTCCGTTCTAGGGGCGTATTTTCCAACAATTTTGTTCATAGGAGTGACATCAACCGAACCGTGGATTCGCTTTCTTTGTGTTTCAGGACTATTCGTTTCGATAGTTTAAGATTTAAGATGGTGCAGAATGCTGTTCAAAATGACGGCGTTGACCTTTCGGAAGATGACATCATACAAATTGCCCTCGTCGACTACATGCACAAATACAACCGTGACTTCAAACACATTTTAGTGTGGCAGATAATTAGATTTTTATTTAATTATGTTTAAGTTTAACCTTTACTTTTAGTTATGTAATATTTTTTTAGTTTATATTGTGTGTTTCTTTAGTTAAGGTTTTTATTTTTTAAATTATGTAATGTTTTTTTATTAATGTTATTTCTTTAATTAGTATTAATGTTTTTTTAATTTAATAAATTTTATCATGGTTGTAAAAGTCCCGCCCAGACTCCGGATACTCTCCAAGTAGTCGCTACAAGGTAGGCTGCTGAGGCCTGAGTACTGTTCACCTAGGCCGATTACTCCCCGAGTAATCTCAACCTAGGCCGAGTACTTCCCAAGTACTCTTAAATTCGATTAGGAGCGCCTAGCAACTTTTACAACCTTGGATTTTATAAAATATTTAGATATAAAATAATAATAATAATAATAAGTGTGTCACCCGTCACACCACACCACCCTTTCATACCCCATCCCACTTCTCCTTTTTTTTGCACCACACCACTTTTTTTGACATGTGCTGACGTGGTTGCTACATGTCTCATTACGCCCACTTTTCACGTCACCACCCCTTTAGTCTAAATTCCTTTTAAAAAACAGACGTATTTTAAAATTGTTTAAGAAAGTATTATGAAACTTAACTAACAAGTTTTATTTTATATATTATATTTAAGGCTTCGACATTGTTTGAGAAAGTATTATGAAACTTAACTAACAATTTTTTATTTTATATATTATATTTAAGGCTTCGACGAATCCAGGTCACAATCTGCTTGAGATAATGTGATACTTTAATAGAAACCATTTAAATCATTATTTATACACACATGTGCATGTCATATGGGTTTTCTAAAAGAAAAAAAATGCAATAAAAAATGGGTGTTTAGATCAGACCAACCGACTACTTGTTTTAGAATTCACATATTTGTGTAGCATAGTATAAGACCATTATCAATAGGGCCTGCATTTGGTGTGATACATCTTACTCGTACTCGATTATAAAGTTTGTGTTTCATACTTGTCATGCATTGTTACTCAAGACTCATTGGATTCATGGGTATACTTGCGGCATCGAGTATCCAGGATTATGATCTTAGGGTGAAGGGAGTGGTTACCTAATGGTATTTAGGTAAACTCCTAATTCACCCAATCGCATCGCGCCATATCAAGTCACCTAATTAAGTTACTTAATGCTCAAAAACATTGGCGGTGGTTTACTTAATGGGGTTTAGGTACACTATTTTTTTAAAGGAAAATGTGTGATTGGTTGAGAAGGAATGGGGCCTACCACACACCCATCTCTCTCCCCCAATCGGTAAACCTTCACCGAAAATCCCCCCCCCCCCCACTCGGTAAACATGTGATCGGTAAAACGTTGGCGGTGGAGTGGGATTCGGTACCGAGTGGGTTACCGAACCCACTACATTCACCCGTATGTCTTTAAAAATTACTAGATTGGATGCATAGTTGGGATGTCATTATCTGACAACGCTCTTAAACTCACCGCACTCACCGACTTGAATATCAAATACTCAACTACGTTTCTTATAATTCTAATAATTTCAAGTTTCTAACGATATTTTTGGTCTTGGTGTGGGCAAATGGGACGGACAAGGGATCACCTGATACAATTCATGTCTTGAACCCTCGAAACATTATAAATATTATACTCGAATACCTGCTCTATCAATAAGTTTCATCTATCAGGTTCTTTTTCCACCACTACTATCGATCAATATGCTTCTAAAAGTGACATACGAAATTGTTGTAGGGGTGATGCAACCCCTTCGCCAAAAGTGTTTCATAAGTCTTACCTTCAACTCCATGTAGCGTAATCCTGGTCCTGACTCGAGGTCTTGACTCGAGGTCTTCTTTGTAGCACAATCCAAGGTTGTGATGACACCAACAAACCATCTTATTATCTATACTTTCTTAGGTAAAATTCATACATAAAAAAAATATCCATAAATTGACAAATTATTCAAGGATATTCTAATGCTTATATATTTACTTGGTGTTTGGGATCACATATACATACACGCTTGAAATTTTTTGAAATAAGCATTAGCCCAAGTTCTTAACTTAGATCTATCGTTTATACACGATGGATTTAACTTTTTAGGTATAAAGAGAATTTTAGAATGTATTTTTTTCTTAGGATTCTAATATTGGGATGGTATTTATACGTTGGGTGATGGAAGAATTGAGGGAGTTTATGTGAGCAAAAGAAGAAATAATGTGAATCGAACATAGTCAAACCCTACAAAAATGGAGGCTCGTTAAATATTGGACCTCATGATTCAACTTATTTTTTTTACAGTCGAGCCGCCCCTAGTCACATTAGTTAAACCGGGAACCACGTATTATAGGTCAATGAACTGGATACAAATTAGAGTATATTATGATTTTTGTCATTTATTCATATCCAAATTATGCAATGGGTCCTTTAGAAAATGTCTTTCATTCGTTGTCCTTTACTCGAAATTCTTAGGGATTATACTCGCACACTTCCATAACCTCCTTCTTCCTCAAAATTCGTTTAATAAAAACTAACAAATAAAAAGTAGATGGCGGTGTTTTGTTGGTGTGACAAGGAAGCGGTTGTAAAGTCATTTTGGACTAGTTAACTGATTGATAGCGTTATCTGGATGATCTTTAAGGACTACTCTTTCATCCACTCAAAATATATGCCATTTCAACCGATCCATAAAATCAACATAAGTGCTTCTACTCGCTTCCCTTGATTACAATATCAAAACACCCATCACAATTACAAATGAGAATCACCTCATACAACCAAAAACCCACAATTAAAGAATCACATTATACAAACAAAAGAAGAATTCATTAACCTTACCTAGGAATAATCTAGTAAGAAGAATTCATTAATGACATTGTTATAACTTTTAAGGTACCTCTCAAATTTAGCAAGTGAGAATTGCTTGAAGCCACATTAAAAAATTAACTTTAAGACACATCATTATGCTAACTTTTAGTCCTTGGTAATCTTCTATACATACATATTTATATTATCATCTCACAAGAATAAGAAAACAAATATAACACCTAAGAAAAAGAACGGACCACCGTGTAATGACGGTGGCCGCCAAGTCGACCATATTCCCAAAAAATAATAATAAAAATCAAGAAAAAAAATTAAAATAAAAACCCCTTCTTCATTTCACAGCCCACAATTCACAACAAAGTAACGGTGTGCAGTTGTCAATAATCTTCAGATTCCTTCACACACCAACGATCGAAATACTCGCCGATCTATCAGTACAACCGTCCGATCACCCCACAATCTGAGATGGGTACGATGCAAACATGGCGGAAAGCCTACGGTGCTCTCAAAGATCAAACCACCGTTGGATTAGCACATGTTAATAGCGATTTCAAGGTCTTACCTCTTAATCTCAACCCCTTTTTAACCAATTTTATTAAAGATCTTTCTTTGTTGATCATTTGATAATTAGGGTTTCTTTGATTTAGGATGTGGATGTTGCAATTGTTAAGGCTACTAATCATGTTGAGTGCCCCCCTAAAGAAAGGCACATCAGAAGTGAGTGATTGATGAAATCTTGAATCTTGTTGTTTTAATTGATTGATGGGTTTTTTTTAATGTGGGTTTTGGTTTATTTGGGGGAATGTTGAATGTGTGGTATGTTTTTGTAGAGATTTTGGCGTATACGTCTGCGATTCGGCCTCGGGCAGATGTGCAGTATTGTTTGCATGCTTTGGCTAGGAGATTGGCGAAGACGCGGAATTGGACGGTATTGTTTTGAAGTTTTTTTTGTTGGTGTTGGTAGATGTGAAGTTAGGTTTGATCATTGTTGAAATGTTATCGTAAATTCGTAATATATGCTGTTTGGTAGCCTGTTAATGATTTCATTAAGAGGCTACCTCTGAATCGGTCAGAGGAGCCTCATAATCGGTAAGTTTTAGAAACATTCGGTCAGAGGAGCTTCATAATCGGTAAGTTTTAGAAACATGCTGACCGATGCAGAGGCTACCTCTTAATGGCTCAACACAAGGTTGCCAAACAGCCCGGTTAGTTGTAGTGTGTATATTACTAATACAGTAATAATCTGAACTTTTATTGGAACTTAAAACTCTGATTTTTAAATACAAATCGGAATGTGATATCTTTAAAAAGGTTAGAATTATCAAGACGGTCGTCATGTTCTTGTTTTGATTCTGAATCAGCATTTTAGTTTTGGAAGAATTGAATGATGGGTGTCATACCGTTGTTTGTTTACTCGGTTTAGTATTAAAGTGGTTCCGTTTTCTGTTATTTAACGTTCTGGCTATAATTCAGGTGGCATTGAAGACGCTGATAGTTATCCATAGGACACTAAGGGAGGGTGATCCTACTTTCAGGGAAGAACTATTAAATTTCCAACAAAGAGGTCGTGTTCTCCAGTTAGCTAATTTCAAGGATGATTCAAGCCCCGTCGGTTGTTGTCGAAACCCTAGTCTTGCAGTTTTTAAAAACTTATGATCGGTTTTGTACAATGTTTGCGAGTACTTACGTAGTTACGTATTTGTGTAATATCTTCTGCCAGCTTGGGATTGTTCTGCTTGGGTGCGTACTTACGGACTTTTCTTAGAAGAACGACTCGAGTGCTTCAGAATTTTGAAATATGATATTGAAGCTGAGCGAATCCCAAGACCGGCCCAAGGTGAAGAAAATAAGGTATGCACTTGGATGAACTTGCATTCTGTCTATGCTTAGTTAATAAATGTATAGCAACTCAAATCAAATTATTTGTAACATACATTAGAAACAGAATAAGGATCACATACTTGATGAAGTAACTAAATAAATTTTATAGTGTAGGGGAAACAAAATACTTGAAAGTTTTGAATATCTGTTAGTGAAAAGACGTTATATCGGTGATTCAGTGTGGTAGAACATTCAAGTTGAATTATGTAACTTTTTGCGGACTTTTATTGTATTCTTGTTGGAGATAATATGGGTCTAGTTGTTAGGTTGAATGCTTTAGTAGTATCAAAATTGATTTGTTTGTAATGAGTGGTTTTATAGAAATGGGATGACTTGATATTATTATCAGTCCATTTGTGCAAATTTATCATTAGTACAATATTTGAATTAGAATGAATTGATTTTACTTGTCTGGCATCTTTTCTGTTCTGACTACAGAAGGATTGGTTATGGAATTTTTCGTTGATCACGACATCAGTCTTTAGAATAAATTTTTATCTCGTTACTTCGTTAGGTTGAATTCCAAATTTTATTGGTGACTAGAGATTGTTTTGTTTAACTCAACATTAGTTAAGTCATGTTATTGTTTTGATTTGCATTTGTAAAATTTTTGTAGTCACTTTTCTAGTCACACAGGCTGTTATTAAAAATTTGTATCTAGTCACTTTTCTTTTGGAAGGAATATATAGTATCTTGATTAAATCTTCTAAGTTAAGTACTTTTTTAAACTATATGTTTGGCATGTACATATATAGTTCAGAACTTAATGCTACCACCTTAGCATCCATAAATAGTTAAATGCAAATATAACGACGAAAATAACATAATAAAGACAATGGAAATATATAAATTTTGCTAAAGCCCAAAGCATTTATGCATGTCTTTAAGACAAAAGAATTGAATATTCCAAAAATAAAGTTACTAAAAGATCTAATTGTCCACTCATAGTTGATAAAAGTTGGAGCTGGCAACCCACTTTTTGTTGAGCATTTAATTCAGGTCATTGAGCAAATGAAAACTCCACAACTAAGAACTAACTAATTTATTTCTTATTTAATGTAAGGCTGTCTACATCTTACCCTCCTCAGACCCTACCTTTGCTTTGCTAGTGGTGCGATTTACTAAGGATGATTTTATGTAACTTGTTGATAGAAAAATATTGACCTTGTGTTGGTTAGGAAAATACTAAGCATATCACTATAAAGTGATTTAGCAGTAAGTCTGTGACATAGTTGTCAATAGCGATCATAGCGATCGCTATAGCGCGCTACGTAGCGTATAGGTCTTGTGTCGCTATTAGGGTTGTAGCGATGGATAGGGAGAATAGCGACACTTTATTATTTTTTTTGTTTTTTTCATATAAATAGCAATTAAATATAACTATAACATAGCTGGATTTTAGGTTTTTGTTAAATATACTTGTAAATAGCATATATACCAGGGTATTTTGATATAATTTACATATAAAATTTTAAATTTTTTTTCAAATGTATCGCTATTTATAAAATAGCCGCCCGCTATTTATCGCTATTCGCTATATAGCATATAGGTACCTTACCGCTATTTGTCGCTACTCGCCATTAACAACTATTCTGTGACAAAATTCTATTATCTATATTGTGATTTGGATTGTTGTTTTGCATAAATAGAATGCTTTAGTTCTCTAGTTTGGTCATTTACTCAACTCCCTTGGTCATACAACACACGAGTTTGAATATTGTTAATAGCTATCAAGTATTGTTATTGACAAGTGGTAATTATTTGCGAAGATGCATTATAAAAGGTGAATAATGTTACTTGTTACGAAAATATTTTCAGCGTATTTGGAATCATACTTTATTAGTTTCTATAACGTTTGATATACTATCTTAAAATATGGCCTTGACGTTTACTGTATTGTATTATAATAATAAAATTTAATACATCAAATTGAATATTCTGAATGCTAGATAGACAATCAATCATCAATGGGTACTTTTCTCCATTTACAATAAAATTATTACTTTCTACATTTATGTTTTTACTTTTTATTAAGTGACAAATATGTCATTTATATGTTACTTGTAACTGCAGGGGTATAGCAGAACACGAGATCTTGAAAGTGAAGAGTTATTGGAACAACTGCCTTCTTTGCAGCAGCTACTTTATCGTCTTATGGGATGCAGGGCAAGTTACATTTACATTAATTTCCGTAGGATATATATATTTTTATTTCCTTTTTAATCAATTAAAACCGTCTTTTTCCTATTTTCTGCAGCCTGAAGGTGCGGCTGTCGGCAATTATTTGATACAATACGCCCTGGCTTTGGTTCTTAAAGAGAGTTTTAAAATCTATTGTGCTGTAAACGATGGAATCATCAATCTTATTGATAAGGTAAAGTATCCGTATATTTTTTTATTTTAAAACCTTATACTAGTTTTCATTTATTTTATTTGTTCTTTCAACTCTTTCCTATTTCCAGTTTTTTGAGATGCCAAGACACGAAGCTATCAAGGCCCTGGACATATACAAAAGAGGCCGGTCAGCAGGTAACCGAATCATACATTCTAAATTAACTTAATAGAATTTTCAGATTATTATTGAAATTATATAATTTTTATGATTATATTTGTCGTGTAACTATTTTATCCAGGCTGCGAACCTTTCCGACTTCTATGATGTCTGCAAGAGATTGGAGCTTGCTAGAAATTTCCAGTTTCCTGTTTTGAGAGAGGTATGATTCTTACGCTTTAAGATGGTAGGGGGCATTATGGTAATTACAACAAGCTGGCGTTGGTATTTATACATTTTCTTTGACACCGTTTTTATTTTTCCAGCCTCCACAATCTTTTCTTGCAACAATGGAAGAGTACATAAGAGAAGCCCCACGGTTGGTCGCTGGTCCCGCACAGCCATTAGTGAGTGTTGACTTTTTGACTCGTAAACATACATTTTCATTTCGTTCATTATATGTACCTTGTAATTAATATAAAATATTTGGTGATTTGTGTTTAGGAGTTCCCAGAAAGACTTATGTTGACTTATAAACCCGAAGAAGATAACACCCCTCATGAAGAAGATACCGATTCACCACCTATTGAGGAACCTAAACCACTTCCCGCAGATGACCTCATCGCTTCGGATGATGTACCCGAGCCTACACAAACACAACCCGCACCAACTTTCAACAGCAGGGATCCTGATGATTTATTGGTAAATTATTTAATTAAATAATATATCTTTTATCATTATTATATAAAACACTTTTTCTAAAATAGTTAGTGTGTTTAGGGGTTGAATTTCGATGCGCCCAATGGATCGGCTATCGAGGAAAGCAACGCCCTAGCTCTTGCCATCGTTCCATCTGGTAAAGTTTCAAGTTTTAATTTAGTTGATGGTATTTTAGACATTTAATGAATACTAAAACGATTTCTTGATGTTTAAGATACCACGTCCTCTGGATCGGCTTTTCAAACGAAAGATTTTGATCCGACCGGCTGGGAACTTGCTTTGGTCTCCACTCCTAGCACCAATATTTCATCTGTTCAGGAGAGGCAGCTGGTAACTGTCAAAACTGCCGTCACATCGCTCTAATGATTCTTGTCTGGGCGGGCTGGGTAACGGGTCAAAATGGGTTTCGGCTGAAGCATGTCCTTTGGGTAACGGGTTGAAACATGTCATTTGGGTAGCGGGTCAAAATGGGTGGTACGGGTTGCAACATGACAATTTTCTAGTACAGTTTAAAACAAGCTAGGTCGTCGTATTGTCACGCAAACACTCTTTACAATAGGCCTGTAAATGAACCGAACAAATACGAACACAGGCATGTTCGTGTTCATTCATTTAACTTTAACCGTTAATCGAATACATTTGTTTGTTCATGTTAGTTTATTGAGAAAATGGGCATGTTCATGTTCGTTTAAAACCTTAACGAACGTAAACGAACATAATTTAACAAACAATAAACAACACAAATGAACATAATTGAAGAAACATAAATGGTCATACTTTACTAAACATAAAGGAACATAAAGTAATTTTTAATATAAATTAGTGATTAATCATGATAAATTCCATTGGAAAACCCAATTACCAATAAGTTATATTAAGCAGTTAGAAAGTTCCTTTTATGTTTAATATTTGTATAAATATAACTACTTAAGTATTTAAATTCAAACGAACATAAACAAATAAAAATAAACGACCATAAATGAACAATCGTGCGTTCACAAACATAAATGAACGAACAAAACGTGTGTTCAAGCTCGTTTGTTTAGACAAATCAACCAATAATATAAATGAACTTCCTGCCGAACAAGTTCATAAACAGTTCATGAGCGTTCGGTTCATTTACAAGAATATTATTTTCACTAGGATAAAATAAATCTCTCGAAGAAATTGATTTAGGGGATTGAACTATCTGATGTATCTAAATGGGAGATAACACAGAATCGTTCAATAAGTTTGTTTCTATAAGTTAATAAATTTGTGTTGGCAGGCTGGTGGACTGGACTCGCTGACGCTCAACAGTTTATATGATGAAGGAGCATATAGAGCAGCCCAGCAGCCCGTGTACGGATCACCAGCACCTAACCCATTTGAAGTAGCCGACCCGTTTGCTATGTCAGCTCAACCTGTTCAACCTCAAATGCCACAGCCATATCAGGCTAACCCCTTCGGCCCATACACACAACCTGCCGCCCTTTATGGACCTCCACAACAACCACCGAATCTGATAATGGCCCCACCAAACCCGTTTATGGATTCAGGGTTTGGCCCGTTTCCAGTCAACAATAACAATGCTCATCCCCAAACCACAAATCCCTTTGGAACAACCTTGTTATGATACAACTATGAACCTACACGAGCCCATTAAATGCTCTATTAGTTGAAAGGAAGAAAAATGAAATTTGTTGGTATATATCTGGAGATGGATGAGAGTCGAGAGTCGAGACATTTGTTGTGGTTTTGCATTCGATCAAGAGACCGATACGATATGAAATTCTTGTTAGTTTTCGCAAGTCGTATGTAGTTGTAAACAATGACTCATGGTTGATAATATGGTCATGTGATTTGGCTTGTAAACATTTTTATCCCGTCATTTGTTGGAGCTTTTGATGGATTTTTTTTTAATTATTTGGATCAATTTCTTAGATTGGATCCTAGGATGCTGATATTGTTGCCAAACTTTTAAAAACTTTTAGTTGCAATATACAAGAGTTAAATGCTTGGTTGGTCCCTGGGTTTGCAAATATTGCAGACATGGTCCCAGTGGTTTAATAATTAAATGCTTGGTTCCAGAGTTTGTAATTTTTGCACTCATGTGGTCCTATTTGCTAACCCATGTTAAATTTCTGAGTTAAATATGTGCAAAATGACTAAATTGCCCTTACACAATTAAAAAAAAGAAACAAAAAACAAAAACAAATGTTCTTCCCCTTTCTCTCTCTCTGTAAAACCCACCTCCACTTTCAACCCACCACCACTACCACCTCCTCCACCGTCAACTCACCATCTCCACCCAACCACCACCTGTTCAGTACATATATTTAAGAATCTGGCCCTCACCACAACACCACCCCCAACCTCCACCACCCCAATCACCACCACACAAACCCGCCGGAAAATGATTATAGCCTGAAAAAAGAATCTGCCTGAAAAAGATTATAGCCAGAAAACTAAAGCCGGAGACGATGACAATGGTGAAGGAGGTGGTCGGCGGCTTCCGGGTCTCACCTCTACCACAACCCCACCCCAACCTCCACCAGCCCAATTACCACCACACAAACCCACCGGAAAACAATTATAGCCGGAAAAAAATTTGGCCGGAAAAACGATTATAAATAAATTCAAAAAGAAAAACCTGAAAACAAAGTAGTTTTGTAAATTAAGAGAACTCCTAAAACGTTTCGACATGTTTTGACATAATTAAACGCCATACATATACAAATATTCTTTATACAGAGCGACCCAAATACCCTTTTCGTCTCTCTCATCTTGTTTTTCTTGCTTCACCTCGATAACTGCCCCTGTCGTCCCTCTTTTCTTGAAAAATCAACCATTTTGACGTTGTTTTTAAGTGTGGAATGTGGACTTGATCCAAGTTTTCCAGGTTTTTATCAATGTATGGTGGCAATTCTAGGTGGTGGTGATGGTGGATGTATGATGTTGCTGTTGTTGTTGTGGGTTTAGAGAGAGAAAAAGGGAGAGTTGCTGAGAAAGAGAGAGATCTGTGGGAGGGTGGGTGAGATTGGTTAAGTGAATATGGGCCCACTTTATAATTAGATCTTTTTAGTAATTTATTTATTTATTTACTTATTTATTTTGCTATTACTACTAAGGGTAGTTTGGTAATTTTACATAGACTTAACTAAAAAATTTAACGTTAGTTAGTGATAAGGACCATACGAGTGCAAAAATTACAAACACCGGGACCAAGCATGTAATTATTGAACCACTGGGACCAAGTCTGCAATATTTGCAAACCACGGGGACCAACCAAGCATTTAACTCCAATATACAATGATCTATGGCCTGCTTTCTGGCTATAATGTAATAAATCTTAACTGGAAACTTATTATGATTCTTTTTAGTCTTAAAGAGCATAATGTTTTTTACAATAAATACATATTATAAAACTATTAATTATTTTAAGAAAAAAAAGTTGATTTGTGTGCACAAATCTAAAACATTACATAAATTTAAGTTTGCCTATTACAATACATATCCATCCATAATTTTTTTAAGTAAATGATTTTTTATATAAAATAGAAGAAACTAAAATTAAATAAGAAAAGAAAAATACATTTAAACCCAACTCAACCCAACCTGCCCCCACCCCCGCGTTGTTCATATCGATGGACTTGTTTTTCAACAATCTGTCATGGACGTTTTGCATAATGGGTCGTTTGTGATTCGTCTCGATGGACCTGTTTTTCAACAATCTGACATGGACGCCGTTAGTGGGTCATTTGTGGCTCGTCTTAATCTTATGTATTATACATTTATACTTAAATCAATATATAGAATACAAATTATATACGACTTTGCCCTATAAATAAATTAGATATTATTATAATTAAATCAATACTTAAATCAATATATAGAAATACAAATGTATATACGACTTTGCCCTATAAATTAATTAGATTTTTAATGTTCCTCTATTCAATCAATTCAATAGGATGTATGCTAATTTTTATATCTTGAATTTCTGACATTCTAAAAATATACCTTAATCATGAGATGCGATGAACGATGATAGATTTATTAAAACCATTTTTCTTGTATTATTTTTAGGGTTATTGGATTTAATCACCCCAACTATTGGCTATTCGCCGCTGCCACTCTCAACTATCACTTTGACGCCTCTCACCCTAACTTAACATTTAATGTGTTCTGTCACCACGTCGTTACCTATTCACTAACTTTTGATCTTGTTACTATACTTTTCGGGTGTCATAGGAATCTTAGGAAGGTTTTAGGGATCTTAGGACACCCCCAAAAGTATAGTAACAGGATCAAAAGTTAGTAATCAATTAACGTTTGGTGACAGAACACTTAAAGTGTTAAGTTGGAGGTGTGCGAGCGTCAAAGTGATAATTGGGGGTAGCAGCGGCTAATAGCAGATAGTTAGGGGTGATAAAATCCAATAACCATTATTTTTATGATATGATTAGTGTTTTTATTCCAAAATTTCATTTGAAATATAATATTATTGTATTTGATTGTATTACTTCCTTATAATGTTAGTTTGATTCTTGATTTGCTATCAATTGATTAATTAGTTATAAAATGAAGTTATTTAATCTTAAAGTAGAAGCCAATAAGATGGTATAATGATGATTTATGAATTTTAGATATTATTATTTTGAACTTTAGTGGGTGGTAAGGTGTCATTGTTGAAATTGTCTATTCAAAAGCAACAATATGTGGGGTTCGAAATACATTCAAAGCATTTAGACTTTCAGAAGTGTTTTTAAAATTTCATATCAGACGCAGAAGACGGTCTTTTCCAAGAACAAGACGAAAAAAACAAATAACTAGTTTTTTTAATATAAAAACAAATTACAAGAAAATGCTCCAAATGCAATATTGATTTATCTTCTTTAATAATATAAAAACAAATTACAAGAAATGCTCCAAATGTTATAAAAGGAATTTGATTAATCCTATTGTCCTTCATATTTTTATATTGATATTACCTTTATTGTTTTAGTGAAGTTTTCAATTGTTTACTCATCAAGAAAAATGCTACTCACAAGCACATGTCAACAAATGCGCAAGTAACCTTAATTTTTATCATTTAGTCTATAATATTTTCAACTTACGAATTGTATCACGTCAATCTCAACTTTCAACTTATTTTCTTCTGACACTTCCAAACTAACTAAACCATAACCCAGTTAGTCGACGTCAGATGTCACGCCACTAAATAAGTGCCACATCAAATGTCACGTTATCAAAAAATGCCATTCTTCGTATATGCATACTAGCAAACACTTCTTTGTCAATGTGGTAAGAAATAAATGAGTCATAATTTCTTCCCTACGAATATTTTGGGTTTTCCTATAATCATTCTTTAATTGGCCTCCCACGAGGTTTACAAAAACTTTTGTTATACTTAAGAATGAATTGGTTATAACTAATCACATAATTAACCTTCAAATCACGTGATTAACCTCTATAATATTCTTCTTTAACTTTAAAGATATGAGATCTTTAATTCTTCATCAAAATCTTTAGTTAAAAACATAAGAATAAAGTTGGAAAGAAAATATGTTTTATATTATTGTAAAGATGATGACATAATAAAATGTTAAAATTCAATCATATACACTTAGGATCAACTTTACCAATGTGTAATCTATTTCTTTCTTTTTTAAATTAATTAAACAAAATAAAAGTTAATGATAGAATAAAATATAAAGAAAAAGCAAAAATGAACGGGATCTTATAAGGTGAAATGTTGTAATAGTACCTTTTGAATAGTTTGGGCCTTGGGGAGGCTCTTGGATCTCACAACCTTTTTTGCATATTTTTTTTATTTAAATAAAAGTATAAAAGATATCTTTTTGACTAATTATATACGGGAAATATAACTTAAGAGCTTTTCATTATCTTAGGATATATTAACTAATTAAATGGATAAAGTTGGTCAAGAAAAATATGAAATAACCTTTAAGAAAAGGAAAATAAAAAGAAAGTAACAGGAAGAAATTAAATTAAAAAAAATAATTGCAATAAAAACTTGAAAGGTCATGCCTGAGGGAGAGTTAAAGCTCATAATAACACTTGCTTCACTTTTAAACATGAGAAATAACAAGTTGAAGATACCTACACGTTAGAGGTTGTGTAAAAGGTTAGAACCCCGTGTATTACATGGAGTGAATAAATATAATTCTATAAACTAAGTAATAAAATAGTTACAATTTTTTTTTTGTTTATTATTAGGTTATAAATTTTTGTACTATGTGATGTTAGATAATAAACAGAAAACTTAGAAGAAACATTTTAGTAGAAAATATTAAATATACAAATAACCATGATTTATAATAATTATTATTATTTAATATAACAAAGATAGAAAAATAAGGGTGAAACCAGAATAATTATGATTTAGTAAAAAAAATATTAAATATATACAAATAATCATGATTTATAATTATTATTACTACTATTTACTATAACAGAGAGAAAAATAAAGGTGAAAACGTAACAATCATGATTTAGTATTATTATTAATAAATTAAACAAAGAACGTCATGTAACATTCATTGGCATCCTTTATTAAAAGTAGGATTTTAAATATACCACATATAAAAAAATATATATATATATATGTTCTACATGTATTGAATAAATCCTTTTAATGAAACAACCGAATAAAATAAATATATTTATTTTATCTTTTCATAAAAAATATAAACACATAATAATAGAGCACGTCGACACATGTCAGTGGTTTTTTTTTTCTAATACAAAACATATATACAAGGGGATGTTTATAGGGAGGTTAAAAAAACAATGTAAACGAAACTGATAAACTCTTATATAAATTATTAAAAGTACCGGTAAAAAGAAATCTTTATCTTTATAAACAATAAAAATGAATATTTATAAATCGTTTTTACAAATTTTAAAATTTTTAATAATCGACTTTCCATAATAAATATTTATTTAGACAGGAAAAGAAAATTAAGACCACCTCATAAAGCGAAATGTGTCCCCCCAAATGATTTCTTTACATGGTATAGATATAAATTATATAGTTTGAATAGTCAGCTAGGAATCTTATATAAATACATATTCTTGCATATGAAATTCATCATCAAATATAACTACCTCATATGAAATTTCATTATTTAACAAAGGTTTTCAACTATAGTAATAAATACCGTGATGGTCAAATTAACGAAGGTCGTTTTGTTAGGATTTGTACTAAAATATTTGGATTTTACTGACTAGTCTGAGACTTTATTAAGGATGGCATCAATGGATTAAGAAGGTGTACGTTCCTAGCCATGTCTATTCGACAAACACACCACTAGTTGAGAGCGTGGCCTCTATCTTAATTAGTCCAAGGCAGGACAAAATCAGTGACCGTTATCAAGAGCGGGACAAATTAGTTTATCCCCAGGCAACTGGTGACGCTACACGGAACCCCGAAAGATAACTCTGTGACAAAATGATACCAGAGTATGTCGATTTTCAGATACGTTGGACCATTGACACTAAACAAAACGTGCTAAAACTAGGCTTGTGTAGTTACGCAATGGTGGTGGGGGAAGACGAAATGGGCAACACCTTGGTGATGCTCTTCATAAGCCGTGAGTATGGGACTGTGAGCTCCACTCTAGTCTAGTATTAGTGAAGCCCTTCGTGATCGAGTTCAACGCCTATGGTTTAGTAGTGCCATAACCAGGTTAAGACCGCTACAACCTTCACGTCCATATACTGAACCTTATTGGCAAACATCGCTGCCACCTAAAATAATCTGATGCACTACTTATCAAACTGATTCAGATGAAAATCTATGGTGCTGAACTACCGGGTCTCCTTCTTACCAAAGTGAACTATACTCAATCTTACGGGGCGATGTATTGTGTAAGATGCAAGCAAGTATGGGATTGTGAGTATGCACGAGGACATGAATGAAGTGGTGGTGGGAGAGTGTCACGAGCCAAACGTTCAAAAGTCGCTTTTGCTAGGGTTTGTACTTAAACGCTTAGGTTCACTGGGTAGTCTGATTCTTTTTAAGGGACGACCTCAGCGGCTTACGAAGGTGTACATGCTTAGTCGTGTCTATTCGACGAACGTACTACTGCTCGAGAGTTGTTGCCGCTCTCCTGTCGAGTCTAAGACTGGATGAAACCGGCCAGTTACCCTTATCAAGAGCCGGACAAATTGGCTTATCCACAGGTAACCGGAGACGCCCCAAGAACCTCGAAAGATAACTCTGTGAGAATACGCTAACTACTTCATATGAAATTTACATAAAATCATTTAAATTTACAATATTCGTTGCATATTCTTTCCACAATAAATTGCCAAAATCATCCCTGAGGTTTGAGCATGTTTGCCATTTTCATCCAAAACAATTTTTTTGTACCATATAGTCCTTCACTTTTAGGATTTTTTGCCATTTTCATCCAAACGTCTGACTTTTTGCTAAAATCGTCCCTGAGATTTAGGATTTTTTGTCATTTTCATCCAAATCTTTGATAGAAAAAATAAATCAAATTAGATGTTTGGATGAAAATGGCAAAATATCCAAAAGTGAATGACTATCTTGTACAAAAAAAATTGTTTTGGATGAAAATGACAAACATATTCAAACCTCATGGATGATTTTGGCAATTTACTTTTTTTCATGCCATTATATTTAAATCCACAATCCTAATCCTAACTTTTTACTTGTGTACTCATACATGTCTTTATTTTCTACTGTATGTTAAAACAAACAAAAAAAACAGCTAAATAAATAAACGAAGACTGAACTAAGCAAATACATTACACACATGTGCGTGTGTAACTATACAATACCATACAATTCATTTGTAAACATAAAAAAATTGGGGTTGGAAGTGGTAGCTTACAAAAAACCATACAAAATTCATTTATAAGATTCATCCATGTTTAATTTGTCTTAATTTTCATATTTTTTTAAATTCATACAAGATTTATAAAGGGTTGGAACATTTAATAAAAGTTGAGTGATTTTATAGAAAGAAAAAAAGTTTACATGACTTTATAAAACGCTTGGTAAATTTGGTTACTATTCTTTAAAATAGCTCCTATTTATAATAAACTCCCTATATTAAAAACAATGGTGATACTTGGTCGGGTTTGATATGAGATTTGCCATTTCTAGTTCCATTTCCCGTTATAAAATTGCATCCTATACCTAGGCTCATACTCAGATACTTGATTACTCATTAACCATCGTGTCCAGGGCTTTCTCACCAAGATTATATATGGATTTGCCTCACATGATCACGAACTGTCAAAATTTATCCGTTTAGATTCTTGTCACGTGAAACCGTTCTCACGCCCATCCGATAATGGACCTGAAAGATCTATAACTCAAGAATACTTCGATTAATTCGAAAATTTTACAAGTGCAAGTTTCTAACAAATGCAACAAGTTCAAATAGTCACAATCTAATCATAAAAGTATAATCTAGAGCCGATATGAAGAACTAGATGCATTTTTTATTTAAAATTGTTTGTTGTGTTGTTAAAATTTTAAATAGCGTATTTAAACATACGGGTTGAGGTAAACAAGCTTGGTGTCGATTCCAAGTAATTAGGTTGGGGATTATCTTGTACAATCTCTTCTTGTGGAATATTTAACTTATACCGCTTCCATACATGAAACCTGGTTTGATCCAAATTAATACGTTAGCTTTTCGTTTCCTCACCTGGTTCAAGCTTTTCTGATATCTCAAGGTTCTTCTTACGACGGGTATGATGATTAATTCTTGTAAATAATAATAATAAAAGAGTAAGAAGGTAACTTTTGAATAAAAATGAAGAAAAAGCATTCACACACCATGGCTGATCATTGAACAAACATAAGAAAAGGAAAACATGGGCATGCATGATTAGCTCCAACATATGCCATCTATGGTGGTGCCCCTACCTTACTTTATATGTGGTCCACCTCCTTATGTTGTGTTGTTTCTTGGTCCCTCCATTTGATGCCCATCAACAAAAAGATTTCAAATCATAACCCTTACTTGGGGTTTAACATATCCCTACTTAAATATCGAATATCAAGATGAATCCAACATAAAATCTGTTAATTGGAAATGAAAATAACTTTATTATATTTGGTTGAAGGAAAGCTGTGACATTTGCTTTTTCTAGATATCTAATAGAAGGAAAAGATTATATTTATACAAGCTTGAAATGAGCATACTACAAGTCTACAACATGCACTTACATATAGTTCCATTATTGTATTTTCTAGCAAAATCTAGAAGTTAAAAAAAAATTACTTACCAACCGTTTAAGTAGTCATGTGAAGTTCAACAAAGATTAAGATTTCCAATAAGCAAATGATGCAATTATATAAATCAACAAACATAGAGGTGTAAACCATTCACATCCTATCCACCATTTTTTTAATCATATAATTACAATAAAAACAACTATCTTTTCTCTCTTCTTTCAATTAAATATATTATTTTATATCTTTATTATTACCTTTATCTCTCATCTACTCACAACCACTTTTAAAATATATTAAAAATTTTTACAAGATAAACAGTGTCCTCCCAAATATACAGATAAACAATAACATTTTCTCTCTCATCCACTCACAACCACTTAAATCACTTTTTATAATTTAAAAATCTAGATAGAATGTGAATCACTTCATTTCTTATTGCATTGCCAAAAATTACTAAAATGGTATAGGAATGGCATATCAAAATCATAGGGGGAACTATAAGTAATCAATTTCCTGAGATGTTGGTTCAGCGGTCAAGAGGCCTGCTCTCCTTAGTGGAGACACAGGTTCGATTCTCGTTTGGGCCATTTTCGAGAGACATCAGGGTGAATGGATGCATCGGAAAAGAAACCGGTAAATGTGAGAAGCTGAAATCAAGTGCCGCCGGCGGAAGCGGCAACAGAACGGCGTCGTTAGACGACTAACTGGTGGCGGAGGTGGAGATGGATGTTGGTGGTGGATGAGTAAAAGGGGGCATCTCTTATTTTTTTTTAATTGTTCAGGGTAAATAAGTAACTTCATACACATTTGAATGAGAAATTTAACGTAGGTTAGTGATAAGGACCACATGATTACAAAAATTACAAGCACTAGGACCAACTTTGTAATTATTGAAGCCTATACACATTTGAATGACAAACTTAACGTAGGTTAGTGATAAGGACCACATGATTACAAAAATTACAAACACTAGGACCAACTTTGTAATTATTGAAGCCTTAGGACCAACTCTGTAATATCTGCAAACCACAGAGACCAACCAGGCATTGAATTCTTCTGACTAATTGTATGGATTTGTCCACTCGTTGTTCAACCATTCTGATTGTTTAAATCGAGGTAAGTTGATCCGTTTAGGTTTAACAGTTCGTTCCGATTTAAAAATTCGAATCGGCCTTGTATCCAGAATCATCCGTTTAGCTTTTATTATTTATATTGTATATTTTTCTTCGGTTTTGAAATATACAATTATGTATAGGCATGAAAAATGAACCACTTTTCTTTTTAGAAAAAAAAAAACACACGCTTACGTCTGGAAAAGAACACATACAAAACAGTGTTTCAAACGTCGAACATGAACCATTTTATTATATATAGATTTCTTTTTTATTTTTTGAAATACACAATTATGTAGATGTATAATTATCAAGAACCACTTTTATCTTGGAAATTTTAACACAAGCTTATGTCATAAAAAGAAATATAAAAAAAAATGCTTCACCGGTCAAACTTGAATTGTTAAGCCGTTAAAACCAATAAAACCAACCGACCTACCCAACCCGACCAGTATGGTTTATCGCTCCCTAAAACCGTAGCTTACAGTTCATCACAAGATTTTATCAGAATAAGTCAAAACGGACCGTAAACAATCTACTTTACCCCATGGTAATAAATTATAATAATATCTATTTGATTTAATTTCTTAGATAAAGTGAAAAGAAATTACTAAACTCGATAACAAAATGCAAAATGATTATTGTTGATAAATTACTGATTTAGTAACGAATCCTTGTTTATCATTGATCTTAGACGTGGTATAAATTATTTATCTTTTTTAAGATATATCAATTTTCTTACTATTCTAATTAAGGCTTAGTTTAATGCAATAACGTCGCTTACCACAGAATCATAGTCGAGCGTTGAACACCACCTCAGTGAGGCATGACTTGGGAGTGAGTGGCTCTTTCGTGAACCGGGTAACGGCCACGGGGTGTGGGGTGAGAAGCATACTGAAACACTTTTTATTTTTTGAGCCAATCAATCAAAGCCACATCACCCTCCTTTTTATTAGTTTTTTTTATTTAATTGTTTTAGTAAAACCATTACACACCTTAAAGAAAAAAATATATGAGTAAAAGGCCTTCTACCTGTATGATAGTCATTTTTTCACTTATTAGTAAAACCGTTAAATCATGCATAAGGGAGAAGAAATTTAATTATTGGTTTCCATTAACCAATTTAAATAGAGAAAAAAAGTAAAAGAGATTGATTGTGACATGGTAAAATTTGATTGGGTGAAAAAAATAATTAAAAATGGTTTAGAAAGTCATACCGCCTCATGCCCATTGCCAGGCAGAGTGTCACGGAGTTAGTTATTGAACTCTCGTGCGGCACTTAGACTTGATCTAAGTTAAGTCTTTTGGTTGTGTTAGGTTGTTTTTAAACAGCGGAAGTCTTTTGTGTAAACACAAGAACGAGTTTGTAGTGTAATACTACAACAAAGATGGTTATGTATTACTTGAACAAGTATTACAAGTGAGAGTGATTACAAGAAGTTGGGTGACTCAGATGAGCCCCTTGACACCTATTTATACTAGTTGGATTAGATCTAGATGGTTCCTAATCTATATTATTCCATACATAATATCTACTTGCTGAATTCTAGAATCTTCTTGCTAAAATATCAGCATTTGTGGTGCAAATTGGCTGGTCTAGAGTGTTCTTTTGATAGCACTTATAATCAGCCTTTTCTAGATCATTCCTTGATAATATCTTGGTGATATCATGATGTTTCAAGGGTGATCTAGATGCTTCTCGGCTGGAGCTTTTAGGGCTGAATTTCCAGCCCATTCTAGTGAGTTCCGCAACCTTGTAGTTTGGGGTTTGAGACCAGAATTGTGTAGCATTCTCTGGAATGTTCCAGTAGCCCCTAGCGTGCCTTGAATAACCCGGAAGGTTTCGGAATCGCGATGAAAAGATCTAATTTTTAAGCGGGCCGTGACAAGAGGCTCACAAAAACCCACTCACGACCCATCAAAGGGATGTTTCACGTCTAATGGGTTGATGTGGACAAAGGCGTTAAACCATTACACCTAATAGAGTTGTTTTTAAGGTGTTTTTGAGGACAGAGAGCATGAGGTGAGGTGTAGTAAAATAAGTGAGAAACAATAATGCGGGTGAAAAGAGTAAAATGAAAAAAAGCGTTTTTAAGGATTGCAAGTAAGAAAGCGAGAAAAATGTGTGATTAATTGGCGGATATCATATGAGACTCTCAAAACGCACTCCTAAAAACACATTATGGTTGATGCTGTACGGCTGTAAATTAGATAATTTACCCCACAAGTTAATAGAACAAATCATACCTCTTTGTTTTCACAAAAAACATGACGACAAAAAAGTGATAAAAGTAACCAAAATCAAAGACACATTTCCTTTTCCGTCCTTTTACCATATCATAAAATTTTAAAATAAATACACACCAATCCAACAATTCCCATTGATTTCTTAGCCTAATTAGTTATTAGTTGATTATTATTAATTTAATATATTATAATATAGGGTGGAAGTTGGCCAATGACCTCTAGCTCAAGTGATAGGAGGACGTTATTACTTCTTGGAAGACTCAAGTTCAATTCTCACTTGATGCAAAAAAGGAGTGAGACATTGGTAGGCAGTGATAGGAGACCAAGGGAAACCTGGGTTCGATCCTTGAGTCAAACGGGTTTTACCGGTAATTTTACCGTCGTGCCTACGGGTGGGTGGGTTACCGGGTTTTCCCCGGAATTGGTGGTGGACGACTCGGGATAGGAGACCCAGGGAAACCTGGGTTCGATCCTTGAGTCAAACGGGTTTTACCGGTAATTTTACCGTCGTGCCTACGGGGTGGGTGGATTACCGGGTTTTCCCCGGAATTGGTGGTGGACGACTCGGGTTACTCTCGAAGTACTCCGTTTGTCCAGTGGGTGCCCCGAGAGTGCTCGGGATTGATTTGTTAGCCGTTAAACCAAAATGTCATAAAACACCATGACATCAACCATAAAACACACTCAAAACCCAAAAATAACCAAGTGAAGATTATTAAAACGTCGTATTTGTGGGTTTTGTGTTATGTGTTATGTTTTGGATGATAAGGCTTTGATTATCGAATGACTAACGTTAGTGTGTTTTATGTTGATTATCGTGTGGTGTTTTATATTCATAGTTATACGATTTTATATACTTTTATTTGTGGGTTTTGAGTATGTGTTATGACTGAAATTGTGGTGTTTTATGACTTTGTAGGAAAAACGAACTTTGTAGCCGAACACCATCTTTCCAATATAATATGTTTAATAAATAAAAAGTATTAACAATAATCCAAGCCATTTCCCATTCATAAAGCTTGCTTAAACCTCAGTCAAATTCTCTCTCTCTCTCTCTAAATGCTCACACCAAAAAAACAGAGAGCATCAATCACCATGGCAACCAACAAATTCGCATCAATGGTGAATAAACACACAAACAAGATCACACTCATTCTAATCTACACTCTCCTCGAATGGACACTCATAACCCTCCTTCTTCTCAACTCAATCTTCTCCTATATCACAATCAAATTCGCCCAATTCTTCGGCCTAAACCCGCCCTGTTTATGGTGCATACGTCTCGACCGATTCTTCGACCCACAAAACAAGAATTCACACAGAGATCTCCTTTGCAAAAACCACTCTAAAGAAGTTTCTGAGCTAAAGTTTTGTTCAGAACATGGAAAGTTAGGAGAATTTCATGATATGTGTAGCGATTGCTCATCTGGGGTTGGTGAAAAATCTGACTTTTTTGTGGTTTGTGAGAAAAAGATTGAATTTTGTGAGAAAGATGAGGTGGGTTTGAAGTGTTCTTGTTGTGGGGTTGAGTTTGAAAGAAAAGGGTTTGAATTTGGTGATAATTCTTCATGGGATTTTGTTGGGTTTGAGAAAAATGGGAATTTGGTTGTTGAATTGATTGGATCGGGTTTGGTGAGTGGTGATTGTGGGGAAAATTTTGAACTTGAAGATGAAAATGAAGTTCAAGTTCTTGCGAAAGAAACAGAGGAAACAGGGGATTTGATTCAGTTTGAAAAGAGTGAAGAATTAAAATCTGAATCACCAACACAAGATCTTGAGTTTTTGTTTGATTGCAGTGGGAATCAGTTGGTTCCGATCGAATCGGTTGATGAAGATCAAGAATTTGGGGATTTTCAGAAAGCTGAGGATGTGTCCGAATCGAAAACCGAAATAGTGATGAAGAATTATTGCAGGAGAATCAAGAAATAGACTCTGTTCTTAAGGATGCAGATGGAAAACCAGATGAATTATCTAAATTTGCAGAGCTGGATTCGATGGAATTCGAAGAAACCGAAAATTCCCTTGTTTTTCATGTGAATTCATTTGATTGTTCTGATGAAAAATGTTCAATTTCTGAACCAATTCAAGCTCAATCTGATACCAAAGCAGTTCAAGAAACAGAGGGGAGTGAATCAGGTATAAATTTTTTTAATATTCTATTTATTTATTTATTTTTCAGTAAAATGAATTTCATTTGACTAAAAAAACTTGTCAAGTTACATCAAAACAGAAGGTAGACGGGCAACAAGCTGCGCCGCCACCCCTTTCTGAATTGCAACCCCTAACCTTCTATTTTAGTTTTTTTAAAGTTAGATTTTAAGTAACTAATTATGCAGATCATGAAGAAGCAGAAGTTTCGATTGGAACAGAGATTCCAGTTTTGGATTCATGTGATGAGATGAAAGCTCAAGATAATTTCAATTTGTATACTTTATCACATGAAGAACCTTCATCAAGTTCTCATGATTTGGATTTTAATCTTGAATATGGTAATCTTTTAATTTGGTCAAATGTTGTTTAATGTAACCAGGTTGTTTGAATTCTTGTTTAATTTTTCTGTAACAGGTTTCGAAGAAGCTCAAGAAGACGAAAAAACAGAGGAATTGAAGAACTTGAATCAAGAAGAGGATACATTGTTGGTGATTGAAAGAAAGGATTCAATGGCAGATGAGTCTTTTGATGGAAGTGAAATGGACGGTGGAGATCCGATTAACACAACCGAAAAGCTTAAATCGGCTTTGAGAGCTCAGAGGAAGGCGTTACAAGCATTGTATACCGAGTTAGAAGAAGAGAGAAGCGCGTCTGCGGTTGCTGCTAGCGAGACAATGGCTATGATCAACCGTCTTCAAGAAGAGAAAGCCGCCATGCAAATGGAGGCGTTGCATTACCAACGAATGATGGAAGAACAATCGGAATATGATCAAGAAGCTTTGCAGCTTTTGAATGAGCTTATGGTGAAGAAAGAGAAGGAACTAGAGTTGTATAGGAAGAAAGTGTTGGATTATGAAACAAAAGAGAGGATGAGGTTTTTGACGACGAGTACGAAGAGTGGAACTTGTTCGGCTTCATGTAGCCATTCCGAGGATGGGGATGGAATGTGGGTCGATCGAAGTCACGAGGCAAAAGAAGTGGGAATTCGTAATGGGAATCAAGAAAGCCGGAATCTTAATACGCATGTTGACACCATAATGAATCTTGACTCGTCGTTTGTGGACTTTGAGGACGAAAGGTTGTCGATTCTTGAACAACTTAAGGTTTTAGAGGAGAAGCTTTTCACTTTGAGTGACGAAGAAGATCGACACTTCGCGGATTTAAGGCAAATAGAAAATTACTTTGAAGAGAATGGAAAACACTTAAACGGGAATCACGATTATGATGGTCAAGAAGTCAACGGTATCACGAACGGGTTCCCAAAGGAACCCCTCGAGACGCGTTATCAAGACCGAAGAGCTATTGGTTCAACGGGAAAGAGACTCCTTCCTCTTTTCGATGCACTTGAAACCGAGGGCGATGAGGGCGTGATCACATCAAATGGGCATGTAAATGGATTTCATTCTCATAAGGTGGAAGACGTCGCGGTCGCAAGATTTGAGTTGCAAAAGAAGAGAATTGACATCGAGGAGGAAGTCGATCAACTTTATGTAAGGTTACAAGCTCTTGAAGCCGATAGAGAGTTCTTAAAACACTGCATTGGATCATTAAAGAAAGGCGACAAAGGAATGGAACTTCTCCAAGAGATCTTGCATCATCTACGCGATCTTAGAAATGTGGATCTACAAGAAAAAAGTTTCACCGATGGGACTCTAGTATGATCATCTTCAAGACTACCTACGGTAAAGTAAAAAACTTTTATTATTAGTTGTTGCGAGATTCAGAATTTCTTTCTTATGCGCGTATTATCACAATTTAGGGTGTAAACGAGTAAAGCTCAAACTCTACGAATCTCGAGCTTTATTTCTTTACACCCTACAAGCTTGAGATAGTCGGGGAATTCACTTTTGTAACATCATGTTTTTCTTTTTAAAATTTATAGGTGCATAATAGGTACTTAGCTTATGAAGTGCTCATATTTGGAAGGCTAAGCTACCAAACTCTTCTTCTTTTCTGAGTTTAATTAATTATATTGTTTGGGAATTTATATTTATTTTATAACCATTTTTTTCTTGTGGGTTGGTGCAAATTCATCTCTACCTTTTGAGGGAAAAGGTGATGTGAACTCTGCTAGCTACAACTCTTTTCTTTTGATTTAATTAATTATATGTTTTGGGATTTATTATTTTATTTTATAAGCCCATTTTTTTCTTGTGGGTTGGTGCAAATTCATCTCTACCTTTTGAGGGGAAAAGGTGGATGGTGAACTCTTGTGTTTGTTTCTTTTAGGAGTTAGGTGTAGGATTTTTTATTTTTCTGTTTTTTTAGTATTTTTTAATTTGTTTTGGAGTAGTAAGAAAGGGAAGGACCCTTTTCTTGATCACTTCAAGTGTAATTTGTAAAGTATGTAGAATGGTATTTTGTTTAGAGTAAAATATTTTGTGTAATCATTTATTGTATATTTTTTTCATGCACTCATATGCTTATAATATAAAAGTCCAATTTCATTAGATAAATAAATTAGTTAATTTAATAAAGAGTCTGTAAGTTGTTTTATGGGATTAAAATTTTATTTATTGTTGGTGTTAATGGTGTACATTTCTGGTTTTTTTTTCAAACCGGAACCAAACCGGTTTGGTCAAATCTGGTTTGAGTCGAAACCGGTTTGCGTCATAACCGGTTAAAGAGGAAAATATTTAAACCCTATACAAATTGATTTGCTTCGGGTTGAAACTGGACGAAAACTGGTTTTAAAAAAATTATTTCGATATTTATTATAAAAAATACAAAAATTACTAAAATCTACCTTTTTATTTAATATTTGAAAACTTTGAAAACCATAATTTATAATGCATTGAAAAAAATACAAGTCGTATTGAAAAAACATACAAGTTGTTGAGTTAGTAGATCTCGGTCCATAATGGATAGGATTGAAACTTGATCTTTTCTTAACTTTCCACCAAACCAACATATCATATTGCTTAAAATCGTTTGCCCTCATCCGGAATTTTTTTTTACATCATACCTCCCGAGAGTTCGCTACATCGACGATTACCCCTTGGCCATTTAGTATTTTCATACATTAAAGTATTATACAAGTTAAACACTGGATCACGGCCATTTAATATTTTCATACATTAAAGTATTATACAAGTTAAACACTGGATCACGGTTACTACTTGAACTTCCTGAAAGTACCACATTTCTCATTGATTCGTGAATGTTTGATGTTGTACCATATTTTTCTAGATAAATAACAAACATACTTGATTAATCTCACCTCTCACTATACATGAACGATTGATGTATTATATAAGTCAAACATACGTGAATGTTTGATGTTGTACCACATGTCTCGTCCTCGTATATCTCACCTTCATAGTCCATGTTTGAATGTTTCATCCCCAACGGTTAAAACCGGTTCAATTGTCGGTTTTCAAACCGGGTCGGGTCCAAACCAGTTGAAGTGACAAGATCTCTAACCCGTATACTGACTGGCGTTTTGGGTAGGGTTGGAATCGGTTTGGGTTGAACCACCGGTTTGAAAATCCAAACCGTTTTTTAACACCTCTGCTCGGTCCTCTCCCATTTTACAAAGTGATGTTGGGCTTATTAGATTAGTTTTTAGCTTTTTAAATTGATAATCTCGGCGGTTTCTCTAACAAGGACATCGCCCCCAAAAAACCACAGAAAACTTTGGCGAATGCCCTTTGTTGTCGAATCGTACAAAGTTTGGGAGAAGATTTCCATTTGCCCCCTGCCAGAAAGCCGTAATTGAATGCTTACAGAGGCCTCACGCTCAGGATTTTTAACTGTTATTCCTATTGAAGGTCTGGGTCAACATATGTCAGCGGTGGAGTACCGGTCAATCCTTAAGTACCGTCTGATGATTCCCATGTTCCCGAATGATGAAACTTGCCCAGTCTACGTAAAGCATGCTGTATAAATACGGGGAGCATGCGTTACACTGTAGAGAGTTGCGGGGTTTAAGTATCGCCGTGACTTTGTTCGAGACGCGTTAATGGATATTCTCAGACGAGCAGGGATCTCGGCAAAGAAAGAGGCACCGGTTAATTTTCTTACAGACCCGGCGGAAGGGAGGTCCACCCTACGCCCGGCAGACGTGCTAGTTTTTGGTTGGGAGGGCGGAAACATGCTTGTGTCGATCTCACAGGTGTATCCCCCCTAGCTGGGTTTCGGAAAAATGGGTTTGTGGCGGGGCAAGCGGTAATGAAAGCAGAGTCAAAGAAGGTGGAAAAGCATGCGAAAGCTTGTGAGGATAATCAGCATGCCTTTGTCCCCTGGCGTTTGACACGTTTGGCTCCTTGGCGCCGGAGGCGGTTCAGTTCTTGGCTAGAGTTCAGTGTGTGGTCCACAGCAACTTTACGACCCCTCAGGGGCGAGGCTTTGTTTTTAGTAGATTAGGGTTCTCCATTCAGAAGGGAAGGAGGCGCAGTTTGTTGTCCCGTCTACCTGCTATCCTTATGTAATTTGTCTTGTTGATTGGAAAAAAAATTAGCTTAAAAAAAGTTGAACTAATAACTAACATACATATCTTGAATCTTGAATTCAATACAAACAAATAAAAGAAATCAACTTTACACACAAATTGATACATAATCTATATATATCTAATGAATGATTTATCCATAACATAAATAAATTTTACAAATCAACTTTACACTACCAAAATTTGTATATCATTAAGTTCCTATATTATATTCTAGATGATTGATTTATCCTCATAACATATAAATCAATTTTACAAATCAACTTACACTACCAAAATTTGTATATCATTAAAGTTCCTATATTATATTCTAGATGGATAATTTATACCTCATAACATATAAATCAATTTTTACTTTTTGTATAAATTACATTTCTTTTAATTTTAAAACGGCATAAAGTTCCGTTATTTTTGTTAAAATCTTGTAAGAATAAAGAAAAAAGGTGATTAATATCACAGCTTATTAGATCCGTTTTGTTGTTGCTTTCTCTTTGTTTTATATTATTACTCCGTCAACTTTGATTTGTTTTATTAAGAAAAAAATACCAAAACTCATATAATATTCAGAGTAAAATGCACGGATGGTCCATGTGGTTTGTCAAAGTAACACCTTTAGTCCTCAACTTTTAAAAAGTACCAAAGCTCCCTATGATTTGCTCGGTTGTTACTCGGATAGTCCCTAGAGTGATGAAGTTAGTTTTCTCTGTTAAGTCCATGTAAAGTTACAAAATTATCCCTACTAACTAAAAAACAATAAAAAAGCTAACCTTTTAAAACCTAAAAGACAACAAACTTTTAGTTTAACTGAGGGGCCTACCCAAACCAACCTATCTTCCACCACCACCTGCTACTGCATCTTCAACCTCCACCCCACCATTAAAATCCCCGCAATCACACCTTCTCAATTTCATTTTCCCTAACATATTATCAACATTTTCCGTATCCAATCAACACAAAGTCAACGCAAATATAACTTCCACAGAGAGCATCGATAAACACATATTTAAAACAAATCTGAAAGCAATTAATATCGGAATCATGAGAAAGAACCTAACAGAACACTGGAGGTCAGAAATCTGAACGGAAAACATTAGATACGGTAATCCATCAAAACGAACATATAATAGATCTATGCCAATCAAATTGCCGGTGTTCGAAGATGGTCACAATCAAACGGCCGGTGGTCGAAGATGGTCACAGACCTGTACAGTAGAGTGACGAGGTGGTGCGGAAGTGGTGATTGCGGCGGTGATACGGCAGTGGTGGAGGATGATGGTGGCGGTGATGGTAGATGGTGGAATGCTAACGGTGGTTAGGGCTATGGTGGAGGATGATGGTGACGGCGGTTGGCAGCAGCGTTGATGGAGGCGGTGATGCAAGAAGAGCAACAGGTGAAACCATAGAAGAAGATGAATGAGGGTGTTTAGGTTTATTTCAATATAATATAATAATTAAATATAATTATATTTTCTTAAATTTTAAATTGTTTTTTTTATAATTAGTATAATTTTGTCAATTCATATCCACTTAACTCCACAAACTAACTGTCATCCACTCCAGGGACTATCCGAGTAACAACCGAGCAAACTATATGGAGCACATGCGTAATTTTCAAAAGTTAGGGACTAAATGTGCTACTTTGACAAACCACAGGGCCTATCCGTGCATTTTACTCTAATATTTATTAAGTTGTTACAAGAGTAAATTGCCATTTTAGTCCCTGAGGTTTTCCTAAATTGGCAGTTTAGTCCAAAAAGTTTTTTTTCTCCTCTGGTTCCCGAGTTTTCCATTTTCTTGTCATTTTAATCACATTGCCTAACTTCGTTAAAAAACCTCAGTTTAACCAGGGGTATTCTTGGCATTTTCATAATGATTATAATACTAATAAGAATATATATAATATAAAACACAAAAAAGTGGGTGGCACTGGTGGTTGTGATGGGGCGGAGGTCGGTGATTGTGGTGGAGGTGCCCCTAGGTAAACTGACTTTGTGCTTGATATTTTGGTAGCGGAGGTCAGTGACGGTGACGGTGGTTGTCGGAGCCGAGTGTCGAGGGTGGGTAATGACTGTGGATCGGTGGCGGTGGCACTGGCACCGGTGGTTGTGGAGAGAAAGAAAGTAGATGGGATGAAGAACGAGAGAGAATGGGGTGGGGGTGGGGGGTGTTAATCAGATTTTTATAAAAACAAAAAATAAAGTTTGTTTTTTGTGTTGTATACTATAAATATTATTATCAGTATTACAATTATTACGAAAATGCCAAGAATACCGCTGGTTAAGCAAGGTTTTTATAACGGAATTAGACAATGTGATCAAAATGACAAGAAAATGGAAAACCCAGGGACTCAAAGAAGAAAAGAAAAACTATTTGGACTAAAATGACACTTTAGGACAAAACTCAGAACTAAAATGATAATTTACTTTTCTTACAAATATATCTACTAGAAACTAAACCATCATGCCATGTCATTTATTCAAAATTTCAAATGACTAAAACATCTAGTTGAAATTGGTGTATGCAATAAGAAACTTCAAATTAAAGTTTACCTTATATATGTATTGAAATAATAGGATATAATAAACTACAATCGAATATGTAATAAGGGGAGGGTTCATTGTGGAACACTTAAAAAGTTAGGAACCGGGGAACACTTTTAAACATTATACTTGTTAAACATATTTTTTTTCTAAATTTTTTTGGATGTTTTTTTTTTTTTATAAATACATGTAGAAATATTTTTAATAAAAAAATAAAAACTAAAAATAATAAAAAATGTTTTAAAAAATATTTATCTTATAAAATTAACTTAACATGTTAAAAATCAAAAATTTTCAAAAAATTTTCAGCGCTTTTCCTTTTAAAAATGGGTAGAAACTATTCGATTAAAAAATTAATTTTTGTAAAAAAAATGTTTTTTAACCTTTTTTTAACTATTTTTTATATTTTTAGTTTTTTTATTTTTATTAAAAATGCTTCTACAAGTAATTATAAGAAGAAGCGCCGAAAAAGAATTTTAAAAAATTGATTTTTAACATGTTAAGTTAAATTTTTAAGAGTGTTCTCCGATTCTCATTTTTTTAGTTTTCCCAAATAAACTCTACAATTGATAAGTTTAACATGACTGATAAAGACATTAAAATTAATTTTTTAGTGTTCTCAAATAAACTCTACACTATATAAAACAATCGATAAGTTTAACATGACTGATAAAGACATTAAAATTAATTTTGGTTATACGTGTAATAATTTTTTTAAACGGCAGCGATGATATAAAATGTCGATAATAATAAATAATTAGTAAATAAGAATCTTTCCAGCTGTCATTTTATTTTAAACTTTATTAAAAAATGTCAATTCACCATATCATCAATAAGAAACTTAAAATTAAATTTACACTTGATATATAGAATGAAATAAACGAAACCAGATACAGGAAATAATCGAAATAACCGAAACATCGTTAAAACCCCGATTAGGCGACTAAGAATAGAGAAGAGCACTCATTCTGGCTTTGAGTGGGTGGTAAAGGCTTTTGCTTCTTGAAGAAAAGATAAGGAATCAAATTTTGACATGAGGTGTACGTTAGTATTTGGTGTAGTTTAAAAGTAGGAACAATATAACCTTTGTCATTAAAAAAATATAGAGAAGAGCAAAAAAAAGAGGGTGGATCCAGGTATTTTTGTGGGTTTTCAGGAACCCATTCGGTTTGAAAAATTAGTGATTTAAGAAAATATAGAAAATTAGTGAGAATAAAGAAAACCAGTGAAAAAAGTTTTAGATTCGCCACTGAAAAAAGGATTCATGCATGTATGAATGAGTAACGAATGAATATAATGAACAGGAAAGAAAAAAAGTACACAAAAACAAGGGACACTTGTTAAGTGGGCTTCTTGGTGTGCTGGCTAATGGTTGCAGTAAAGGTGTTCGTGAGCTTTAGGAGTTTTGGCCGACTATTTAAAGAACTGACCGCCTTTATTTGTCATTATCTCACACACTTTCTCTCTCATGTTATTTGAGATCTAGGGCTTCAACAGTTTTTGATATGTTCATTCGAGATCATTTGTTTTGACGATTCTTAGTTTTTATAGTTCATTGTTTACTGTTGAATACTATAGTTTCTTCACGACAATTTTATTGGTTAATTAATAAAGGTTTGGGGTTTATTCTGGTTTATCTTGAGCTTCTGACATGGTATCAAAGCTCCAAGGTTGAATTGATTATTCTGGTGTTCTTTCGCTGCATATATTAGGGTTTGTGGTTAACAAGCTTTGTTATTTTGTTTATCTGGTGATTTTCTTGATCTATATCAGATCTAGGATTTGCGAGTGTTTTTTATTCATACCCGAATCGATGGTGTTTTATCTACATATTGGAGTTCTCTCTGGGATTTGTTTGCCTCGTAGTTTTGTAACCCTAAAACTGTGACTTATCGTTTGGCGAACCCTAACTTGGGAACCCCTTGCGGTGAGATTTTTTCTTTGTTCTTTGTGTCTAGAGTTGCTTAAGTGTGTTCAGTGGACTGAAAACAGGGAGAGTCGTTCAACAAAAAGTATTTTGTTTGATGTTTTTTTTATCGATTTAGTTCAATAACTTAATTACCTAATCGTTCATATGGAATTCCATGATAGGTAAAGTTTAAGTCGAGGCACCTGATGAAGATCAAGTCACTTCAAGAACCGAATACGTCCGGAATGCTTGTTACTTCTTCTTTTGGTTGTATAATTTTGAATGTTAACGAAAAGAAATGGTCTGTTTTTTGAACCTTATTATTACTACATTGTATTAGCTTTTACTTTAAAACATGTTCTTTTGTTAAAATCTTTAATATAAAATGTGAAATAATATATTTATATAGACAGGTCTTACATTTGTTCAGTCCAAGTGTGATCATTCTATGTTTATAATGTCTTATGAATCTATCTTATAAATCTTTCTTTGTGGTGTTACTTGTTTATGTGGAATATAGCATTGACGGGTAATAGTCAAATGGAGATTGATCAAATAAAGGTCATGTTACAAGCTGAGTTCTTAATCAAATATATTGGTTTGTTAAAGACTAGGTTAGTTTCCCGTGTGTTATATGGGATGAACAATTTAAACTATATAATAAATATTTCTTGTAAATTCAAATCAAAGTTGAACACATTAATATACAAAATTGACATAAATGAGTTAACAAATATATTATATAATACTTATTATTGTATTTACGTATTAAATTACATTTAATGAGAAATAAAATAGTTACAATTATAATTTGCACATCACCGAAATAATTTGAATCCAAAAGATATTCACATAATTCATAAATATCTATATATTTATTTTTATACAACATTACATCTTTTATTCATAAATTTATCATCTCTATCTAGAATTATTAGTTTTTAATTTCTCAATAATGTCACATACAATTGACCATGGGTGAATCTAGTAGTGTTAAAAACCAGCCTTGAATAGTGAATGGCATTGACTTATATTAATTGTCATTGCAAAACAGAAAGATAGTGGAAGTGGAGATCTGTGGCCACAATGCAACATAACAAAAGTAGGTGTTGATAGTAAAAACGACCACTACTTATACACACTCCTAGATTGGCCCGCAGACTTTTCCGGTAGCCTAATTAAAATCTCAACAACAACAATAGTTATAATGGTAGCAGTTATAAATAATACACATAACAGTGATAATAATGATATTAGTAAAAATTAAATTTTTTTATCACACACACACACACACATATATATATATATATAAGGTAAGTATATGGAGAAAACCCCTCTAAGTGAGAAAACGCATGAAACTCTAAGCTTCCGACATTTTATTTTTTTGAAAAAAATAACACATGTAATATATATGTTTTAAGGGTTTTGAACAAAAAAAATAAAAAAAGCGCCGACCAGATTAAAAATAAATAAATAAATAAGTTTTGCGGAACGCGACTGTACACAAAAACTTGTTTATTTTTTTAAAAAAAATAAGGTTGGCGCTTTTTTGATTTTTTTGCTCAAAACCCTTAAAAACATGTATATTACATATGTAATATATTAATAGTTATATTAAAAATATATATAATTATGTATAACAAAATTAAATGTAAAAAGAAAGTACCATGTGAGTTACACGGTATGAATAACTAAAAACTATATAAAAACACTAAATATAAATAGAAACTACCCCGTATGTTACATAGGTTGAATAACTAAAAATAGAAATAATAATGATAATATTGTAAGTGTTTTTTTAAAAATAATTATAAGTTGTGAGGTTGTGGCAAAAAAATTGTAAATATTATGTATATTAATGGTATACTATATACTTTATTAGAAAGAATACTAGATATCTAAAAAAATCATATCTGTATTTAATAATTTATATATTTTCATTACTAGTTGATTTTCCGCCCGCGCGTTGCGGCGGGAATTCAACGTCAGCAAAACACGTGTCGATAATGGCAAGCAGATATAGAATATCAAAACATAGATAAAAATATTGTAGTAACGGTAGTCACTCCATAAAAAAACGATTTTAAATAATCTAATATATAACAATAGGACCCACAAATCCTACACGTTGGAAATTCAGTTGTTACAAGTTCAGTTATTATGGTACTAACACATCAAATATGAATGAGCTCGGTACCGGTAACGGCACCGAAAATACCGATCTCGAAAATCATCGAAATTAGGTACGAGTACCGAAAATGCTTAGTACGATACGACATGACATTTGAAGGTAAAATCCAGTAAATACAGGTATGCTGCCAGACCGGTGCCGAAAAAGTAACGATTCTAAATATGCCAAAAGGTGGGTACCAAATCAGTAACGAAAATGATTCGGTATATAGTAATTTGATACTAATATGATACCGGCTTGATTATAGGATTTCTTATCATTTGCTCATCCATACTTTAAATATCCAAGTTAATTTTACATGCTATAATTCATTCATTACAGAAAAAGACAAAAAGAAAGTAAAAGAAGTTGTTGTGTATATAAAACCGCATTCATGTGAAATACAATTTACATGCCACATGTATGGTAATGATGTTGTTCGTATGAAACCCATGGTCAATGATAAGCAAATGGTACCGGGTAACGGTACCAAATTTCTCGAACCGAAAGACCTTAAGCCGACTATTGGTGTTCCTAGTACCGGGTCGCTACCGGTTTTTACCTTAGTATACCGATACCGTAACCGGTATTTTCGGTACCACTACTGATTCGGTATCGGTTGGCACCGAGCTCATCCCTACTTCTGAAACTAAAAAAAAAAAGAAATCATTAAAAGTTGAAGAAAATCAACCAAAAAAACACTTGTACGATACGGTTGTTTGTTCGTACGGTACCCGCGATCAGGGATGAGCAAATGGAACCGGGTAGCAGTACTGAATTTCCCGAACTAAAAGATTTTCAAAATCAATTCAGTACCAACTTTGACGTGTTCTAACCAGGTTGGTGTTGGTTTTTTCCTTTATACAACGATAAAGAACAATCTGTACCGTTATTTTTTTACCAGCACCGGTATATGTTGTGTTATGTTATTATATACTATTCATTAAGTTTATTTTAGGTTCACTTAATTAATAATTAATAGTATTAAGTTTATTTTACGTTCACTTAATTAATAACTAATAGTATGTCACTATTCATTAGGTTTGTTTTTTAATATATAGCACCGGTATATGTTGTGTTATGTTATTATATACTATTCATTAAGTTTATTTTAGGTTCACTTAATTAATAATTAATAGTATTAAGTTTATTTTACGTTCACTTAATTAATAACTAATAGTATGTCACTATTCATTAGGTTTGTTTTTTAATATATAGTAATAGTAATAATAATAATAATAATGTTTTGGAATGTTGCTACCAAGATTTTGAGGATTATATGTATGTATATGTATATATATAGATACACACATATAATAAAGTAAACCAATAAAGGACACATGTCATTCATTGGAGTTATCTATTCTTTTGTTTTCCCGCCTTTTTCCCTCCTTAATTATTTCATACTTAATTATAAATACATATTTTTATATATTTAAAAATATTCATTATCCCATCCTTAATTATCTCCTTTTTAATTATAAATAGTTATTTTTTATAGTTAAAAATATTCAATATATATTATTTATATATTAATAAATGACAAGACTAAAATTTAATGATATATAAAAATAATCTATTCACTTCACATAAATTATCTTATATTATATAAATAAAATATTAATACATTCGATTTTCATTATTCTTCACCGGCTTTTTTAATTCCTCTGATCCTCACTTATTTACATGACATATATATTCCTACATATATTTATGTGTGTTCTTTTAGCTAACAAAAATCTGAATAATCTATCTATATTATTAATACAAATGGATCCTTTTGTCAATCAATATATTGATTAGTAAAACGGGTTATTTATTAATAATAATTTTAATGCTTTTTGCTATATAATTATTTTATTTCTTTTTTTTGCTTATCTCTTATATATTTAATATTTCTTTTCATAATTCTTTCTTTTATTTTTCTACTTATTTTGATTCAACCACGTATAACACACAAGTTTCTAACCTATTAATAATAAATAAATAAAGTAAAATTTTATAATTTATGTAATACACAAGCATCTATACTTTCTATAAAAGGAGATTAGAGGCTGATGTAATTTTGCTTACGTGTCAACTTCTAAGGTATGCCACATAGATTTGGATGATGTCATAATTCGGATTTATTAATTTATTATATCTGATTTATTTGATGTCATAGTTCTTTGTTTACTGCTGAAGACTATAGTTTGTTCTTGATATTTTTCTAGGTGAATCAATAAACATTTGGGGTTTATTCTCGTTTATCATGAACTTCCAACATAAAAAGATAAAAATGAAAATAAGATACAAAAGAATAATACATAAAAAAGTATAAAACATTTGGTAGTTGATATAGATTTATTATATTCAATTATATATAAAAAACCATTGCATTTTTTTCTTAACAATTAAAATAAAATATATGATACAATTACATATATTATGTAAGGATCAAATACAAATGGATCTTAACATACAAAATGGTTTTAACATGAGAACTAAAGAAAGTTTTTTTCTTTTTATTTTTTTTTTTACTTTTTTAACATCTACTCAAGTACGATTTTTAATTACAAATGCAAAAAAAGTCATGATTTTACACTAGCAGAGACAATAATTACATCATTACTATACTAGTGTAAAATCACAATTTTTTTTAGATTCTAAGACTAAAATACGTGGTTAATAAGATAGGAAAAATTTAAAAAAAAAATCTTTTCTTCACTTCTCACGTTAAACCAATTTGTATGTTAAGACTCATTTATACCGGAACTTAACTCTACAGATATTATGTATAAGTATCTCGTTGTGTATATCCTACATTCCAAGATCACTAACTAAAATGCATAAGAAATCAAACAAAAAGATGAATCATTCAACAATATTGGGCATATGGGTGACCGATGCACAATTCATGATAAATCATGCAAAGATTGGTCAGATGATCAAACAAAGAGCACCCTTAGTTATACAAAGACACGTGAAGTTACAAATAAAGTTATTTGTTAAAATATAGTTTAAGATCACTTAAATATGACTTAATGGTCTTTATAAACTAGACCAGCTTTGGTAAGAACTCAAATGTTTACAAAAGATCAACTTTTGAAGAAAAAGATTCAATAAACTACGTATAGTTAAAATAATATTGATAAAAGGTTTTGTAAAAAACATGTCGTAGCATTTTCTATAAACTTTATTAGAGTTTATAACATATTTTTTTTTATAAAATGAAAGTATAAAGCTATACGGTAAACAAGAAATCTCATATAAGAACTCTTTCGATTTTTTGAGACATTTAAAAATGTGAATGATATCATATATGTTTATATTGGATGAATGACACATGTTTTCACTCAAAAACATGCCAAAAATGGTTTAATCTATTTTCCAAACAAATAACAGACTTTGAAGTTTTATTTCATGGATCTGACCTTTTGCACACCAAAACAAACACAAATAAAGTCTATGGAGTCATGGACCAGACCACCCACTAGAGGTGACTGTAGAGAAAGAAATAATTGTGGACAGGAAACATTAGTGGATCCCACCTCACACTATATCCTTTATAAAAATAAAGGATATTGGCTTTTATAAATTAAAATCAAAACCTTTATATAAACCCACTTCATGCCCCAGTGGGCATCATGTAGATGAAGAAAAGTTGATAAAATATAATGATCGATATCAAAAGGACAGTAAAAAACAAGTTTAAAATCAGTATCTAAATACCTTTCCTAGTAGGGGTAACTAGGGTGTCAAATCACGGGGGAATTAATGAAAAATGTCAAATTTTGATTACTTTTAATTGATTAACTAATCCAAAATTATTGTCTTTTTATTTTGATTGAGAGAATGGTTATGAAAACATTTGATTGATTGATGGTAAACAGCTATGAGAAAAAGTAACGTACTCCGGATTTCAGGTTTGACAAAACACATTTGATATTATTAACTTAGTGGGAAGTCATTAAAGGTCACTATGTGTATGACTAAACAAATGAGAATATGAAATCGAACTTAATGGGTTATATTTTCACAACCACCAATTCAATTAAGCAAAAACAAAAACCAATAAACCATCAAGTGTCACAATATTATCATTCAATGTTTAAACAAAACTTAACTGTTTAAATGTAAAATCACAATTTATTTTGATCAAAACACAAAGGGTTAACAAATTCAATTCCAAAACCCTACACCTAGAGAAGATCACAGATGAATTAGCCACTCAATGCATGCTTGATTTTTCGCTGATTATTCTTATGGATCTTGACTTTATCAATTGGCGTGCTTGGAACAGGCTGGAAAGCCTTAAAATCACATTTGGAATGCCTAAAAATTGTTGGGGGAAGAATGATTTTCGTTTAGAGTAGGTTAGGTTTAAATAGGGAGGAAAAGCCCTAAATTCGTGTCACTAACTGACACAGGGCATAAATTATGCTCTGTTACACCCCAACTGATTTTATTCCCCTAAACCTTTTGACGTATGCAAGAACTTTACGCTCTAGTATCTAGCGAGGGCTTAATTTACACCCTAAGGGGCGTAATTTACGCTATTTACTAGCTTTCCCCTTTTTCCTTGCATTGTGATCCTTGTTCCATTCGCATGTTTTCTAACTTCCATATAAGCCTCATTTAGCTCCCGTTAATTATATGTTAAGCTTTGGATATCTGCAAATCAAATCAAACTCAAAATGAACTCATTTCACATAATAAAATTCCTTAAACCATATTGTGAAGCACGTTAAAACCGAGATAGTTCACCTCATGTCACATAACTTTATATTAATCCCTAACTTGATACTCAATTGGATGCCAAACTTATATACACAAAAGTATTAGTGTCACAATATGATGACATTGTAAATAATTTGAAAGGAATTTCAAAATAATTATTGTTTTCTATATGAAGCCTTGGATATGGGTTATGGTTATATAAATGTGGATTATATAATATCACAATATTTTGGTTTATAAGAGATGCAAATTTCATTAACGCTTTGTACGTCCATCATTATTTATTTCCTTTATAAATATGGTGTTTTGGGAAATGATTCACTAAAAATGGGTTTTGTCTAATAGGTATCTAGAGATAACATGTGACACTCCTACATGTAGGATATAAGGGTATTTTGATCATAAAACACAAACTTTCACCCTTCCCTTTTGTTTTCTCAATATACAATACAAAACAGCTTATATAAAAAAATAGCACAAAAAAATCCAGCAAAAAAAAAAAAAACAGCCCAAAAAAAGGCCGCACGAAAAAAATACAGCAACAAAAAAATCCAACACAAATAACCCAGTACAAAAAAGTTCAGCACAAAAATCCAACACAAAAAATCTAATACAAAAAATTTAGCACAAAAATCAAACACAAAGTGTTGCACAAAAGTTTACTACAAAAAATCCAGCACAAAAATGTTATACAACATAGAAATCTAAAACAATTTTTTCGGTCTTTTTAGTTCTCATATTTTATATAGCAATATGGTACTAAATTCTAGATAAAAAATTGTTTGATTTTTATGGTGTAAGCTTTTAACAAAATAATGTGTATGAAAAAATTATGAATGTTTTAAAAATATGAGGGAATATGCATCTGCCTTACATATTGAGATAGAAATTAACAAATAGACTATTTTAAAAATAAAAGGCCAAGATTTTCTTCACATCCCAATAAAACAAAATAAAATTTTTATTTGATGTATTAATTAATTAATTATGAATTGAAGGAAGTTTACGACTATAAAATAAGAAGTCAGTAAAATTAACATTTATAATAATAATAATATATATAATAATAATAATAATAATAATAATCATCGCGCGTACACAAAACGTTAAAATTGGAAGTCATCGATTTTTAAATTGTGAATATGTAACATTCTAAAGAAGCTGGCATTTGTAGAAGTCAACTATGAACTACCCATAGTGGTCAAGAAACTGACAACATGCTTCTAAGATCAAATGAATCATACGATTTTACAAATTTTTTCCCTTTTTTATCCGCTAATTTATGGTTTTCAAGTTGGTTTACATATTGTCAAGATCTCTAATTGAAGGTTGGTAGCCCTGATCGAAGGTTGCCGAAGGGCGAAGGCTTAAAACTGATGCAACAATGAAAACGCATTCAAATGGCTTAAAAGTTAAAACATCAGTGATTATATTCAAACTCTGAACCAAAAGTTCAAATATCAAAATTAAAAAAAAAAAATTTATCAAAATAATCAACCACCTAAACAATGATAAAAACTTTAATATTTATACTAAACTTAAAAGAGATAAAAGTAAGAAAATAAATCAATACAAGGTTTGATCTGCCAACTTTAATCCATCCCAAACGACCCCTATTGAGCCAAATCTCGCGCACAATCGAATACCTGTATCAAATGGCTCGTTAAACTCCAATGTCATGATTCAACCCGTGGATGCTCCTGCATCAGGAACTGAAGTGGTGGAGGCAGGGAGGTGTGGAACAACAACAAGAGGATGGGGATTGCGAGACTGATAAGTGAATTTAGGTTAGTATAAAAGTTAAGTTGGTAAAATAATAAGAATAATAAATTAGAAAAGTATAATATATATATATATATATATATATATATATATATATATATATATATTATTAAATATAAAAAGCCTTCAACAAATAAACATAAACGACTAAATGTTTAATTTTTGTACTCATTTATTAATCAAATGAAATTACTTGTTCAAATTCATTCATTCATTAAGTGGATGGATGTGAACGAATTTTACGTCAAAGGATTCACGAACGTTTAATTTGTTTATAGCCTTAAAAGTTACCATTTCCAAAACCAACGCGAAAATAAAAATAGCAGTTGTTTGGTCAATATGATAGTTACTTTCACATATTAAAATGTCTTAAAATTAAGTTTCTTTCTAATACCTAAAAAAGCTTTAAGCCGCCCCTACATATACAACACAATCAATTAAAACTAAGTGTTAATGTGCATCATCAAGTGGAGATTTATATATCCATAAAATGATAAAATATTGAGTCCGTCTTTGTGGACAAAAACCAAAGGACAGACATAGAGAACGTGAGTGGGTGGTTGGGGAAAGACTTGGTGTTTCTTGTGACTCAGGTTTGACTCTCATTCTTCCCATTATTTTCTGCGACATCCAGGTGAAGGGCGAATACGGGTGGCTCCGGTTCGTCTTGGATGCGAGGCGAGGTTTACCGATTATTCCACTGTTTTGCCTTCGGGCGGTTGGAGGTCGGGTTTCCGCGCATCTGGGAGAGCCAAGTGGCTGGCGGCGGTTGAGTAGTCGACCTTGACCACAGCGCCCCCACGATGGTTTACACGTCGTTCCTTGCCGTTCGGGAAAAATCACACAAAAAAATACATTTGTATTTATTAGAAGTTAACTTCTGTTTTAGATACATAACTAAAATATAATCGTAGGGTGGTGGTGTCTTCGTGATTGTTGGATGGGTTTTTTTAGTTTCCATCTTGTTCCTTCTTCATGGTTTTGTTGTGTTGTTTCTAGCATTTTAGTAGCTAGTTTTGGTGAAATATAGTTTTTTTTGCCGTTAAAAAGTTAATTAGTTAACTTCATTCAAAAACTTTCGAAATATTTAACGGTTGGGAAATTAATAAGAAACTCGCTAGAAAATCACCCGCGCTCCATAGCGGAGGGTAGAATGATTTTTAACGAAAAAAAATTAAATAAATAACAGTATATAAATAGAAGAAAAAAAAAAACAATTCTATTTTGTTAAAATTAGTTTTGGTTTAAAATATTGTGATAAGTATTAAAATTTTATTGAAAAAAAAGAGGAAAAATTAAATGCAAAAAAGTTATTAACCTACTTTTTTTTAATTGCTAAAATTTGGATATTGATTACTCCTATTCTAAGCTCTATTTAACTTATCAATATCACTAGGACGGTGGGACCTAGCCTAGTTGGTTGCACCTCAAACAACCGACTCATTTTTTTAATAGATAAACTTACACATCTTAGGGATTGAACCCCCGACCACTCCTATCCCAAGTTCTATCTAATTAACTCACCAACACCACCGGACCGAGCCTACTTGGTTGCACCTCAAACAATCGACTCATGTTTTTTGCCGATGGCATTTACACAACAGAAGCATGTTCATGTTCAATATGTTTCCCATACAAACGAAGAAGTATTTAGTTAAGTGGCGTATCCAAGAATTTTTTTCAGTGAGTTTTTTTTGTTAGATTCTTACTAATTTTTTCCAACTCATAAAAAGTTTACACTAATTTTTTCCAACTCATAAAAGGTTTACGCTAATTTTTTCCAGAAACCCCGGAACCCCTCTTGGATCCCCCAGTGATTTACTTAGACCTTTGAAACCACCATCACTACCACCACCGATTTACGAACACCTTTGAAACCACCATCACCACCACCATCGCTTCTTGCAACCTGTTACTGTAGACACGTCAGAAAATGTTCTTCTTTGCCAATGGTTTACTCCGCCACGAGAGTACTTTAGTGGTGGCGGCTGGCAGTGGTGGTTCGACAATCTAGATAGACATAGAAGTTAGAGAGTCAAATCTAATTTTTCTATGTAAAATTTGAAAAGTAGCATGGCACGTGATGACCGAGGTTTATAGCTTTCCTCGCATAAAAACAATTAAAATATTAAAACACATATAATACATGAAAAGTTTGCATAAAAGCTTAAATACTTGTAAAAACAAAACAATGATTTCCTCTCCCGGTTGAAGTTTGATAATTGTGCACATATAATGTTTATTCAGAAAAAAATTAACGTTATCAATGTATTTTTTGTGTACATATAATGTTTATTCAGAAAAAAATTAACATTATCAATGTAATTTTTGAAAAGACAATAAAAAATATTAAAAAATTAAAGTAACATTTTTATTGTGATATAGTGAAAAACAAACTAAAGGAACTAGCATTTAGTATCCGTGAGTTGCGGTAAAGTCGTTAAAAACATTGAACTACGTATGCATGTTAATTTGTAAAAACTAGTATAATATGTAAAACATAGAAAAAAACAAGTAAATTGAAACGGCAAATAACATTCAAGCATACTAAAATAATAATAATAATAATAATAATAATAATAATAATAAATTTATAAAGACCAATGAAGCTTGTGGTCCATTGGCAAAGAAAAACATTTAGAAACATCTAGGTTTAGACTTTTTGGTTCAAGTACCACATACAATAGGATTAAAAAATCACCTTTCAAAAAAATTAATACATAGATAAATTTATAAAGGATAAGATTTATTAAATTTAAAAATATAAATAATAGGGTCTATTAAAATTCAAACTAAACCATAAGGGTTATATTGTATTTTTACTAATATTTTAAGTAATGAAAAGTAAAAGTTAGTAAAAAGCTAAAAAATGAAAACTCACTAAAGTCTAAAGGAAGAGATGTGTAATCAAAATGCATTACGAATAATGCATAAGGTACAACCTTATAAAGCACCATGAAATTGACAACAATGCATGAAGTACAATCTTATAAAGCACAATGAAGTTGAACAATAAAAATGTGAGGGACTACCGTCACTTTTAATCATATTCACCACGGTCATTTACCATGTCCATTTGCGTTGGTTTTACATGCCCTTAACACAATTTTCTTAAAACTCATCTTCTTTTCTTTCTCATTATATATACTACATCGTTTTCAAATCAATTCCTTTAACGTCTTTTTTTAACAACAATAAATTAATTACCAAAACAACGTAACAACAATCTACGTACCTTAGAGCTTTCCTTGAGACGAGTGTCCTTTCCCGTTTGGTCTCCCAGTGTCTCACTTGATTGCCTATCATTTATAACCCAATTGATCATTAGGACACCATAATATAAGGCTATTTTATCAATACTTGCTAACAACCATCCATAGGGTTCTTGATCAATTTTTTTTTTTGAATTGTTAGCATCTAGTTTTCACTTGAGCATTTCACCAAACACGTATGTGCATGGATCTTAAGCTATTCATATTAGCTTAAATTATCAATTTCCAACCATTTCATTACCACTCAACCATTTCAAACTTTAAGTTACAATCAATTAACGTGTAATTTTAGTTTATCAGGGCCACCATATTCGATTATTATCCATAAATTTTGGGGTTTTTCATACTTAGGTTAAAACCCACTTCATTTCATACAAGGGTGATAATCTAAACATGTTATAAATCAAGAGCTTCATATATTCAACAATCCTAGTAATCACAAACATTTCTACCATCATCAAAACACAACTTTATAGTGATTAGGTCACTATATTATTTATGAATTTATCATAACCAAAGAATTTTACCAAAGATGAAATTAGGACATACCTTATGTTTTGATGATGTCAGGTGCTTTAGATATTCAAACATGCATCAAAACCTTTCAATTTCACTCTTGATTTCTCATATTTGTGTTTGAAGTTTTTGTTGGGTTTTTCCTCTTTCTCTCCCAATCACGACACACACTAGCTTGTGTGTGTCTTTTGTGTTTTTCGTAATTAAATACCCACATGTTTAGTTAATATGCTATTTCAGCCCCTATAGTTTGGTTTTATTATAACTGAGACACCATTTACTCATTTAACTAACAAACAACATATATTTAACTAGGTAAGGTAGTCCTGGTTACTATACTCATGTTATCTACTACAAAAGTGAATATTGAATATTTTTGGGGTGTTACAATACTGATGCTGAGTATAGAGATGGTAGAGTGCTTGTGGAGGAGTTTAGGAGGGGAGATGTTTCGCATGAGTAATTGCAGTAGTGGTGGATCACTATAGCTGACTATTCTTGTCACAACGATAGTCGGAGTCATGGTTTCGTGATCCATTCATCCAGTATGTTCATCGTATAATTGCAGGAGAGATAGTAAAGAGTGGTGCACCTTGACAGATTCATTCTATGTGAGGTGTTTGATGATGAGGGAGCCTGTCTACGTAACACACGCGATTGCATTTTTCAATCATCATAGATCACGCGCTACTAATGCTGGTATAGGAGGTGGTATATGGATTACTGAGATTGGTGATTAGTAGAGAATAGTTGAGGCAGATGAGTGGGAGCGTTTGACACCGGGGGCCAATACACAACGTGTGCGTAGAGCAACCCTGGTACATATGGGGATCTCTAGGGATACCGATGTTTGTCCTAGATTTATAGAGGTTAGACCCATTGGGCTTGTAGGTTTCAGTCTAGGGGGTGCACCAAGTCGTAGAACTAGAGGACCTAGGGGTGGACTTGCTGACATTCATGCTGGTGGTAGTGTTGCTGGTATTGATCTGGAGATTCACGGAGGTGATGTTGTAGGTGTTGTTGTTGCAGGTGGTTTGATGGGATTACATGCAAAGGATCAAAATAGCTATGAGTTGGGTCATTAACTCAGTTCAGAGGGTAGCTGCTAGGACTTAGACAGATCTTGCAACCATGCCTCAGATTTACCAACCATTGTTGCCACCATCCCAGTAGTTTATTTGTGGTTGTACGATGTTTCTTTCAGACACTTGTATTCCATGTTTATGTAGTTGTTGCAGACATTATATTATCATTTTGGTATGTATTAATTTATGCCCAACTTGTTGGGTTAGACACTGTTATATGTATGCATGTTATGGTTGCTACACATTATTATATATATATGATATCCCATACTATATGTATGGAATTTTGCTTGGTATGTCTTGTTAGAACTAGTATCTTTTCTATGGAATGCAAATAGGTCCATACAGGAAGCACTGCATGTGGGAGTTGCTATGGATGATTATATTTTGCTACATGATTGCTTAGCCCAAGGAAGTTTCACAATTCCTATCTTTTAATTATTTAAGTTTGTACATTGGGGACAATATCCATCTTAAGTGTGGGGATACGGAAATCGTGTTGACTTTAAATTTTTAGTTTAACTTATGTTTTTAGAAAAAATCATACAATCATAACTTTTAAAATGTTCAAAGTATGTGATGTTCTAATCCCTTGATTTAAAATTTCGACTTTGATCATAAGTTTTAGGATAGAGTTTTCCGAAAACAAGTCAGTTTTTGAAAGAAAATGTTAAAACAACACCTAATTAGTTTGAAGCTTATTAGTCAAACACATTAGTTCATATTGGTAACCCTAATTCCTTCCACTTAGATGAGTGTTTAAGCCTTATTATATATTGTATTTCGTTTGTTGAGAGATACTAGTATAGGTATTCATTGCAGAACTTGTGCATGTTATACAATTAGCTAATAGATACAATAATGCATATGATTAACACCTCCAATTTCTAATGTTTTAAATTTACCCCTATACCATATATAATATATGTTTTTAACCTATTAAGTTTTTATTACTAATTTAATTTTCTTTCAATAACTTTCGTTTGCTAATTTCTTTTTTAAAAAATGCCAACTTGTCGATGTCTTTAAAAACTTTGTATAATATCCTTTGAACCTCTCAAGTTCTTAAAGTTTTCGAGTTTACCCCTATTGTTCCTTTCCTTTAAAAAATACTAATTATTCATGTGCATATTTTTATGTACGTGTTGGTATAAATTCGAGTTGGTTTATGTTTCGACGTAAACTTTTTTCTGGAAACGAGTCAGGTCAAATATAATACGCTTACATTTAAAAAACCATTTTTACGTGTATATTTTTATGTACTTGTCGATGCGAGTTGGTCTACGTTATGCACGATTTGTAAATTATGTTCCGAATCGAGTGGAGTCAAATAATGTTTTTTTTTCCATTTAAAAAAAAACTCTAAATCCCTATTGATTACACGTGTCAGAATTTCCTTTGAAGCCGTTACGTTTTCTATGCATGAGTCGGGTCACATATAATATGTTATGATTGTACGTTATAAATTCGATTTCTTTACATGTTCATCCAATCGCAATGCTTATATAGGTTACATTAAGTTCAATCGGACAAGTCGAAAAGCGCGTTTTCATATGGTTTCTGTATCTCATAACGTTTAGACTAGTCCCGCACCGCAACGCACGCAAACCTTGTTACTAGTTAGGTTAAGTAATACAAAAGTAACGTAGTTATAAAATGTTATCTCAATACATCACCAAAACAAGTAGAGAAATTTTAAATGTTAAATAATGAAATATATATTTTAATGTAACTCAAATACAGAAATCAGTAAACACTTTATACAAAGTGTATTACACGATTACAATATACAAAGTGTATTACACGATTACAGTACTTTTTTATACTTGATATTCGTTTGGTATCACTTATCCTAAAATGATAAACAATTAACCACATTAATTTGAAGAAGTTGTGAATGTAAATAAGCAAGCCAATGAAAAGTAACAAACTTATAAAAAAATTGATATAATCACTACATGTATATTTAATATGATGGCATGTGATCGATGAAATTTTTATAATATTTTTTAAATTTTGATTTCATCCCTAATACTTTAAATAACTGTATAGCTCTGGTTAAGTTTTGGGACACATTAATCAAAGGTCTACGGTTCAAACCTTGCTGGTGACATTATTTCGTCATGACAAGCTGGTCTAGTGGTAGTCACTTAGTTTTTCTTCTTGAGGTCCCAAGTTCAACTTTCACCAACATCACTTTGAAAGACATTGGTGGTGGCAATGAAGTTTAGAACTAGACCTTTTTGAAGATCGTCAGTTCAAAACCGAGCTTATCCAGTAATTTAGTTGGCCGTTAAAAAAATAAAATAAAAAGTACTATAGCCTATCCATTTAAGTATTATTTAATTTGATTTTTGCATTCTTCAACTCTTTTTAAAAACTATATACACGACTATGCTTAATTTTTCTTATTGACATTCTGATATAATTTTTTTATGACAGAGTTGCATTCAAATTAGAGTATTTTGATACCGTAGGCTATATGATTGTCGGTACGCCGACGAAACTTGAAAAAACATCAGTTTTAGAACTGGTATCGATAATCGTCTTTATTGTTTTAATCAAAGTAAAACACATGTCATAATTCTTTTGGGCGAATAACGACATTTTTTTATCTTCTTTTTCAATTATTATTTGCGAATGCCGGTACTGTAATAACCCGAATCGATACAAACTCGATATCCCTTCGTAACGCTAGAATCTGTGTTTTTTTAACAACTTTGGATCACTGATGGACCACTAAGGTATCATGGTGCCACCAACCATTTGATCATATCAATCTTCACTAAACTATAACACTTATACACTAATTCAGAAAGAACCAATAAATTTGAGAAAAAACCCGTTATAGGAATTGAAACCAGGAGCTAACGCGAGAATCGAGTAGTCATGAATTATCACGCATGCACAAAAGTAAAAAGGAAAAAACTAAGTCAAACTCAAAGCGTCTTGTTTTGATTATTAAATTGTCAAATATGTAACATTCTAAAGACGCTGGCATTAATAAGTCAACTATTAACTACCCATTAGTGGGCAAGAAACTAACAAACAACACGCTTCTATAGATCAAATCAATCACAAAAATTCACAATCTTTTTCAACTTTTAATCCCCTAATTTATGGTTTTTCAACTGGGTTTACAGAATGACTGAAATCAAGAAATTCTTTAGCACACTCTTCAAACCCTGCACAGGTAAACAACAAATCTTGAATACCCATTTGAAGAATGCATCAAATTCTGCATCTTTTTGATTAAATTTGGCTAATTTTGCAATCTTTTTAATGGGTTTTGTAATTGGTGATTAATAGGTAAATCAGAAGATAAAGAAAAGGTTGCTGTACCTCAAGAACAGAAGATTTTCACAGTTCAATCACTTGTTTCTGCTACAAATAATTTTGAAAATAAGCTTGGTCAAGGGGGTTTTGGCCCTGTTTTTAAGGTGAGATTCTTCTTATCTATCGATTCGATATTGGGTTTGTGTTTTTTGTTGTTGAAATGATGAAGAACTAATAAAACAGTTGGATCAAAAGTAGAATTGGGATTTGTTGTAGTGAAATTGTTTTTTTTTTATTGATTGAATTTTAAAATTTTGATGATGATCAGATCAAATGATTGGTGTTTGATTAATGTAATGAATTGGTTGTTTGATTATGCAGGGGAAGTTGCAGGATGGGAGGGAGATTGCTGTGAAGAAGCTATCAGAGACTTCGAAACAAGGGAAGCGGGAGTTTATGAATGAGGCTCGGTTATTGGCGTGCATACAACATCGTAATGTTGTGAGTTTGTTGGGGTATTGCGCGGTTCCTGAGAAGCTTTTGGTGTATGAATATGTGGTTAACGAGAGCCTCGATAAGCTTCTTTTCAGTATGTTCTCTTCTCCTTCGTTTTGTTACGCGTGTTGGTGATTTGGGTTTTGGGTTCATGGTTTTTTTATTTGTTATTACCGAAGGTTATTTTAGACATTTGACCATTAATCGAGTATGTTTCTATCCCATGTACCTAGTTAAGTCAATGGTGGATCCAAGATTTTCGACGAGTATACTCTTTAGTGTGTTCAGCGGGTTATGGAGTTGACAAATAAAGAGGGGGGGGGGGGGGGGGGGGTCGTTTTGTGATACTTGTTAGTGATTTGGGTCCATGGTCTCTCGTTTGTTACCACTGAAGGTTATTTTAGACATTTGACCATTAGTTGAGTATGTTCAACCCCATGTACCTGGTTAAATTAGTGGCGGTTACAACAAAGATAGGGGTTTTTGGTGATTTGGGTTTGGTCGCATGATCTTATTTGTTACTACATGAGTTTATTTTAGACATTTGACCATTAGTCGAGTATATGTGAACCCAATGTGTCTAGTTAAGTCAATGGCGGATCCAAGAATTTTGACAAGTATACTCTTTAGTGTGTTGAGTGGTTATGGACTTGACAAATAAAGGAGTTCACTTTGTGATGTTTGTCACTTTGTCAGGGATTTGGCTTTGGGTCCATGTTCTTATTTGTTACTTCCAAAGGTTATTTTAGGCATTTTACCACTAGTTGAGAATGTTTCGACCCCATGTACCAAGTTAAGTAAATGACGGATCCAAGATTTTCGAGTAGGACATGTACTATTGTAACAAACTTTTTCAGGACACAGCTTAAAAAAATAACAAATGTTTTAATTTTTATTATTCACACTACAAGAAAAATATTTATGTTTTTGATGGATATCCTGATAAATATGTTGTATTTAATTGTCGTAGAATCTGCAAAGCGGGATGTACTCGACTGGAAACGAAGATATTCCATAATTGATGGTGTAGCACAAGGCTTACTTTATCTTCATGAAGACTCGTATGAACGCATCATTCACAGAGATATAAAGGCCAGCAATATCTTACTAGATAAAAAATGGAGACCCAAGATTGCCGATTTTGGCATGGCCAGGCTCTACCCTGAAGATAAAACTCATGTCAACACTCGTGTAGCCGGAACCAAGTATGTATTATCAGAACCCAACTTTTAATTTTCTAAATTCAGTAACTTTATAAAATTGGTTACTGTTGGCAATTATTTGCATCGAAACATATTCAAGTACGTATATAATAAAGGGTATAAATACACTGCAGACGTGTGGGTGGATGGGGGGGGGGGGGGGGGGGGTTAAAGGCAGGAATAACTGGAAGCTGAATTTGAACTTGAGACCTCTACTAGAAGAGAATCATACATTTATTTATACGCTTACCACTGCACCACCCCTTTGAATGTTAAGACCGACAAATTTTGATGATACTATCAATGGGTTTTGAAATTCAAGATTGATATTATTATTATTATTGTTATTATTATTATTATTATTATTATTATTATTATTATTATTATTATTATTATTATTATTATTATTATTATTATCATTATTGTGTGTGTGTATATATACGTATATATTGATAATATTGACACCCGGAATTCTTTGTTTTGTAAGATCTATCAAGAAGCTTTTTGTCACAAGATTTCTGAAGATTTTTTAGATTATTCTTTCCTAAAATTTGAGGGATCTCTTTATTTATTTAATTTTCTTGCATTTTCATAAAACAGTGGATATATGGCACCGGAGTATGCCATGCACGGTAATTTATCAGTGAAGGCAGATGTATATAGTTATGGCGTAGTGGTTCTAGAGCTCATTAGCGGTCACAAGAACTCTACATTCAACCTGGATCCAGAGTGTCAAAATCTACTTGATTGGGTAAGAATCCGTCTGTTAATCCATAATCTGACTTTTGAAGTCAAATCTCATGCTTATGAAACACAACATTATATAGACGCTTTCATAAATTTTACTTTCAAACTAGTTTGTTGATGTTAGCTTGATAGCTTCTAAGAAACCGATTGTTACTTTTTTCGTTCACATGTACTATTAATCGTGTTAAATTGTAAGTCAAAGTGAAGTGTGTATGACTTTAAAGTCAACTACAATAAATTCTTGATTTTCGCAGGCATTTAAGCTATACGAGAAGGGAAAAGTTGCAGAAATCATGGATCCGACACTAGCCACATCAGCTGACCCTAATCAAGTGGCGACTTGTACACAAATCGGATTACTATGCACCCAATCCGACCCTAAGCTACGGCCCACCATGCGCCAGGTGACGATCATGCTATCCAAGGGAGGTGCACTAGACGAGCCAACCAAGCCCGGGTACCAAGGTATAAAATCTAGAAGACCAAGTAGAGCGTCTACTTCATCTTCATCGACTGGGGTTTCTAGCCAGACAAATTCCGTTTCTTCTAGGTCCACCACCACTACCACCATGGCCAATGGCGGTAACGCAAACACATGGGCTTTTGTGGGTTCAACCTCAAAGGCTCGTCATAAACGTCCAAGTTCAAGTCATGTGAATTCGATAGCGGATCCTCATGGCAAGCGGCCCATTGAAGGGTAAAGACTAAAGAGTGATGTTATAGATTAGGAGATGGTTGCATTTTTTTGTTGTTTTTGTACAAAAGTTGTTCATAGTGTACATTATAAGAGAGAGAGATATGATATACTAGTTTTGAGTTTTATATATTGATGGATTCAAATTCAAATTCAAACTCAAACTCAAACTCGGATTTAGAAACATTTCAAACAAATCCAAATTATGCGGCAAAAATAGGCCGCACTCGTTGAAAGATCTCATCTTCTGTTCCTATGGCGTTGATCTGCAAAATTTGGCATCCATTACTAATAAGCATAACTTATGAAGTTTAAAAAAAAATGTGGATCATCAGTAAGAAATAAACCTTGTGAAGCTTCCCTTTCTGAGAGTAGTATCTAATAACAGGTAGACTATAAGCTTCAAACACTCGAAGGCGTTCCTTTGTGGTAATGATGTTATAATCAACCCGCCCCAACAGAGTTCATTTTTTAGCACATAAGGGGAAGAATTATAGAAAAAGATCGTTTAAGGTGAAAAACACACCTGATTGCGATGTAGCACTCGTTTCATCATCTCCTCTTCATTGCACTCAAAGAAAAGTACAACTTCCGGTTCTATTCCAATCTGCATATATATATAACCATGAGATATACTTAAAGTATGGTAAAAAAGATTCAGTTTTTTTTTTTTTAATAATAACTAGTGTTCCTAACAAAATTACAATAATGATATTGTTTTGTTACTTTAATTGAACAGGTATTTAAGTAACAAAACAGAGAATGAAACTTCACTATTTGTTCATAAGCCACGCGGTTCTCCTCACTTCTTGGGAAACCGTCAATTAAAAATCTATCAGTTTCGCCAGATTCTATAGCACTTTTGAGCAATTTGACTGTCACTTCCGAAGAAACAATTTTTCCTTTTGTGATCGTCTCCAGTATCATGTCACTGAAAGCATAAATTAGCATCACCAAATGGTTTTCATAGAGGTGAAATTTTCAAACCGATTATTTGAAAACAGGTCAGCTTAGTTTGTATCTGCTTAAAAATCGGGCTCATTATATGTAGTTAAAACTGAAACGGGATGAATAGGTTAAACGGGTCAAAATTCATATAAGGTGCATTAAAAAATGGTTATCACATCCTAAATTCTTTTACTTAAAAAGAATTATATTATTATCTTATGGTATAGTTTTTCCTAATATTATTTAGAGTAAAATGCCATTTCCGTCCCTGAGGTTTGGCTACTTTTGCGACTTTTGTCCAAAGGTTTGTTTCTTCCGCATCTGGATCCAAAAGGTTTGAAATCTTGCCATTTTCATCCAACTCGTTAACTTCATCCATTTTTTTACCTTAAGTCAAGGGCATTTTCGTCATTTTCGCTATTTGTTTTGTTTATTTATATCAAAATGGTAAGATTAAATGACGGAAACACCCCTAACTTGTCGTTTAAAAATGGATGGAGTTAACGAGTCGGATGAAAATGACAAGATTTCAAACCTTTTGGATTCAGATGCGAAAAAAAAACCTTTGGATGAAAGTAGCCAAACCTCAGGGACGAAAATGGCATTTTACTCAATCGTTTTTATACTTAAATATGACAAAATATAAATTATAATATGTAAAAGAGTGTTTGAAGACACAACGAATCAGACCCATTTGACCCGCACATAAATATTATTCGACCCAAACCCATTTTGATCATTCCCAACCCACCCAATTTTCTATCTTTAGTTTTTATGCATTGGCAAAAAAAACTATAGTTAGGGATCCATACCCATATTCAGTGTTAGAAGAGATTTCTTTTCTGAGCATATCTCCGACGCTTAGGTGTGTGAATCCATAAGTCTCAGCGATGCGTGAACATTGTGTACCTTTTCCAACACCAGGGCCTCCTAATAGCATCATATATCAAGGGTAAGCATCCAAACCAATAATCATATTGAATGATTAAAGGAACAATATTTTAAGAAAAAAATATACTGAAGGATCACAAAAAATAAGACATACATATGAATTTTAGTTTGCTTAATAAGTGATATCCGTTACCTAATACAAAATTAATGGTTGGGGACCTTGTTTTTGACAGGATTCCAGCATCCGCCTATATCAAAAGAAGGAAATGGCAGAATGTAAATGATATATTTTCTTGATAAATGGTAGGGTGTCGCTTAAATAAATTTTTTTGCATAAAATGAATTAATTTTCAAACATATGCTCCCACATAGCACCAGAACTATAGATGTTGAAAATAAAATAGTCTTGAAGTTTAAGAAACGTTGCAGACGTTGAAAGGCGTTGTAAATTCAAGCAGCAAAGTTATTTCTTCTCACATTTCATATATTCATCCTATATCAAGATATGGTGTCACGAAAAAGAATACGGAATCAGATATAAAAGCCAAGAAACGGTGTCATGAAGCAAAATACTGAATCAGTTACTAAGGAAATACAGACAAGAATAACGCGAGATGAGACTCTGCTTGGCTTAGATATAATCATAATATCATATAAATGTATGGAAGCATTTTCATGTATGAGAACAAATTTTCCAGTATGCGCCAACGTTATATGTTTGGTCAATCAAGTAAAGTATTGACAACTGAGTGGTAGAATCCTTGATTCAATAAAGATCTTTTTTTTAAATTGACTTTTGATGTTGTCGATCGGAGATTATTTTTCAACAATTTTTTTTATTAAAAAACCAAACCATTAGAAATTTTACAGTAGAATGACAGGTAAACATGCAACAAGCTGCGCCGCAATAAAGGTCTAAATCATGTTTAACTTTATGATATATCTATATCACTTAAATGTAACAGCGCATAGTTACATACCGGAATCAAGGCCTCGGTGCTGAATGCTTTGAGAATATTTAGTCCATGTGCCACCTTTATCATTGCAACACTCAGCATAAGATTAAGGAGGATATAAGCAATTTATGTAAAGAACCATCAGCTAATCTATATCCATGTAAAAAATTGATTAAAATCAATTGCAGCATATCTAGTTATCATAGTGAGTGAGCTTGAAAAGAGCCACCAGCAATAACAGATATTCATCACTTAGCAGAAAGAGACACTCGTAAACATAATTTCACAAGTCAAAACAAAAACTTTGAATATTCGACTAATAAGTTTTTGTTAACTCACTTTAAATCAATGAATTATTTCTTTTAACTTCCCCAAACAAATAGAAGCCTGCTTACAAAATCATCTCATACAATTAACATTCATGTATACAACTAAATTAAAATAATCAAATCTGGTATTATGCTTACAAAACCACATATTTCCAATTCAATGCAGATTAATCCTCAATATAAAAACTCACATCTGCCAAACAATGCACACAAAATAAACAAAATATTAATAATGTAGAATATATATATTCTAGTTTTTTCATATATTTCATTCAGCATCTCTATTCAACCATAACTCATCAAATAAACTCTTATTTTCAATATTTTCGCCGAAACTACTACAATAAACAATAAACATAACGGGTTGAGTTATCCTACACAGTCTTCTGAATCTAGAAAAGGGTATAAAGACACAATAGATAGCAAAATATAACACAGCCCCGAGCAATATAACACAATTAATAGCAAAAAGACATAAAAAATGCCAAATAAAAAAGACATGATCTGAAACAGAAATTCTAAAATCTCAAGGCTAAAAATCCAAAAGCGAAAACCTATACTCTAAGATCATGGAGTTCAACGAGACGGTTTCAATGCCGCTAGAATGAGTTCAATCAGAGTCCGTTTGACACCCCTAATTGTTTTCGGAGACTATGTATCTGAACTCTTCTTAAACAACACTAGTTTCAGTTTCATAAAAACCCAGAATAATAATCACAGATTTCTGCACCTGATTAAGCAGAGACGGTTTAGCAACTGAAATAACACGTTTCCACATTTCTTGATCTCAAATGGGAACTATTTTACAAAATGTAGAAATGTGGATCAGAGTTTGTGAGAAGTGAGTGGTTTGTGGGTGAAAGTGAGATCAGTAGAGTTGTGGATGTAGGTTCCGGACGGTTGAGATCAAAGGGCTGAACGTGATCGGAATCAGTTTCTCAGAGACATTTCGTCGAACACCTTCCCCCCCTGTGCGACTGTCCCATCTTGGGTTGAAACAAGAAACGTGCGTTAATTTTATGGCGCTTTTTGCAAGGCATCTGTAAGCGTGCTATCATGCCGAATTGACTTTTACTTTATTTTATTTGTTTGATTTAAAAGTCGTAAAGAAGGTAAACGATTATTTTAGTGCTCGGGTCGGTGGGACGGGTCGAGTCAGAGTTCAAGCAACTCGAGTTTGCTTTCAGTCGGCTCGTTTCAAGCTTTACTATAAAGTTTAGGCATTTAATATATATAATTTTTTTAACTTGAGCTCAGTCTATAATAAGCTCATTAATTTATATTGCATATTTAATTATTATTACATGTTATCGGTGTATATATTCGTTTTAGGTATATTTTGACTTTCCATTTTCAGTTACATGAGACAATTTTTTGTGTAATTGAATCATGTAAAATAAACTTTTTTTATGTTGTAAACCTGAAGCGATATTGTCTAAACATCTATACGGTATCAATATTTATTTTTATAATATTTTGTTTCGGTACGAGTCTGTTTCAAAACTTTTAGTATTTGTTCACTACCAGTTTCGAAGAGGTCCAATACCAAACATAACTTTGTAACTCGCAACTTTATATTTATACGTATCATTTATTAAAGTTTATTGTGTGCTTATACTTCGGCCTCTAATTTGAATAGTTAGATACCAATTATCATAGTGAATATAGACCCTAGATGGCTATAGTGGTGCACAAAAAACCCGAACCCGGACCCGAAAAAAAAACCCGGACCCGGGTATTATAAAACCCGAGTTTTTTATACCTTTAACCCAAACCCAACCCTATCCGTAGGGTAGGGATCGGGTATGCATTTCTATTATAAAACCCGAACCCGGAACCGAGTTTTTTATGCCCTTTTCAACCCGGGTTTTACGAGTACCCGGTTTCAACCCAAACCCGGAACCGGGTTTTTCAATACCCGGTCCGGGTTTCCAATACCCTGTTCGGGTTTTTTTTTGTTTTTTTGTGTTTTTTCGAGTTTTGCACTTTGGTAACGGCTATATAGCCGTTAGAAAGTATACTTTGACCATTTTTTGTTTACATTTAATCTCTATACTCTATACCCGAATCCATACCCGAACCCAATCCGATCCATACCCGAACCCAGAAATAGGGCATTATAATACCCGGGTATTAGAAAACACGACCCGACCCTACCCGAACCCGGGTATATAGGGTAAACATTTTTTGTATAAAACCCGGACCCGGACCCGACCGGGTATTCTCAATAACCCGATTTTATAGAACCCGGTCATACCCAAACCCGGTTCCATACCCGGAACCGGGTATTCAAAAAACCCGATTTGTGCACCACTAGATAGAGATGGGCATAAAAACCGGTTCCGAACCGAACCGGTAGAACCGAACTGGACCCGGTTCTAGTTTCTACCTGACATTAAGTAGAACGGTTCCGGGTTCAAAATACCCATTGGTTCCAACCCGGTTTCACAATTTTACCATTTGAATCGGGTCGTACCCGGTTCCTACCCGTACCCGGTTACTACCCGTACCCGGTTTCACTAGTACCCGGTTCCACCAGTACCCGGTAATGCAGTTCCAGTAGGAACGATTATAGCCGTTATAATGTTACCGTTGGAACCGGTTCCCAGAAACATTTAATGACAAATCTGACCGTTGGGGATAACCGATTCTATATATAGTGTTTAGAAATCTATTGTTTAGCACACAATTTCTCATATCTATTCTTCTTGTTACATTTCTTTCTTGTTCTTTTTCACATACTAATCAACAAATGGCCTCAAAGAGTTCCAAAAACGCAAATTCCCAATCCGTTAACAATGTTCCTCAAGATCAATCGGTTCCATATGTGGTTGGAACATTGTCTCATAATCGCAATAAGGAAGTTGGAGCAATTGGGAGTTGGTCGAGATGAGTGACGGCTCGCAAAAAGCTCAATGTAAACATTGTGGATCGTTATTAGCCAAGGAATCAAACTCAACGTTAATGAAGCATATTAATAAGTATTGCAAAGCTTTAAAGGAAATGACATCTGGTCAAGTTCCACTATCCAAAGATGGTACCATTTTTCGTTATGAACAAAAATTAGCTCGCGATCGAATGACAAAGTTGGTGATACAAAAAGTGTTGCCGTTTGAACACTTCGACGACCTCGATCTTACTAAGCTTATTCGGGAGACCATACAACCTCGCTATAAACATGTAAGTCGTCGCACTTTAAAACGTTCTTGTTTAAGTTTATGGGAAAATGCAAAAAAAGATTTAATTGTTTTTTTAAGAATTTAAAAACTAGTGTAAACCTAACTAGTGATGTGTGGTCGGCTCCACATGGTTTACCGGAATCGTACATATGTGTCACCGCTCATTGGGTTGATCCCGATACATGGCAAATGATGAAGCGTACGATTGCGTTTGAGAAGTTTCCTTCTCCTCATACGGAAGAAAATATTTATAAAATTATAAATGGCACAATAATTAAATATGGTTTATAAGATAAATTTTTTTCAATATCCTTTGATAACGCTTCAAACAACACAACGGCGATTGAAAAATTAAAGTTGAAGTACAAACCAATGGTTGATGGTGTTTTTTCCACACACGACGTGTTGCACATATTATTAACTTAGTAGTGCAAACCGGTTTAAAAACATCAATTTGTATCGGATTTTATTATAGCATTTAGAGCTATGCTCCAAGATGTTTTCAAAAGTGGAAAAGAAAGATATCAAGAATATAAAAAAACTTTGTAAAGATGTCAACAAAAAAATTACTGGACCGAATTAGGATATACCAACTCGTTGGAATTCAACTTGTCATATGTTTGAAATGGCTATAAAGCAAATGGACACTTTAAAATCTTTTCATACAACTTTAAGTGATGAGTACCTAGTCGTCCCCTTTCCCGACACGGTTTGGGAAAATATTCATAACCTAAGTACTTTTTTACAAGTTTTTAAAACTACGACTTTGATTTCCGGTGCTTATTATCCTACTAGTTCTAAAGTTGTGGAGCAATTGTATTTGATAACAACTAATTTTAAAAAGTTTGAAAATTCTAGTGACATGTTAAGGAATATGATTAGACCAATGATTCAAAAATTTTAAAAATATTTTCAGAATTACCACCCGACGCTTTAAATCCAGCTTTAAACGTACCGGGTGTTGAAGCTTTAATTGATGAAATTTATGACAAGTTGGATATGCATGAGGAGGATCCAACTTTAAAAGCAAAAACAAAAAAAATATTCAATGAGTGTATGGCCAAACTTTATGATCATTATTTTAAAAAAATATGGTGAAAAAAAATCATACAAATTTGTTTGAGTCTCGGTCCACGGCATCTAAAGATGAAACAAGCGGAGATCCACTTATAACCATGTTGAATGTCGTTAGAGACGAGACGGCTAGACAACAAATGGGTAGTGAACCAACAAGTGAACTTGGAGATATAAAAAAAATCAGTATTCGCTTACTATGACCACCGAGGAGTATAGGAAATTTGATGTTTTAGCATGGTGGAAATCGAAAGAATCCGAATACCCGATTCTAGCCACCATAGCTCGTGATATACTAACGGTCCAAGCTTCCATGGTAGCTTTGGAAAGTGTGTTTTCTCTTAGTGGCAGGTTTTGTCAATTAGAAGAACAAGACTAACTCCAGAATCGCTAGAGATGGCAATATGCTTAAAGGACCATTTGGATGTCGTTGATCGTGTTCAACATAAAACTAGTTTAGAAGATGAAGTTGAGTTAGAGCATAAAATTGTTGACGAAGAGGAGGACGAAGAAGTGGAGACTAACGATTCGGACGACGATTGTACCGAGGTACCCGCACCTAAGAGAAACTCATCGGAAAGTGTTGCACCTGCCGCTAGTAAACGATCAAAGAAATAAAATCTTGTTGGAACCGGTTCTGAGTAATTTTTTATTTTTTTGTAACCGGTTAATTTTTTTTATATAATGTAACCGATTAATTTTTTTTAATTTTAACCTATTATTGTTACTATTTTTATTTATCAATGTAACTAATAATAAAAATCAAACATAACAAACACAATAGAAAGAAACATTACACAAACTTTATTAAAAACACCAAACCAAACGGGTTACATCAAACATTTGAAGAACCGGTGCCGAAACCTTCTCCCGTCTCATTTTTCTTTGCCTTCGTCAATGGGCAATGCCGCTCAGTGTGTTTCTTAAGGGTTGAGTTGGCGGCGACCTTCATAAATTTTCCACAATCTTTGCATCTAGCCATCTCGTGGCTGTCGGACATTAAACAGAGATCAAAATTCTTCCATATAGCAGGGTTTCTTTTCGTCTCTAAGACCGTAACAACTTCATCGTTGCATGCCATAGGTATTTGCAAGAACTTAGAAGTTGATTGATTTTGTAAGTTGATAATGGTGAGTGTTAAGTTTAGAAATGGTAAGTAGGAAGGGGTTTATATACAATAAAAAACTGATTTTTTAATAAGGAACCGGTTTCCAACGGTAACATTTATGTGGAACCGGTTCTGAATAGTAAATGGTAGGTTTGACTGTCAGGAACCGGTTCTGAATAGTAAAATGACAGGTTTGACTGTCAGAAACCCGTTCTGAATAGTAAAATGGCAGATTTTAAATGACAAATCACATGTTCGGTTCCCAATACTGTCAGAAACCGGTTCCACACCATACCCGGTTCCATAATACCCGTACCCGGTTCTACACGGTTCCATATTCTTGGGTATGAACCCGGGTAGGAACTGGACCCGGTTCCAATGACATCCAAGCAGAACTGGATCTGGGTTGAAAACGGTTCCGGGTAATAATAAAACCCAATTATGCCCATCTCTACCACTAGATGGCTAGACCCTTGTGTTGAAAGTTGGGCTTATGGATCTTGGGCCAATATTTTGTGGGCCATTAAACTATATGAAAACTTTTATGTTTATTTTTTCGTAATAAATCCTTTTATTTGTATAAAGTTGGTTTTGAAAAGACATCTTATTATACTTTTTCTTTGTGACCAGCAATTTTTTTTAACATTTTAATTCTCACCATTATCTTGCTTGTAATTGTTTGAAAATTTTATATCTATACGTATAATAAAGTAAATCAATAGAGAGACACATGTTTAGGGGCAGATTTAGAGTCAACTAGGGGGTTTGGAAACCCATTCAGTTCGTAATTTATAGTTTTAAGATATATATTAAATTCGAAAGGAACCCTTTAATATTTTGTAGAGAAACCTTTTAACCAAATGCATTGAGTAGCAAACTGGTTCAGCATGCTTTTCTTAAACTTAAGGTCTTGAGTTTGAGACCTGTAAGGCCATTTTTCTGATTTTTTTTGTTCTTCAGTCAGTCCACATTTAACCATATCTTAGTTATTTTGCACTTTAGGAGTGTCATTCTTCACCAAAACCACCACTACTAACCCACCTCACCCACCATCATTCATTCATTATTTTCCTCCACATAAAGACTTGAAACAACTTATAAGACCATCAAAATGGCACCTTTTTCCCCACAAATGCTTTGATTCCTTCATGATTACCAATATTTATGTGTACCTAATGAACAACTTCCTTAGAAACTGATGATGTGTATGATGATGAAGAAGAAGGGTGTCCTCTTATTTGTCTTGTATTATAAGATTTGCACTTTTCTCCTCACTATGTGAAATTGCACTCTTGATATATTCTCAGTCATTACACAATATACAGACTAGCTTCTTGCTTATACTCCACTAAAAGAGAATTATGTTTATAAGTTTTACATTAAATTAGCTTCTGGTTTTACAATTTTTAGGTTGGCCTACTCGGTAACCCGGCTTGTTGACCCGTTATGCCCAACCCGTTGACCTGTTATGACCTGGCCCCATCTAACATAGTCAATTTTTGCACCCCCTAACAAAAAATCCTGGATCCGTCACTGCACATGTCATTAGACGAGGAGCTCTCTAATACGTTTTCCTGTCTAAATGGAGTTATCGACTTATCGCCTAAATAAAGTTATCCCATTTATTATAATGTACATAAATTATTTGAACTTCAAATCTATCTCCTTATAATATTATTATATTATTAAATATCTTTATTATTATTATTATTATTATTATTATTATTATTAATTATAAATACCAAGTTACGATTGATCTCTAAAGAATGTTATTTTTTTTTTACTTTTTTTATTTATATTATATCTGTCTTTAATCTATCTCCTAATAACATTATTAATATATAATATTTATCTTTATTAGTATAAAATTAATAAAGTACAAGTTACGGTTGAATGTTATTTTTTTTACTTTTTGTTTTTTATTTTATTTTATCTATCTTTATTATATATTAATTAAAAATTAAAATAAATAATATGCCCTACGTATTACAACAATAGTAAGCATAAGTATTATTTTTTCCAAGAGTTAAATGCCAAAATGGTCCCTGAGGTTTGCTCACTTTTGCCACTTTAGTCCAAAATCCAAAATTTTTAAATCTGGGTCCCTGTGGTTTGCATTTTGTTGCCATTTTAGTCCAAAATCGAAATCAGGTCAGATTTCTAAAAAAAACATGCTATTTTGTCCTTTTCCTCAGGGGCAGAATGGTCATTTAACATTATATATATATAAATAAAATAAAAAAAAACTCAAAACCCCTCTCACTCTCTCTCTAAAATCTGCAAAACCCCTCTTCAACCTTCATTAGCCCCATCACCATCTCCAACCCCCTTCACCACCGTCCACCACCCACCATCTCCAACCCCCTGCACCATCGCCACCAACACCATTCCCATCACCAGTGAACAGTTAGAGAGATAAACAAAGGGTTTCGCCGGTGAACAGTTAGAGAGAGAAACAAAGGGTTTTATCGGTACCGGAATCAACCACCACCACCGTCTCCCCTCCACCACCGTACACCCACCACCACCGCCTCCCCTCCATCACCGTACACCCACCACCACCGTACACTGCCACCACAAAAAAACCCCTTTCTCTCCCTCCTCTGCCGTCCAGAACAGAGACCACCTGCCGCCCCTTCTTCAAACATGCAACCACCACCTACCACCATTAGAACCAACATGCAACCACTACCTGCCGCCCCTTCTTCAAACCCCCAACCACCACCTACCACCATTAGAACCAACCTGCAACCGCCACCTGTCGCCCCTTCATAAAACCGCCGCCGCATGTCAAAATCCATAGATCTACTCCTAATCTTCGCCACAATCCTCATCCTCCACGCCATCACACTCCACCACATCAGAGTAGAGGAGACGGTGAATTGATCGGAAATAGGGTTCAACGAGGCATTACCGGCGAGAATTAGGGTTAGGGTTTATGGTGGCGGTGCTGCTACTGAGGACAGGCGGCGGAGATGGAACGGAGGATGTCACCGGAGAAGATGGTGGTTCGAGAGAGAGATAGAGGGCTTCATGGTGGCGGTGTTTGCTGCTGCTACTCTAGAGAGAGAGATGAGAGAGACAGAGGCAGATGGGTATTTATAGAGAGATACAAAGGGGTGGTGCAGCGGATTGGGGTGGTGTAAGGATTGCAGTGGAGGCGTGGTGGAGCAGCGGCATGGGTGGTGTAGGGATTGCAGTGGAGGCGGTGGTGGTGCAGCGGCGGCGGTGGTGGTGCAGCCGCAGATTTAGAGAGAGAGAGAGAGAGGTGGGTGTTTGGTTTTGTGTTAGGGTATTTGGGGAAGATGATGGGTCAAAATGACCAAAATACCCCTGAGCAAAATGACAAAATATCAAGATTTAAGTTGAGAATCTGACCAAATTTGAAATTTGGACTAATATGGCAACAAAATGCAAACCATAGGGACCCAGATTTAAAAATTTTGGATTTTGGACTAAAGTGACAAAAGTGAGCAAACCTCAGGAACCATTTTGGCATTTAACTCTTTTTTCTAAATTAAACTATAAACAAAAAATGCAAGTAATAATAATACATACATAATAATATATAACAAAATAATCTATATTTTTGATACTCTAACAATCTATAATCTATAATAACATATATAAAACTAGAGTTAGACGTTCTTAACTAACTTGATGTTTCATATGATGATTGATAATAACAATAAAATCATATATAAACTCTAACCATATATATAAACTCTAACCGTTCATTCCCAATTTCCCGTATACATAAGTCAGTTGGTATTAAACCCAAGTTGTTAATACCTCTATTCAAAATTGCCATTTATGAAATAAACATTATCAATTATATATATTATACATTTATTCATCCGTGTATTACATGAGTTTATTCAACTGTTTATTTAAAGATATAATAACTTTTAATAAATGAAAATTCTAGAGGACTTAAGAAATAATAACTTTTAATTAATGAAAATTCTTGCAATACATAAGTTTTTAAAAGATATAACTATTTTATTACTTAGTATTAATATATAAGCTTAATTTATTCAACCTGTATAATACACGGGTTTTTAACCTAGTAATCTCATATTTGTAAAGGGGACACAGTATCACTAGACCAATAGGTCATGGATATTTTATTATAGATACCATATTCCATATAAGATTTGGGTAAAAATAATGTTCTTATCAAAGGTTGGTTCTCTTTTAAGTTTTGTCTCGGTTCTAGTTGATGGCCCTAGAGTTTATCAAGGAAATAGGGGTTCATTAAGGAAATCAACTTTTTTCTTTCATATTTTTACACAAAAAGACTTGTGGAAAATTAAAATTCCTTCAGCCAGTAGTTATTTTTGTTAACCTTAGAACAACGTGCTTTTGTGTTACGGATAAAGGTTAGTCATTAGTTTTGTAGATGTGTGCATACTATGTCTTTTTATTATTTGTAAGTAACTTTAAAGGTTGTGTGATGATAGTGTGTTGTGTAGTGATAATATTTATAACATTAAGTGCATATAAGTTAACCGCTAATAACAAATCTTAATGCTTCTATATGCATTCTCATGATATTATAACTCATTTCCTTAATGCATTTGTCTTCTTGAATATACACAATAATCATGCTATTTAGATAAATGGTATATACAATGCTAACTCTAGAATGTCACCAATATAATATATCAACCAATCCACATTATCCATGTAAACACATATTTAACAATACTTTATTACAAGTTGCTATATACATGAGCCACGACTATAACCCAACCATATATTTTCAAGTCTTTTATTGAGACATCAACCAAATTAATAATTTCTAAATGACCATTAATACTCTATTTCAGGAACTTCGAATTATCTATCTTAACATTATAAAATATATTATGAAATAAAATTTCTTTAATTGCAATCTTCGCTTACAATTGTACATAAGCTTCTTATAGCATTGTTGCAAATAATCCTAGCTATAAGCCACTTGTAACGTTACAAAATTCATTTTGTGTGTGGGTTATTATATCATGGAAAAATGATATGATTTGGAAGTTAAAATTTGGCAAACCACTTGGTTAATGTGTGCACTTTCGAAGATGGCTTTGCTTGTAATATTCTTGATTCGTGTGGTTATTTTGATACTTATAGAAACCGAAATATTTTGGTGGAGTGTACTGATTTCTTTTGTTTAATGTTGACTGAGGTACGTGTAGATGAGCCGGCCCGGTTGGCCGGTCCTAAGCTACTTGGAACTGGTTTGTTAAATGCTCAAATCTAGTTAGTTGAGCTCGAGGCTCAAGCCTACATTTTAGCTTAATTTAATTAATGAACTCGAGTCCAAGTTTTATTTATCGAGCTCAATTAGGCTCTTTGATCTAAAAAACCATGTTATTCATAGAACTTTTATTTAATATGTTAAACATATTTTTACATAATAATAATTGTTATTATATATAAAATTATGATAATAATAGCTAAGTAATATGTATTATATGTAAACTTTATAGTTCTATATATATGTATATATGAAATAATTATTCATATATAAGCAAAACAATTAAGTGGTTGATAGATAATAAAGAGCTCAACTCAAGCCTTACAAAATATAGCTTAAATAAAATAGAGCCTAAGCTTAGATGAGCTTGAGCTCGGGGTTGGCTAGGCTAGGTTAGAGTTCGAGCTCGTTTACATTCATAGTTATTGTTCAAATTTTAAAAGAAAGTAAAAAAAAAATGCGTGGATGTTCTTAAGGATTGACGACATCAAAGAAAATACACACTTTTCTGGCTGTGAGAGAAATGAAAAGATTTTATGATTCAGAAGATGTTGTTTGATGTTGCGCTTGTTTACTTCAAGCCCTGAAAGTAGTCTACCGAATTTTAAAATCTCTAGTTTTGAGTTTAACTTCAGGTTTATGCAAATTTCAGGAGAAATGGTGAAACTATAATCTTTTGTGTAACAAGTGGAAATTAAATGGTCAAGTATGTGCTAAAAAATCAAAAATAAAAAAAATCTATTGGTTTATATTCGGTGATTATGTATGGATTTTTTAAATGAAGATTTGAGCTCAAAAGGTTTAATCTAAAATTATGAATAGATGTTGTGGAATCTTATTTTAATGTTACATCACATGCCCAATCTAAACTAGCAGAACCTCAGATACTTGGATCTTGGACCACGGCGTTCATTGATCTTCACTGGAATACTATATAATTGATACCGTTAGTCTCGTTACGGCGAGACCGGGAATTTGTTTATTGGGCTTAATCCCAATGAACCAATATTTAATGGGGCTAAAGGATTAAGTCGGATATTGGGCTGCCAAGATGTGAAGCATACTCGTCACATAAGGTTAAACATATCCAATGGAACTATGGAAGCTTGTTATTTTAACAAGTTTGTATATTATTTCAAAGTTTGAATTAGATTTTGAGTCTATTTAGGAGTAACAATAAGGTAGTGTTCGTTTTACGGAATGGAATGAATCATGATGGAATAGGAATGTTGACACCATTTCTTATCTGTTGGTTCAACAAAAAAAGTTGAAAACGAACAACATAAGAAAGAGAATATACATTCCAATTCAATCCCGATTTCATTTCATTTTGTAACACACATCAAAATTTCAAATCAAATTTCAATTCTTGTGCAACTTTCAATTTCAATTTCATTACATTCCATAAAACAAACATTATCTGAGTCAATTTAGGAGGCACGCACATGTGGGAACGTTTTCAACATATAAGTGCATTTACTCTATTTTTCTACACTACCTAAGGATACATCATACAAGTTTCAAATACCAGGAGGACCACTTTACAAGGTAGTGCACATGTGGGAACGTTTTCAACATATAAATGCTCCTGTCATACATCGTAAATTTACAGTACTTTAGGGTGTAAGTCAAAGTACTAGTTACCTAGGTAGGTACACCTTACCCCTTACCTATATCTCATATCATTCTGTTCTGTCAACCTGAGAGATACTATGTCATAAGTTAAACATCACCAATGCATTTTGTATGCATTATTTGTGCATCAGAGACCTCCAAAGTTATGTGTGTTTAAGTTGGGCTTAAGTGGAGCAATCTATGTAGGTAACCTTTTGGGAAGTTTTCACTAGGAAAACAAAAAAACAAATCTGTAAGATATTATTGGTCAAAACGGACAATATTGGTTAGTGTTAGGGATGAGCTTGGTATTGTACCAGTACTGAACCGAAAGTATCGATCCAGAAAAAATGCAAAAAGTGGGTACTGGTACCGAAAGTGACTGGCACGGTACGATGCCGGTACCAGCATTCGAAGGTATGTCGATCCAAAATGCTGTACCATTCCGAACCGAAAGTACCGATCCTAAAAAACGCAAAAACTGGGTACTGAAGTGGTACCAAAAATGGCTCGGCTTAGTACCTACTATCAAATGCTCATCCCTTGTTGGTATGAGGCTTTGAGTGTTACAAATGATGTCAGAACCACTCATATTCTATTTTGTTTATACTGTTGCCACAAACTTTATCAACGACGATGAGCCCCAAAGGGGGTGTTTGTGACACTTTAGGCGAATCTCACATCATTCTTTTATGTCCAAAAGAGAGATACTAGGCCATAAGATGTGTTTCACCTTTAATATTATCAACACGTTTTAAACACATTAGTAGTGGATAAAATAAAAAGTTCACAATTAAATGTGTTTGAGTAAGAACGATCTATAACAGGTGAAATCCTATAAAATTTCTTACATAGAATTTTTTTTAACTCTTGAATAAAACAAAACAATACCAAATAAGGTAAATAATATAGGGATCAACTGGCCAAAGATCCATGAAGCTAGAATATGTTTTTTACCCTTCTCATACGTGTCTAACAAAAAGAAAGGATTACTGATTAATTTTAATATTAATATTTCATTTATTAAAAAGTAAGTAACTGAAAATGATGGATCATTAATGTATTTTATTTTTTAGTTAAATATATCTAAATGTGTTCTATTACAGTTTTTTAATGACTAAATAAAAAGTAAGGGCGAGAAAACTTCAGAAAGTAACATATGTCCTCAATAAGAAGAAGAATAAGAAGAAGAAGAAGAATTACATGGTTAGTACCTGGGGTTTACTTATTTTGTCATTTTGATACCTATATTTAGAAATTACTGTTCGTTTTGCCATCGCCAATACACATGGTATCTTTTTGTTAAATCGGCCATCTATTTGATTAAGGTTGAGGCTTCTCTCAAAGATACAAGAGAGCTTCTGCGACAAATAGTCTTTAAGACTGTTTGAGGTGCGTCGGTAGTAGCCGCCAAGATTCAACTTTTTGAGAATTTATCGTGACACAACTAAACATTTTGAAATAGTTTAGAACTCGAGTTGTTAAACTATAGCTATGACTTATTAATAATATGTTTGGTTAAGGAGCCTTGTGGGTCTCCCTTGATCTAAGTATTATTAGTTTGAAAATAACATGATTGATATTGCCATTGCAACTTTCATATCCATTTCTTGGAAAGACAATGTCCCTTCGGATCAGTCATTTACATTTACATTTACATTTTGTGGGCTCAAGAAAGGAACACATGACTAAATGGTATCCACATTATTAAGAGCCAATACCCCAATAAGAAAGGGTGTAAATGACCTTTTCATGTTTTGTGGACCAGCCTTTGGGTCCAATCAGGGCAGGAGATTCGTCAACTTCAGGACCCATCAAACACTTTTGGGCCGGTAGGCCCTTTCTAAAAACTTTATTTCAATAGCTTATGCTTATCTTGCTTATTCATATCTTTAATATAAGGAGAATGTAAATAATCAATTTGTTGATATAGATAATTTCACTTTAGAATCTACATATTAATAACCAACTAGTAGGCGAAACGGGCGCTGCAAACGAAATATTAAAATTTGTAAGACTCAGTTTCGACGATCTAATACTTTCTAATGATAAAATAATTTAGTTTATACTATAACATGTTAATACTAAGATGAATCTAAAACAATCAAACATTGAGTAAAGACCAAAGCTTTCTAATGATAATATAATTCTTTCTGTGTTGATACGCATGTCGTTACACAAGTAACCATATACAATGTACAATATCCAAAAGCATACAAGGGAGTGCACATTTCATTTCAAGCCAAATCAACATTTTGTGATGTGACATGGAGGTGTTATGACTTGTATGATATGATACATACCATCTTTTATTGATCACGTCAATTATCACTCCCAGGCTATTTAACAAGTTCCCGTCAAAAATGGACATTGCAGACATGTTACTTATATCGTTATTCTGAATCATGTCAAACACATAAACCTAAATTTTTATATGGACCCAAATCTAACACAAACACAAACACGACATGGAACCCAAAGATCATGTTAACAATAAGCAAGGCACGACAAGCGTTTCTGTGGGTTCAGACAAATACAAGCCATTTAGGCCAAAAGTTTTAACCTGTATTACATTTTGCATATTAATAGTCTAAAATTACAATTTACAAGAGAACTAGAAATGGAAATCCATATAAAGTCATTTTCGTTTAAACTGTAAATATATGTGTCTTATTTCTCTTCTATTTCTTAAATTTTGGTATAGAATACACATTCAACTTAAACATTACACAAAAATATAATTTTTTAAAATGATAATAATACAACGGTTAACAAGTTGTCCCACAAACCTACCAGACCAATCCACACACGATCCATTTAAATAATTGAGTTTAGAGGTTCGACCCAATAAATTCATGTGTTATTTTTGTTTAAAGTTATGAGTATCAGAATTCTCTACACGTTCATCTTGCAATTTTTTTTACACAAGCATGCTTGAAAAGGTCAAGGGTCCTAATGGAGTAGACAAATTCACATATAAGACCAAAAAGCCATAATTGAGATAGCAATTTAAATAATTTGTTTTCTAATAAAATTCATACCCCGTTATATTATTCTAGTTACGTCTTAGTCATTATATTAAAGGTTAATTGGGATAGAAGTGACATTTTTCTAATAAAATTTAATAATTCGTTTCACTACTTTATAAAAGGATAATGTCAATGGACTATCAATGAGTATACTTAAATTGATAGTCCTACGATAATAAATTAATAATCATAATGAATTATATTTAGGTATTGTAAATTATATTATGTGTATACTTAAATTAATAATCATAATGTATTATATCTAGGTCTTGTAAATTATATTATGTGTATACTTAAATGGATAGTCCTACGATAATAAATTAATAATCACAATGGATTATATCTAGGTCTTGTAATTATATTTTTCCAAAATAGACAATAATCATGATCAATTATATCTAGGTCTTGTAATTATATTTTTCCAAAATAGACTAATTAGAAAATTTGGTGATCTAATGACTGCATGTTTCTTATTTATGTAATATTTTTTCGTGGCGATCCGCCCATTAAAAAAAGTAAAATAATTACCAATAGTTTAATTGTCGAGGATCTTTTGACCTAGTGACACCGAATATTCTATCAAAGTGATGCGGGTTCAAGTCTCATACAATAAGCAATAGGTATGAGACTTGAACCCGCATCACTTTGATAGAAATAGATTTGAAAATGGTGTCGTTTTGGAATAACTATAATTCAACTAACAGCATATATCTTTTGGATTAACACATAATTATAATTCAACTAACGGCATATATCTTTTGGATTAACTAATTTTTAGCGAAGTGACTTGCTATCTGGTTGTGTGTCCAATCCATAACAAGACTATTTAATTTTTAAATAAAAATGTAGTTAATACATAAGAAATTATTGAGTATAATTATCAGCATAATAAAAAAATGCTATGAATTATAGATAGCATTAGCTGTTATACCATTTATAAGTTCTACCTTTAGTGTTATTAACTGTAATTAACATTCTAACTTTATATTCTTCATGATTACAATAGATCATCAATAGGTAACAAGTAACACAAATTAACAATTTCTTGATGATTAGAAAGAAGTTACACGAAGAGCATTATCCATCCATGCACAATCATATCAATAAACTAATCATGTTAATTAAACTAAGCAGAATCAACAACCAAGTAATCCCTAAGTACAACTTCCATTTGAACACATCCTCATTTTTGTACTGAGCCAATTTGTCTTTGCACTTAGCCAATTTATCCTTATCTTTAATACTTTGAATTAAAGCAGGCATTACCTCGCAACAAATTGGACAGCCCTGTTCTTCACCAACATCAGCCCATCTAAGGAATCCACATCCTCCAATCTAAAATCGGACATCAATAACAACATAACAACTCAGCTTTTATCCGACAAGTACATCCAATGTGCATAACTGAAAATTCACTTACACATCGCAGATACCATCTTCCAGGATTTGCCTTCGATTGGGACTGTTTGTAAATAGTTTGGCCACCACAGGGGACATATAATGTCTGAGGGTTCGGTATTTACCATTTCACCTTTAGGTCGAAACAGGTTGGAAGAAGAACCAGACATTTTGTATTGAAGAAGGAAGCGAGTGAAGATCTGGTTGGGGCTGGATCAGAGACGGAAGCGAGTAAAGATCTGGCTAGGGTTAGATGGAGGTAGGGCTATATGTATTGAAGAAGAAGATGGTTGGATGGTATAATGGTCATTTCATCGATTTTTAACGGTCAAAGTAACGTTGAATAGACGGAGGGGGTAACATTTGACTAAATAGAGAACGTTGGGGGGGGGGGGGGTAAGACAACAATTTTTTTGTTTTAGGGTGTAAGAGTGCCAATCACATATAACCCCAGAGGGTAAAATTGCAGTTTACTCTAGAAAAAATAATGAAAGCTAAATTCTATGGAAATGAAAAGAAAAAAAATAACATAATGGAAATGGGTAAAAGGAAACAAAACCATAGAAAATATTAACAAACGTGAAAAAAATAAAGAAAAGTTATAACATAAAAATAGAAAAAAATAAAGGAAAGCAAATGTCACACCCCAACCGATGGCGGAAACATCGGGGTTAGTGGTACTAGGCGACCAGATTGTCTCACGAGAATTCCATAACAATTGTCTAAGAACATTACTTAACGTTTAACAACCCATACTATCAAACATAACATTTTCAAACAACCATTACAGACACTTGTTTTCTCATAAGAACTAATCAGGTTTCGATATCCCTTAGATTTATTACATGAGTTCCAAAACAAAACAACTAAACAACTAAACTAAGCATAATCCAATGCATCAAATGCAAATCCTCAACCTGCCACATATGTTAAAATAAAACGTCAATACAATTAAGTAAAGGTGAGCATACAGGTTTTGCGTACAATATAGATATAAAAGCGTTTAGCATACACCGCATGACATACGTAATAGATGTGAATGATGTAACTACTTAGATTCATGCAAACCAACAAACCGCGATTGATTGAGGCATGCGAACAAGCGTTCACATCCTAAAAGAGAAAAATAAATGCGAAATAAAAATGCGAGCCTTAACAACCTCGGGCCTCCGGGTGGCGGGTCAACCTCTAGTATACTATCATGTTAAGGGTGGCGTACAAGCAATCAAGTAATACATACAATTCAGCAGATTTCACGTATAGTCATGTAATTCAGCGGGTTGCGAATAAGCGTTTGAGAGTTGTGTGATGTGTTTTGATATACGAACATATGTGACACCCAAAATTGCATTTAAGCGTAAAATGGTTCAAGTATACTCACAGTTGGTGCGTTTCGGGAGAGATAAGGGATCTGAGGATAGTCGCGGAGAGTGTCGGATCAGCCTGTAAGCGAACAGAAGTGCATCAGTCTTCCGAAATGCTGAAACGGTTAAGTCTGGATTGGGCAGAAGACAAGTTCGGCCGAACTTGTATGTTTCCATACAAGTTCGAGCGAACTTGTGAGGAACTGCTGTGTTTTGAGACAAGTTTGGGCGAACTTGTTAAGTTTCTCAAGAAACTTGACAAGTTCGGTCGAACTTGTATAGGATGTTAACAGGATCTACAAGTTCGGCCGAACTGTGAAGTTTCCTGAGAAACTTGACAAGTTCGAGCGAACTTGGGGTGTCCTGTTGAAGATTCTTATTTGTACAAGTTCGAGCGGACTTGGGAGATGTTCAGAAGATGCAAGCTAAGTTCGGCCGAACTTGCTGATTCTGTGAAGAATCAATGCAAGTTCGAGCGAACTTGAGGAAAATGAAGTGTTTGTGTTTGGCCAGCCAAGTTCGGCCGAACTTGGTAACACCAAGTTCGAGCGAACTTGACCCAAATGTTGGGTTTCTTCGTTTTTCGTTCGCTTATCGATTGTTCGGTGATTCGGTTCGTATTAGATAGTTATATTAATCGTTATAAGTGATGTAATAGTGCGATTTAGCAATTCGAATATGCGAGAGCGATGCGATAGCGAGTGTAATCATAAACATAACAAACATAACACACATAAAACATAATTCCACATAATTAACTGCGATTTGCGATGCGATGAGATAAGCGATGCGATGGCACAAGTGTTTATTAACAATAACCCACTTGGCTCGTATAGTAGCATAATTTGTTGTGATTGCGATTAGATTAGCGATGCGTTTAATAAGCGATTTAATAGGCGATATAACTGCAATTCATCATAATTTAATTTACACAAACTTTTTCATAACCGAATCTCGGAGTACAATTGGAAAGATACAATGGAACAAAAGAAGAAAAAGATAACAACGAAATTCGGAGTTGTTACAGTCTCCCCTACTTTAGGAAATTTCGTCCCGGAATTTAAGTAGTGGCCGTAACAAAGAGGCGCGGATATTTAGCCTTCATGTCACTTTCCAATTCCCAAGTGAACTCGGCGCCGCGTTTGCCTTCCCATCGGACCTTCACGATAGGGATGCGAGAGCGTCTTAGTTTCTTGGTCTCTCGGTCCATGATTTCGACAGGCTTTTCTATGAAATGGAGAGTCTCGTTGATTTGCAGATCTTTGAGAGGTACATGGAGATTTTCTTCAGCGAGGCATTTCTTGAGGTTAGACACGTGGAAAGTCGGATGGACGTTGTTGAGTTCCTTCGGTAATTCGAGGTGATAGGCCACTTTGCCGATTCTTTCCAGAATCTTAAAGGGTCCTACGTAACGAGGCGCTAGCTTTCCTTTCTTCCCGAAGCGGATCACTCCCTTCCAAGGTGCAACCTTTAGGAGAACGTGATCTCCCACTTTGAACTGTAAGGGCTTGCGGCGTTTATCGGCGTAACTCTTTTGGCGACTCCGAGCTTTCAAGAGATTATCTCTGATCTGGAGGATTTTGTCTGTCGTTTCTTGAATCAGCTCGGGACCGGTGATTTGTGCTTCTCCGATCTCGTGCCATGCAATAGGCGATCGACATTTTTTGCATACAGTGCCGCTGTGGCTCCTTCATTGCCAGCAAACTCAGTTGGCTTACAGGCTAGAAATTCTTTATAGGAACATCCATTAGTCATTGTTTTCATCTTCTTAGGAACTGGGATTTTGATAATATCATCATTATCTCCATTGGCGCTGTGGCTAAAGCTGTTACTATGAGTACGCTTGCTACTCACAGCTTTGGTATGTTCTACGGGATTTCTAACAGCCTCAATAATTAGCGGAATGGCATTAGTAATGTCTTGGGCGATTATGTTTTCTATGGCCTCTTTGTTTAAGGAATTTTCATTATTCGCATGAACTTCTTGATTATGTGATACTTCATTCGACATCTGAATTGCATATTAATATTATAGAACAATTAAAACAAAACAATCATATATATTTAAATTTATATTCACAAAAATAACACATAGGTTATTTTGTATTAACCTCTTAACTTTATTGGTTAAGTTTAAAATACCACCTAAATGGATTTTGGATTTCCTTATAGATATACATTACGATCATATGTTTCATATATTGTGATATACATACCATTCAGAATGTTAATGTATTTAACAGGTTCACATTTCAAAAATAGGCCAGACATTAGGTTATGGTATTATTTAGGGAATTATGTAACTTTTTAACATATACCCCATCTTACCCGGTCTCGCCGGAAAGGCTACCCCATCTTACCCAGACAAGTTGGAGAGTCTACCACACCATACCCAATCTTGCCAGAGAGGTAATTGTATTTCGCATAAAAAGAATTTTCTTAACCCGTGATTTTAAAAGTGCATCTTTCTTAAGTTTAAATACTATCCTGGCACTACCAGTTAATATCAATTTCCTAACTCTTTTGGTTAAGCTTAGGTATTATCACAATACTTAATTGCTTAAACCGGTGGCTCTGATACCACTTTCTGTCACACGCCCCGATCCCACCCTGGGAGCGAGAGCCGTGAACCAGTGAGGTGGTACCGGTGGTTATTTTGAAAATATTGCAGCGGAAATTTCACCAGGATCGTAGTTAGGAAAAATATCAGAGTTTAGAAACACCTGATTGTTATTTATTAAACAGATGGGAATAAAACCCATGTTTTATAAAGGTAGCTTTAATAAGGGATAAACCCGAATTCATAAAACAACATTTCTTAATTTAATTGATAAAATAAGCCACTCCTTTAAGCCTTTTGGTGCTGTATCCCAACTCTTAATCCGATCTACTGAAATCACCTAAAACATGTTTTAAAAATATTTTTGCCAGCGGGAAATACTGGTGAGTTCATTCAATTTGTATAAAATGACACATTCTTATATTCAAAGCATTAAGAGTTTTTACATTTGTTTATCTTACCAAACTACTATTGGCTAGCTCATTGTCCAATAGCAAAGAAACTTATTTTAAATAGTATTTGTCACTCGGTGGCAGTTCCTGTGACTGTGGTCATATCACTCATTAGCTAACCCATTGTCCAATAGTGAAGATTATCAAGTATTGTATACAAACCCCACATACTGACAGTAGTTTCCCAGTAAGAATACAAAGACTTAATCACTGTAATATAACTTGGAAAACATTTAGGGTTTTGCAAAGCATTTGAGAAAAGGAGAATGACTCGCATTGTAAACTTAGGTATTTCTACAGACTTTCTGGTGACAATTTCCTGATTATTTTCTTGAGGTTCTATTAAAAATACAATGCACACGTGTTAGTAAAATAACCCAAATCACTTTAGCCACGAGACAGAACCCCAACGAATCTTAGTCAGGCAGAGCCTTGACATGCGTTGGTGGGTCCTAAATCAATCGGGCAGGGTAACGTATTAGTGATCGGGGGTGAAGATACTTACAGCGGGCAGCGTTTCGCAGGTTTAGGGGTTTAGGGGGTGTTTGTTCAGAGAAACGGAGATAAAGAGAGTTATGATCGGATAAATTCGATCGAACGGGTGCAACAACTTCTGTCCCACGCTGCTGGTTATGTAGCCCAACTGGGCATCTCCCGCGCGTAACGCGGGGTGACATGTTTTCTGGAGCGTGGCGCGGGTGCGGTCGACCTGGCATAGGTCTGCCACATGTCCACGTAGGTCTGACATGTGGACACGTGGCGCATGGGCGTGACACGTGTCCCTGGCCGCCTTTTCCGTCCAATCGTGTGTTTTTCTCGATTTCCGTGCCGGTTCTTGTCGCGTATGCTCGGGTCTTGATCTCAAATGGTTCGGTTTTTAATTGTGAATCTAACAAGTGTACTCTGGTGCGTTAACCATCCAGTTTTCTTAACCACTAAGTTTTCTGATCGAGTATCCGGTTTCGTCGCGCACATTTATGGTTTCGATTACAGGTTGTCGCTGGGAATATTTTTTAGGGTTGTTATATCCTCCCCACCTTGTTTTAAATCTCGTCCTCTATATTTAGGTCATGATGTCATTTCCGGGTGATGTCACGCGTTAACCAACACTTAATAGTATTATGGTAAATGAATTAGGACACATACGAATTTTGTGAATACAAGGTTTACAATGAGTAGAACTCAATGGTTTAATTGAATAATTTCTAGAAATCGATATTAAATGAACGAAGTGTAATGATATGCCCATCAGGGTGACAAAGTTTACATGGTCTAATCCAAAAGAAAGATTTATGACCAACAGATGTCTAAATCGAATGTTTATAATTTGTAGATGACTATTTGAAATAATGGAATTTACTGCCAAAGGAAAACTTACCTTGATTGTCAATTAAGGAAGACTTAGAATCAACAAGCTTAGGTGAAATTGAAGCACGAAGATGATGTGTCAACTATCGAACCATGTTATAAGGAAAAATCAATGTGTTGACATTATTGAACGACAATGATACACTTGAAACACAACAAAATTTGGTGTATCATTATCTTAATACATAGTTGTATTAAGACTATTTTAAAAGATGAGTCAAAAAGCATACATAGTCTGGTATGATCATGATTAGCTTAGGCTACAAATTTATACGATGCCACAAGGTGTCATAAATTACGGTGCCCGAACAAGTTCACCGTGTTCGTAATCAACTGAAAGGTTTAATGAAGTAAATTCGAATATTCATTTCAAATGAAGCTCATAGGATTTCAATTGATGATGAAATAACAGATGAATATCATAGAATTTTCAATAAGTATTGAAAGAACCATTATAGGTACACCGAAAAATAACATGAAGTTGTGTACTCTTATCTTAATACATAATTGTATTAAGATTATTTAAGATAATGAACCAACAGAAATTAATGAATAAATCTATATATCGGGTGTGCAAATGAGATTAGCTCAAGCTTCAAGTTAATGAAAAATGCTACCACAAGGTGTCATGAAAATAAATGATTCAAAGAAGGTGAACACCAAACAAGTCTATTATGGTTCTGAACAGATGAAGTAGTTAATAGAAAACATTATTTATTAATTTCGATTTGTACTAGGGTAAAGTGATACTTTAACTTAGATATTACATATCAGCGATCACGTCTGGAATCCTTTCTGCTTCCTGCGTAGTAAGTACGAATGCTCGCGCATTCTTCTTAACTCCTTCTGTTGTCTTTGCCTTGTTGTCGGGTACCTTTGTCAGTTTTGGGCAATAAGGGCGGATATGTCCTGTTTCTCCACAGTTAAAACAAACTGGGTTTTTCCTCTTGCACTGTTCTTCCTTATGGCCAGGTGTTTTGCAAAGGTTACAGTAGGGATTCCTCTTAAAGTAGCATTTTCCTGAATGCTTTTTATTACAGTATTTGCAGATACGTTTCTCAACTGACGGTTCAGTTCCTTTCTTCTTATAGAACTCATCGGCGCCAAATTCTTGGGTAATTTTTCAGGCTAACTCCTTCTTCTTGTTTTCTTCTCTTGTGCGGATTAGTCCGTCTGTTAATGTATTGGCTAGTTCGACTGTTTCCTCGATAGTCTGAGGTCTAGCTGCCTTGAAGATATCGCGAATTTCACTAATCCGTCCCCAAATATAACAAGAAATTAGTACAGGTTTTGGCGAAGCCAGAGTTGGTACCATTCTTGCATATTCAAAAAAACGTTGTCGTATATTCACGACACTTCACATCGACCATTCTATAATTTAGGAACTTGTTTGCCATTTGTTCCTTCACATAAGAAGGACAAAATTTTCTTTCTGCCATTTTTTTGAATTCTCCCCAGTTCATGGCATATGCCATGTCACTTTCTTTTGCTTGAAGAATAGTATTCCACCATTCTAGGGCCTCATTTTTAAAGAGATTGGAAGCATACATCACCTTATCTTCTTCGGCGCATTTGCTGATCTTAAGAACAACTTCCGTCTTTTCCAACCATCGCAGTGCAGCTGTGGCTCTTTCACTGCCGGCAAACTCAGTTGGCTTACAGGCTAGAAATTCTTTACAGGAACATCCATCAGTTATTGTTTTCATCTTCTTAGGAACTGGGATTTTGATAATATCATCATTATCTCCATTGGCGCTGTGGCTAAAGCTGTTACTATGACTACGCTTGCTACTCACAGCTTTGGTATGTTCTACGAGATTTTTAACAGCCTCAAAAATTAACGGAATGGCATTAGCAATTCCTTGGGCGATATGTTTTCTATGGCCTCTTCATTTAAGGGATTTTCATTATTCGTATGAACTTCTTGATTATGTGATACTTCATTCGACATCTGAATTGCAAATATTAATATTATAGAACAATTATAACAAAACAATCATATATATTTAAATTTATATTCACAAAAATAACACATAGGTTATTTTGTATTAACCTCTTAACTTTATTGGTTAAGTTTAAAATAGCACCTAACTGGATTTTGGATTTCCTTACAGATATACATTACGATCATATGTTTCATATATTGTGATATACATATCATTCAGAAGGTTAATGTATTTAACAGTTTCACGTTTCAAAAATAGGCCAGATACTAGGTTATGGTATTATTTAGGGAATTCTGTAACTTTTTAACATATACCCCATCTTACCCGGTCTCGCGGAAAGGCTACCCCATCTTACCCGGACAAGTTGGAGAGTCTACCACACAATACCCAATCTTGCCGTAGAGGTAATAGTATTTCGCATAAAAAGACTTTTCTCAACCCATGATTTTAAAAGTGCATCTTTCTTAAGTTTAAATACTATCCTGGCGCTACCAGTAATATCAATTTCCTAACTCTTTTGGTTAAGCTTAGGTATTATCACAATACTTAATTGCTTAAACCGGTGGCTCTGATACCACTTTCTGTCACACGCCCCTGACCCCACCCTGGGAGCGAGAGCCGTGAACCAGTGAGGTGGTACCGGCGGTTATTTTGAAAATATTGCAGCGGAAATTTCACCAGGACCGTAGTTAGGAAAAATATCAGAGTTTAGAAACACCAGATTGTTATTTATTAAACAGATGGGAATAAAACCCATGTTTTATAAAGGTAGCTTTAATAAGGGATAAACCCGAATTCATAAAACAACATTTCTTAATTTAATTGATAAAATAAGCCACTCCTTTAAGCCTTTTGGTGTTGTATCCCAACTCTTAATCCGATCTACTGAAATCACCTGAAACATGTTTTAAAAATATTTTTGTCAGCAGGAAATACTGGTGAGTTCATTCAATTTGTATAAAATGACACATTCTTATATTCAAAGCATTAAGAGTTTTTTACATTTGTTTATCTTACCAAAATACTATTGGCTAGATCATTGTCCAATAGCAAAGAAACTTATTTTAAATAGAATTTGTCACTCGGTGGCAGTTCCTGTGACTGTGGTCATATCACTCATTGGCTAACCCATTGTCCAATAGTGAAGATTATCAAGTATTGTATACAAACCTGACAGTAGTTTCGCAGTAAGAATACAAAGACTTAATCACTGTAATATAACTTGGAAAACATTTAGGGTTTTGCAAAGCATTTGAGAAAAGGAGAATGACTCGCATTGTAAACTTAGGTATTTCTACAGGCTTTCTGGTGACAATTTCCTGATTATTTTCTTGAGGTTCTATTAAAACATACAATGCACACGTGTTAGTAAAATAACCCAAATCACTTTAGCCACGAGACAGAACCCCAACGAATCTTAGTCAGGCAGAGCCTTGACATGCGTTGGTGGGTCCTAAATCAATCGGGCAGGGTAACGGATTAGTGATCGGGGGTGAAGATACTTACAGCGGGCAGCGTTTCGCAGGTTTAGGGGTTTAGAGGGTGTTTGTTCAGAGAAACGGAGATAGAGAGATTTATGATCCGAGAAATTCGATCGAACTGGTGCAACAACTTCTGTCCCACGCTGCTGGTTATGTAGACCAACGGAGCATCTCCCGCGCGTCACGTGGGGTGACATGGTTTCTGGCGCGTGGCGTGGGAGCGGTCAACCTGGCATAGGTCTGCCACGTGTCCACGTAGGTCTGACACGTGGACACGTGGCGCATGGGCGTGGCACGTGTCCCTGGCCGCCTTTTCCGTCCAATCGTGTGTTTTTCTCGATTTCCGTGCCGGTTCTTGTCGCGTATGCTCGGGTCTTGATCTCAAATGGTTCGGTTTTTAATTGTGAATCTAACAAGTGTACTCTGGTGCGTTAACCGTCCAGTTTTCTTAACCACTAAGTTTTCTGATCGAGTATCCCAGTTTCATCGCGCGCATTTCTGGTTTCGATTACGGGTTGTCGCTGGGAATATTTTTTAGGGTTGTTACAAGAGGCATCGCAGTAAACGACAAAATCGTCGTTTCCGTCGGGTAGAGCGAGTACAGGAGCGTTGCATAGCATACACTTGAGAGTTTGGTAGGCTTCCTCTTGCTTGGAATCCCAAACGAAAGGCTTGTCCTTATGAGTTAAAGCGGTAAGCGGAACGACGATTTTCGAAAAGTCAGCGATGAATCGACGGTAGTAACCCGCCAATCCAAGAAAAGAACGGATTTCGGATGCATTCTTCGGTGTAATCCAACTCTTGACGGCTTCGATCTTTGCAGGGTCGACGTGAATTCCTTGATTATTAACGATGTGGTCGAGAAATTGGACTTACTCGAGCCAGAATTCACATTTAGAGAACTTATCATAAAGACGATTACCCTGGAGAAGTTCGAGAACTAAACGGAGATGGTGCGCGTGTTCGTCTTTCGACTTCGAGTAGATAAGGATATTATCGATGAAAACAATGACGAAACAATCTAAGAAAGCTTTACACACACGGTTCATCAAATCCATGAAGACCGCAGGTGCATTGGTAAGGCCAAAAGGCATGACCACGAATTCAAAATGGCCATAACGTGTACGAAAGGCGGTTTTCGTACATGTCTTCTTCCAACACGCGTAACTGATGATAGCCGGAACGTAAGTCGATCTTAGAAAAACAAGTAGCACCTTGAAGCTGATCAAATAAGTCGTCGATTTGGGGAAGAGGGTAGCGGTTCTTTATCGTGAGTTTGTTAAGTTCACGATAATCGATTCAAATTCGGAACGTCCCATCTTTCTTTTCATGAAAAGAACGGGTGCGCCCCAAGGCGAAGTGCTCGGGTGTATGAAACCTTTATCAAGAAGCTATTGAAGTTGGCTTGATAGCTAGCGCATTTCGGATGGTACGAGGCGATAAGGAACTTTAGCAACGGGAGTAGCACCGGGAACTAAATCGATACTGAATTCAACATCTCGAGTAGGGGTAAACCGGGTAAATCGTCGGGAAAGATCTTTGGAAATTCATGAACTACAGGAACGTCTTTAAAAGTCTTTTTTTCTTTCTCCGGGTTCACGATATGGGCTAGAAAAGCAACACATTGCTTTCGCAAACATTTGTGTGCTCGGGCACAAGACAAAAGCATCAACTTCTTTGAGGGAGTTTCACCATAGACATGGAGTTGATCACCGTTCGATAGAGGAAAGCGAATCATTTTATTTAAGCATACAACTTCAGCATGAATTTCATGAAGAAAATCCATACCTATTATGATATCGAAGCTACCTAACTGCATAGGTATGAGATTGATCGAGAAGACATGGTTGTTGAGATCGAGAGTACAACCATGTAGGACAGAGGTAACGGTGACGGATTTTCCGGTGGCGACTTCCACATCGAAAGTCTTTGGGAGTCTAGCGCGTTTACATTTTAAAATCTTTTCGAATTCTAATGATACAAAACAATTACGGCACCAGTATCAAAAAAACATGAAGCATAAATACCATTTACGAGGAACGTACCATTGACAACATTGTTGTCATTCTAAGCCTGGCGATGATTGAGATTAAAGGCTCGTCCACGTGCAGCCTGTTGTTGCTGCTGAGGCTGTGGTGGTTGTGGTTGTTGCTGCTGCTGCTGTTCCTGCTTCACAGGTTTGTTTGGGCAGACATTACTGAAATGATTCGGATCACCGCACGTGTAACAGGCATGTGCCCTTGGAGCTGGCTGCTGATTGTCATGGGGAGGAGCTGGTAAAGCTGGTGCTGCAGGAGTCTGAGGAGCTGGCTGGCGAGTACCACTACGGCAGTAGACAGTGAAGTGGCCGTAGATGTTACAGTTGGTACAGAAGCGACAATTGCCTCCAACTACATGATGATAGGTGCATTTTGAGCACAAAGGATGCGGGCCAGTATACGCATGCTTTGCCGGTGGTTCGTTTGGTGCTGCGGATTGGAGTGGCTGAGGGTTTGCTGGAGCAGTAAGGGCAAAGTTCTTGCTCGGGTTTTCTCGCTTGCGACCACGTCGACTGTTCTTTGCCTCTCGGGGCTGATCGGTAGGAGCTGCTGGTTTGGTGACTGCCTGATTCGCAACCTTGGTGTTCTTAAAGTAACCAGAGTGAACCCTTTTGTCGTTGATCTCGGCGGCTAGCTGGTAAGTCTCCTCGATAGTAGCAGGGCGTGCTGCTTGAACAAAGTCAGCGATGCAATTGTGTATATGTTAGTGAATGTATGTGAAAATGTTGGTATGTAGGTGTATTTGGTGAAAATGTGTGTATGAATATCTATGTATTTAGTTGTATGTAAGTATCTAAATGTGTATGTAAGGATGTATGTTTATATGTAAATGTGTATATATTAGAGAATGTATGTTAAAATGTATAATGTAGGTGTATTTGGTGAAAATGTGTGTATGGAAATCTATGTATTTATGTATTAGATAAGTATGTAAATGTGTATGTAAGGATGTATGTTTGTATGTAAATGTGTATATGTTAGTGAATGTATGTTAAAATGTATAATGTAAGTGTATTTGGTGAAAATGTGTGTATGAATATCTAGTATTTAGTTGTATGTAAGTATGTAAATGTGTATGTAAGGATGTATGTTTGTATGTAAATGTGTATATGTCAGTGAAAATGTATAATGTATGTCTATTTGGTGAAAATGTGTATGTAAGCATGTATGTGTGTATATAAGTCTATGAATGAATGTACGTAGGTGTATGTTAGTATGTATAAAGTATGCGTTAATGTGTATAAATTATGTATAAGTTGAGAATTTCTATGCTTATGTTTAGGTTTGAGAAAAAAATATGTTTAAGTTGATAATTTCTATGGTTATGTAAGTTTGATAAATATATATTAGTTAGGAAATACCCCCTTAAATTAAAATCATCATTTAAAACATAACGAACCTATATAGAAAATACCCGCCAAAATTGAAATCATTATTTAAAACAAAAGGAGCTAATAAAATACTCGCCATCCATTATGAAGAACATTACAAGCTTTAAAAACCGCGCCGATATTGAATTCATTATTTTAAACATAATGCGTCGCTCAAAATGTAAAACAATCATTAAGAACATAACAAGCTTAAGAAACTGCGCCCGAGTTTGAATTCATCATTTTAAACATAACGAACTTAGAAATACCCGCCCAAAATTGATTTAGAAATTAATTTCAGGTTGTCCCCGTTTAACTTGGGATTGCTTTTTGAGTATTTTATCTCATTTAGGATGTGATTGTGGTTTACACGATTGTTTGTTTATATCTATCATTACGTATATACTTGGGAGCTAAGAGGAAATGCTGCCGAATTCTTCTTAAATAAACATTCACATATGAGATAAAGTGTTCAAAAAGTGGGTTTAGCAGCCAACCCTTGTCTTGTTAATCTTAAATTAGATTTTCTTTCAGTTGCATAACGCCTATCGATAAAAGCTGGATTGATTCCCCACGCCATTCACCTCACTACAAGCAAGGACTCGAGTCTTTCATCGAGATGTGTGAAAGAGTGATAAAAAACCACGACGAAGTTAGATGTTCGTGTAAGGTATGTAAAAATTCCGGCTTAATTAACATGGCACAAATGAAACGCCATTTGCGTATTAGCAGTTTTTGGAAGGACTACACGTAGTAGACCTATCATGGGGAAACGACTCCAGTTGCGGAAGTAGATGATGTTGCGCCACAAGACGGTATGGGAAACGTTATTGAAGACGTTAGGGGGGAGCGTATGGAAGAAGATACATACCTTAACCAACAGAACCCGAATGGAGATAGTAGCGGTGTTTGTGATGATTTTGAAGACCTTGTAAAGGAAGTTGAAACGAATTATATCCTGGTTGTACTAAGTATTCTTCTATTGACTTTTTAGCAAAGCTTATGTATGTAAAGGATACGTACCATTTGACTAATGAAGCGTTTGATCGAATCCTCTTTTTGTAACGAGATTCAATGCCATAAGGCAACAAGATTCCGCTTTCGTATTATGTAGCTAAGAAGACATTTAAGAAGATTGTATTGGCATATGAGATGATAGACGTGTGCACAAATGGTTGTGCTCTCTTTTGGAAAGAAAACGAGTCCTTGCAAAATTGTCCCATTTGTAAAGAGAGTCGATGGGTCGATAAAGACACAAAAGGCACGAAGGTGGCTCGTAAGGTGTTACGATACTTTCCTTTGACGCCTAGACCTATGACGTTTGTATTGTTCAAGGCACACAACAAAGGATATGATATGGCATAGTACCGAACGATCGGAAGATGGGACTATGCGTCGTCCAGTTGATGGATCTTCATGGCAAGACTTTGATAAAAAGTACCCAAACTTCGCGATGGAGCCACGAAATGTTCGCCTAGGGCTTGCAGCTGACGGTTTTAATCCATTTAACAACGGTAGCGGATCCTCAACTCATAGCACGTGGCCGGTTATACTCACTACATACAATCTGCCTCCATGGCTATGCATGCGAGAGTCCACATTCATGTTGACCTTGTTGATTCCTGGCCCTAAATCACCTGGGAAAGACATGGACGTTTTCCTTAGACCATTAGTTGATGAGCTTAAGCAATTGTGGCAGTCAGGTATACGTAACTAAAGACGCAGCAACAAACACGTACTTCACATTGAAGGCGGCGTTGTTATGGACCATAATGACTTTCCAGCCCGTAGTAGTCCATCAGGTTGGAGTGGTCAAGGCTACATGGCATGCCCAACTTGCAACCAAGACACTCCTTCAATACATGTAACTGGTAAATGGCTTATGTTGGTCATCGTCGGTTCTTAGATGCCAACCATCATTGGAGAACAAGTCTCGAATTTAACGGGAGACCCGAGACACGAGACCCTCCGAGACAGTTTAGTCCAGCTGACATAGAAACTCAACACAGTCATTTAATTAAGCGTCTACCTGGCAAGCATCCAGCTTTTGGAGGTGGGAGGATAACACGGTCAGATTGCGAGCTGAACTGGTCCAAATGAAGCATATTTTTTGAGCTTGAGTACTGGTCTTCTTTGCATCTGAAACATAACTTAGATGTAATGCATATAGAGAAAAATGTGTGCGACAGCTTACTCGGTACTCTTCTAATGAACGATAAGAGCAAAGACACGCCAAATGCGCAGGTCCGACTTGAAAACCTAAACATTCGGCCGACACAATGGCTGAAATAATCGGGTGGCAAGTTATTAAGTCCCCACCCAAAGTACTCATTCAAGTCCGATGATCGAATACTTTTCTGTCAGTTTATAAAAAAAGTTAAACTACCAGATGGGTTTGGATCTAATATCAGTAAGATGGTGACAGATAACAATGCTAACATTACCGGGTTGAAATCTCATGACTGTCATATCCTCATGCAACATTTGATACCAATTGGAGTTAGACGGCTTTTGACCAAAGATACATCTACGCCGATAGTAAACCTTTGTATGTTCTTTAAGTAACTTTGCTCTAGAACACTATCGGTAGATGATATGAAGAAAGCGAAGGATGACATTGTTACCATCTTATGCATGTTAGAGATGATCTATCCACCTGCATTCTTTGACATTATGGTCCATTTACTTGTGCATTTACCTGATGAGGCGATTGCAGGAGGTCCAGTAGCTTTTAGATGGATGTATCCATTTGAACGGTACATGAAAAAACTAAAGAACTATGTAAAAAACATGGCAAGGCCGGAAGGTTGTATAGCTGAATGTTATGTGCTTGAAGAAGCTCTAACATTTTGTTCAATGTACCTTCAAGATGTTCAGACTAAGTTCAATCGCCCAGATAGAAACGAGGATGTCGTTGTTGAAAAAAAAAGTTATGGGTGTTTGAGTCCAAATGTCGTCCTGTTGGCGCAATAAAGGACAAACATCTTATCATTCATCGAAAAAAGCGAGTTGGAATGGGTTGTCCTCGAAAACTGCGCAGAAGTCAGGGAGTACATGAAGTGAGTATTTCTATCTTTTAACTTTTCATAATTTGTTAGTTAGTATTTTTCATTCCTTGCTTATGTTTGTGATCAATGTAGTGAATTCAAACATACACATCCCCAAGATGATCTTAAAACCGCATTTCCAGGATGGTTTCTCCATAAGGTATAATACATATATACATGTATAGCATGCATTACTCTACATTTGCTAGGTAATACATATATAACAAACATTATTACTCTATATTTTGTTAGGTCCATTCGATGAAAACACAAAATTCTCCAGAATTCCACCCAGAGTTGTATGCTCTTTCAATTTCTGCGAAAATGAATGCTTATACTTACACTGCTTGCGTTGTCAACGGTGTTAGGTTTAAGACACTTGAACGTGATGCAAACTGCGCAACGCAAAACTCTGGGGTGGAAGTGGTTGGAGAGAACGGTGTCAAATTTTATGGCCAATTGGAAGAAATTATTGAGTTGTGTTATACAAATGATTATTCAACTGTCCTATTTCGGTGCAAGTGGTTTGATACTCGAAGGGGTGTAAACCATGACAATAATATCACCAGGATAAGCACTAAACATGAATGGGCCAATGACGATCAACTCATATTTGCTTCGCAAGCCAAACAAGTGTTCTTCATCCAAGAACCGTCTCGAAACCAAAGAAATAAACATAGGTGGGTAATTGAAAATATTAATCATCGAAAAATTTGGGATCGTCCATTAATTGATGACCACGCCAAGAAGGTTCAAAATGCTAACAAAGGCTTAGAAGATACTGACGTTGTCGACAACAACTCTTCATCTGACTGTCCGCTTGTCATTGACTTGACCCAATACTTTCTAATTGGATCTTCTTCTCATGTTACTGCAGGGGAGCCTGCAATTGAAGTTGATCCCCCAACGGCTACTATCGATGAAGTGTTTGAGGTCGAGACTGATTGTGATGAGGACGATCCCGATTAGTGGAGTCTGATAAAAAGAAAAGTTATTGTAATTTATATTAATTTATATTTGATAAACACTTGTTGAAATATTTATCTGAATATGACTTACACTTGTTGTACTTTTCATTAATTTCTATTAGATACACATGCCGTAACATTTGCAACTTTTTAGGAATCATGATTTCGTTAGTGTTGATATTTGCTTATTTGATGGCCGATCTGGCCCCATGGGGACATGGGGGAGACGGCGCCAATGATCCACCGCCTCCAAATCATTTTTTTAGAGGCACACACGAGCTTGATGGTAAATCTTTTAATAAATTATTTTTTAGTTCTTATATTTGATATATTATAAATGTTGTTTCTAATTATTTATGTTTTAATTATTTTTTAGTTGTTATGTTTCATATATTATAAATGTTGTTACTATTTATTTATGTTTTAATTGCAGCTGATCCCCCGAAGAAGGTTAGGGGGAAAGCCAAAACCCAAAAACTTCGTCGTATGGTTAAGGCGGGGGGAGGGGGGCATCCCTAATATTTGAAATGGATGTCATGTTTACCTCCGTTGGTGAAGGAAGAGATATGTTTGCAAGAGAGGCCGGTTCATTTATGTGGGGGTTCATCCCGTTCGATAAAGTTGGATGGGATAATGTGGCGCAACCGTACAAGGAAGCGCTCATGAACCACTTGAGGGTAATTTGCCGCCGTTTCACGGGTCGTTAGACTTAATTTATAATAATATTTTAAATTTTTTATTGAATTTGTAGGAAATGTTTAACTTTGACGAAGTTGAACAGGATCTAGCAGGAAAAAGCTTAAAGGGTGGAATCAAGAGTTTGATTATGAAGCGGTACCCTGACCGCAAACACGATGCCAAAAAAATATTTATGAGAGAGGGAGGGTACGAGGATGTTAAACGCGCAAGGGCATACCATCCCGATGATATGCCCTATGATAACTGGTTGAAAGCCGTCGACGGATTTTTAGACGAAAAGTATATCAAACGATGCGAGGCCAACAAGGATGTCCCGCGAAACAACAATTCCCATTCCGCGGGGGGACGGCGTCATACGGTAGCACAACCTACAAAAATGTAATGTTTTATATATGTGCTTGTGTAAGATTTTGTTTATTTAATGTCTAATCTAAGTTTAATGTTAAACAAGATATCGATTAGGTACCTGTATATGCTAGAACCCACCAGGATAAGGATGAGAATTGGGTTGACCCGGTTGTGGAACAAAATTTCGTAAGTATTTCTTTTAAGTATATTTTTCTATAACAAACAAATATATATATATATATAATCATCTTCGTCATATACAGCAGAACTTACAACAGGCAACGAACGAGTGGCATGGTGATGGTCCTCCTCTTGCCCCATTTCAGGAAGCATTGGGGGAGCGGAGATGATGGTACCAGGGATGGGGCATAAACCTTCAAATACGCCTCCGAACTTGTCGGCTTCCCAACCTGCCGCTCAAGAACCCTTTTCTGAGGTAAACTACACAATTTATAAAATGATAAACGAACGCGTGTTTCCTTGTTAAATATATGTTGGTAGCGTCCGCTAATATGTTAATATACGTCCGCTTGTAGGGATTTGTTGACAACTATATATATATATTTAATCATCTTCGTCATATACAACAGAACTTACAACAGGCAACAAACGAGTGGCATGGTGATGGTCCTCCTCTTGCCCCATTTCAGGAAGCATTGGGGGAGCGGAGATGATGGTACCAGGGATGGGGCATAAACCTTCAAATACGCCTCCGAACTTGTCGGCTTCCCAACCTGCCGCTCAAGAACCCTTTTCTGAGGTAAACTACACAATTTATAAAATGATAAACGAACGCGTGTTTCCTTGTTAAATATATGTTGGTAGCGTCCGCTAATATGTTAATATACGTTCGCTTGTAGGGATTGTTGACAACTTGTTCCAAAGCCCGGCTTTCCTGAATCGACTTGACAACTACTTAGGTTCAAAAAGAAAAGAACCGGCAAACGACGACGATTGTTATAACCCTTATTTCGATAACGAAGACGAGGATGATGAAGATTAGGATGATTTCGAACTATGGGTTGTTATTTTTAACGTTTTTACGCATGTAGGATGATAATGTAGGACTTAACTGTTGTTCGAAACTTTATTACGTTTTGTATATGTTTTTGGTGTTTGGTATATTTGAAAGTAGCTGTATTCAGGTTGCGTTTTTTCGGCCCGAAACAGGTTAGTAGCTGTAGATAGTTGCTGTATAAAAAAAATAGACTTTTAGCTGCGACACCTGTAACCGCTCTTGATAGTCTGCCAAAACCACAAAAAGACAAAACATCTTTTAGCGGCGACATATATCAATAGCGGCGACAGGTGGACCAATAGCGGCCCAGCAATAGCGGCGACACATTAGCGGCCACGTGTCGCCGCTATTGACCTTTACCTGCGACAAAAGGTGTTACTACCGGCGACTGTCGCCGCCGCTAAAAGTGGCCTTTTCTTGTAGTGTTAAAAAGTAGTCGTGTTGCTACGGATATTTTCAAATGCATTGTAAATTCCCACCTCTGTATGACGCAACTCCTAAAAACCCTAATGTTTAGTCATTACAACACAACAACGAGACAAATAAATTAAACATTTTTTAACAAATTTGTAGCAAATGTGTTGTAAATGTTCTTTTAAAATTATTAGCTTAGTTAATTTACTATTCTCAAATTCAACTTTTTTAATTTGTAACGCATTTATGAGGAATACCTAATTACAATACTAATTCTAAATATTGTATTTTTGCTACACGTTTTTTATGGACAACTTATTATTATATGTGAACTACATTTAAATAACAAAAAATATTATCAAAATACAAAGTTCCAAATGCCTCTTTTAGTGCTAGAGATTGGCTTTTTGAATAACTGGTGTAAATCATATGCAAGATTCACTACGAAAACATATCGATCAGATCGAATTTGATTCTCAAATAAAGTTCCAAACTCTAATCGTTCATCTCTGCAGGTAAAATTCTCCGTTTCAATCAATTAAGCAAGTTTGAATTTCACAAATTCATATCAAAACCTAGAAAACTATTGTTCGCTGCCGCTTTCACTATATATTGTTCTATTCGATCTGTGCGAGTGATTGATATCTCCCTACAACTCAACGTCAATTCACGCTTGAACTAATGACCCGCTTCCTAGTAAACTTTTTGGAGGTGAGAAGAAAGAACACTCATTTAACTAGAGTGGAATTGGCATCCTTGGCCCAATCAAGCTTACCACACCGCCTATACCCCAATCGACATCGAGCAGGCTCTTTATACAATGTCTCTTAATCAACAGACCCGACTCTCTACATGGATATTGGAGCAACGGGTAACATGCCAGACATTGCAGGTAATTTCCAATCTTTTTTATTAGTAGCATGCATAAAAATATTATCGTTGGACTTGGACATGGCACACAAACCATACCCGTACCCTTCCCACCTCTTATCTTAAAAGATGTACTTTATGCACCAAAACTGATTAAAAATATAATTCCCGTAAGTCGGTTCACTACCAACGACTTTGTTTCTATAGAATTGACCCGTTTGGTTTTCTTGTGAAGGATTGCAAGACATGGACCCCTATCCTTCGATTCAACAACAACAGTGATCTATATCCACTCATGCTCGGATCTGGATCAACCACAACACCGTCTACTTTTGCAGCTATTTCATCTCAACTTTGGCAACAACGTATCGGCCATAACATACGAGACAACCTTTATTGCACGCTTTAAAACAATCTTATTATGTTGTTCGTCACTCTTGTATGCCTTGTTAGTTCTACTACTCGCATTTCTAAACCATTTGATATCATACAGAGCGACTTGTGGACCTCACCCATTTTAAGTTAGGAAGGTCATCCATACTATATATTACTTTTAGACGACCTAACATATTTTTTTATGGACATATCCTATCTCCAAAAAGTCACAAGTCTTGTGTATATATATTTTGTCACCTTCACAACAAATTGAAACTCAATTTGAACGACAAATAAAAACATTTAAATGCGGCAATGGCAAAGAATATGTTAATGTTTATTTTCATTACTTCTTTCACAAACATGGTCTGCTCTTTCTTCACTCTCCCCCCATCAGCCATACCTCTTCCCAAAATGGCAAGGCTGAACGAAAAATATGTTCAATCAACAACATGATACTTACCCTTCTCGCTCATGCATCTCTTTCTACACCTTTTGGCACCATGCCCAGACACCGCGATTATAAGTGCATAAACTTACAAACCAAATAGATAATCATTTACTGACATGTGACATTTGAAAAAAAAAAACAATTTTCCCCTTCGCAAACACTATACACCCTTCCCAAACTACGTCTTTTTCACAGATCAATTTCTCTCTCATATGTGGCCTTTTGTTCAGGCCCTTACATCTCCTTCACAACCCATGTCCCCGCTCTCTCATACCCCACCGACCTAAACCATTAACACATCAGCCAACGCCCAATCCCCTATGGCCTAATCCCCTCTGGCAATCCTATACAAGCTTACACACTACCAACCAAGGCCAATCAAACCCCATCTTCGCTCAACCTGTCACGACCCGCCATTCTCCGACCCATACTCAACCAAACACCCTCCCATCACCACAACCTATCCCAACTCGCTCAATGGATGGTATTATCAAACCTAAACGAAACCTAAACCTACACACTTCGGGCGGTGAGTTTTTCCGGAACCGGAGATGGTGGGCTTGGGCCACCCAACGCTGTCTGCGTTCATGGGTGTATGGGGTCACCTTTTGCCATAGGATTACCCCGAGTACAATGACGGATCTAGAAAATCGTTATAGGGGCAACATTTAAAAAAAAGGATAACGGAATCGAAAAAAACGCCAAATCTTTTCAAAATTTACACTACCGCAGGAGCGTCAAGGGGCAACGACGGTTATCCCTTGTTATAAGGCAGGTCCGCCCCTACCCAAGTAGCCGGACTTTTATTCATGAGACCGTTAAAAAAAGGGAAGAGATTACCGTATCAAGAGAAAGCTCTAGATAAAAGGTAATTATGTTTTTTCACCTTTTCAAGAACCAGACAAATTTATAAAAATGAAAACTGAATTACACTCAATGTTTTCATGAATGGAGCGGACCGCTTGGTCGGACTAGGAACCAGCTACAAAACTGGTCTAGTTTACCTTTAGATTTTAGGATGCTAAATTTGTCTTGTTCGTCTAAAAAGTGTAGGAATGATTGAACTCTTGACTAAAGAAAATCATTGATTAAGATCCAGATCTTATTGTAATCTAACATGATTACCGAAAACTCAACTGATTATGTTATTAGATGTTAAGTATTTGTGGTGTATTAAGTTAATATTATAGCTAGAATTTACAACGAGCAGCAGAAAGCTTGCACTAGTTTTTTTGGGTACTGAGCCCATATATTACTCCAAATAAACGGGCTGATTGCTTTTGGTGTTTAGCCCACTTTGAAGTTACGTTTTGAAATGATTGTGTTGGTGTGAGTGGTGAGTGATTTTTGCTACACAAGAAATGGTTAAATCTTGAATATCTATATAATTTCATTCAAGTCTTACTATGAATGTTTGGTAGACCAAATCGTTAGTCGAACTGACACCTTTGGTGATCCACCGGTTCAACTACTCAGTCCAACGGTAACAATTATCCGGTCCGTAGAAGGAGGTAGAGAAGCATTTGACGGTTTGATTTGTTCCTATATAGTCTTCACCTACTTTGTTTGGTTCGCTTAAAATCTTATGTTTCACTTTTTTTCCTGCTTTGTTAGATCTACCAAACTTGTCGCATTATGGTTTCCTCTTTAACCAACCGGTCTAATCCGCATTTCAAAATACGTACTGCTTTAGTATTATTGTATTAACTAGTGGAAGAGACCCGTGCATTGTGACAAGGGTTGAAATATGTAAAGCTTGATTTTTTGGCGATCTATGCACTGGTATTCCACCTTGCTATTTTCATTAGATTTTGTAAATAAAGAAAGAATTTTTGTTAAGACTAAGAAACAGTTAAAATAAGGCTTTGATATTTATTTAATTAAGCAAACAATTATGGATATAAAACCTTAGTTTTTGGGTTTGTGCATTTTGAAAGGTATTATAACTTTTATGGGTCTTACTGTGCAAGACTAATGGTGATAATCATAAGACTTGAGGTGTGGTAGCGTGGTTACGGCGTGGAGGCCTCCATCACGCCGGCACACCAACCAGCTAGGGTGGTCGCGGTGTTACCACATCGCAACTCTACCCACGAGGCTAACCCGCATGGGTGCCCCACCCTTCCTAACCACTATCTAATCACAAACCTCCGCTTTCATGCCACCATCTGCCACCTTGTTTTCCCACCTCTCATAACACTTTTCATCAGGATACCATATAGCCTTCATAACGTGACGCAAAGAGAATAAAAGCACTTTTAAGTCCATTATCCACTAAGTGGATATGGGCTATGTCAATATAACAAAACAACATAAGATTATAAAAATAACATAAGATCACATATACCAAGAATGAGATTCAATAATAATCAACTGCTTGACGCAAGGTTAGATATGTAACATCTGAAATCTCATACAAACTAATATTTTTCGCTTTACCTACAAGGAGCTCTGAGAATTGTTATTGGCTGCGTGGAGGAAGTCATCGAGAGGCCAAACATCCTCGTATTACTCCCAACCAAGCGTGCTTAATTATGGAGCTCTCCTTTCATCCACAGTCATTAAGCTCAAAACTCATCGGTGATATTTGAGGTTATACGTTTCGTTTCTGATGGTCCAACATCTCTCATGTGCACATAACATAATCATATGTGGTTTCCTAAGGTTCTACAAACACAAACAATCCCTCCTCTCGTATTGCGACCCATCGCCGACCCACCACCATAAATAGAATAAGAGCGGGTCTTATGTAACCAATATTGTCTGATTTTCCTATCAGAAGCTCACAAATTCATGCATTGTTGACTTGTGGAGACTTCGCACCAATCTAATATACTTCTAATTCTATACTATATCCTCCGCGGTACTCGAACCCACGACTTTTTGGGGAGGGAAACCATTTAACACACCTTGATACGCTAAGCCAAAGGTCCTCCGGTGTACGCTAATAAACTTAAATGTTGTAATCGATCAGTAGGAGCAAACACATTACTCTCCCCACTCTCCTCCTGATTCTATGTTATGTTATAACTTGGAGCAAACACTTTTAATAACCTTTGCACGTGAATAACACAATATAATATATATATATATATATATATATTTATATATATATATATATATATATATATATATATATATATATATATATATCTCACAAATCCCAAATATTATTTATGTTATCTATCAAACATCCAATAATAAATACTGAAACATTTTAAACCTATGATGTATAATGTAATATGGGTAAGCAAAACATCGGACACCTAATATATTAGTTTCACTCTTCACACAAAACCATCAAAACCTAAAGTTCTGTTTGACCATCAACAAACGGTCACAACCATCACTAACGTCCTTAAAACCCGGTATCGTATCCGCATAACTGTTAACTAACGCCAAAGCATTACTCGTAACTTCCTTAACCGCCACCACCCGATCGAAAACCTTGGTCTTCACGCCGCCATCCGCCACATCCTCAAACCCGTCTGTACACGTGTCCTCGTTGGTCAACGCCGCACTCATCCACGTCTGCACGTTGCTGAGCTGGAACCTAACCGATTCACCGGTCCAACCCAACCGTTTCATTTCTTTGTGAGACTTATAAATTTCATCCACAGCGTCTCCAAACACGGATGAGCAGTCGTGGATTGCGGCAGATTCGGTTGTGTTGTCGGAACCTTTGTTGCGGGATACCTTAGAGACGTAAAACGCTATGCGAGTGGCGTTTGTTAACGCAACGTGGATCGCTGCCATAGCGAGGCGGCTGGGGTCGTGTTGGACGGCTCCAGAGTATTTGGAGAGGTGGAGAAGCAAGTTTCGGGGTAACGAGTTGTCGAGCAGCTAGTGCGGATGTAATCGGGCTCGTCGGATGGTGGTGGGAATGGGTGGCCGGTGGTGGTTGATGATAGTAATGCGGTTGTAGAGATGGTCAAGAAGAAAACTATGGTGGACTTGAGTTGGACTTCCATGTTTTGGTGTGGTTGTTTTAAAGAATGTGTTTTAATACTAGAGGGTTTATATAGGGTTTATGGAGTACCTGTTTTGTTTGTATGAAATTATCATTTTGCCCTTTCATAGCTATTGTAACTTAAAAGAAATTATATTCACACTTTTTTTTCTGCTAATATATTTTTGGTTGAAAACAATGATGTTATTATAGTGTTGGAGTTTGACCAAAAGTTTCGGGATGACGGAAAGTCATGGGACCAAAATTATATATTATATAAATATTTAGGCAAAATAATTGGGAGGATAGAGGGGAACCTTTATAATTTATAAATTTTTGGATGAAAAGTCAGAAATTATACACTTATAACCGAAACATTAGAGGGGGGGGGGGGTTTGCACCCGCGGACATCAACCAAGCCATGCCCCTGGTTATCTAGAAATTTTTTTTGTCTTTGTAAGCGGTTTTGGCACTTGATTAATTGGTATTTCGGATCATAATTAATTGTTTAAAAATAACTAGTATTAATGTTTAAAAAATAACTGATAAAATGCATACAAAAAGACTTACTAACCATTAATATATCTTAGTTGAGTGCAATGTGGAACCATTTCTCCTTACGTGATGCCTGTGCGGAAAACCATTTCACATGATCACCGTTACGGAAAACCTTAACTTTTGTCAATCAAACATTTTGATTTGCCAATTTCAAACGTTATGGCTTATGATGCTATTTTAGATGGTATCTTAAAGTCGTTATTATTATTATTGTAATAATAATAATATCATTTAATATATAACTATTAATATGTGGAATTATTCGATTAATAATACGATACATGATCGTTAATTAGAACCATATTCACAATCACACGCTTCAGAAACCAAACTTTTCACATTAAGAAACAAAGGAATCAATAATGATGCAAGAACCCAATAATAAACAGAAAAATTAGGTGGCAACTTTTGTCGAGAAAACATAAAATTATATTATGTATTGATGTTAACTTGTTCTTAAACGTGTTCAATACCTAAACAGTGTATATGTTGTTGAATCAAAACTTATGAATGGTTAATTAGCAAATAATTGTACTTCACAATTATATATACAAACAAGATATGATGAAGAAGCAATATACAATTACTGATGGTAATGATTAAACATTGTTTGGTTGTGTTTGTTTACTGATTTGGCGTATCTGCATGTGAGTTACTATTCCTTAATACATCCAAGCAATTGACAAAAGTATATTGCAAAGATTTAATATTTTATTTTCATAGATTTAATAATTTATTTAATAGAAGCAAAGCTTGCTCAGCAGCTGACAAAAGTATATCTTAATTTAATCTATAAAGAAAGTGGGAGCAAATTGAGTGTTTTCATGCCCCACAAGCTAGGTTGGAATGTCTAGTTGGCAGTTGCGTACACGTACTGTGCTCTATTTATCTGTATGTGGTTCAAAAAACAAACAGATCGATACTCATTAATTTTTTGTATTTGTTAGTTTAATAGTATAAAAGAGAACAATAGTATTGGTGTAAAGTTATTCTATAAAGGCTTCTAAAAATAAGAAGTTTATAAAAACACACTGAATCGTAAAATATAACATATTGTCAAACAAAATATAACACAATGCATAATAATATAACACGATTTCGAAGAAAAAAGACACAATAACTAACAAAAGAGACTCAATGACGCAAACATATAAAAGACACAATGATAAATAAAAGACACAATGATGTAAACAAAAAGTCTAAAATCCACAAGCTAAACATTTAAAAACAAAAATCTAAATCTCACATCGTAGAGTTCGATAAACGGTTCCAATACCGCTTGAATGAGGTTAATCGGAATCCGTTTAATACCCTTCTTACGACTCCTTATTTTTCGGAGACTTTGCATTTAATCATAACCCACGAATATTGATAAAGTTTTTTACAAGTCTACTTGATAAGTAGATTAAAAGTTATATGTATTTACAAATATGTAGGGTTTGTGGTTAATCAGCTTTACACTCTTCATTTATTTTTGCACGTAACGTAGATTACAGGTCTTGGTTGACCCACGAGATATTATATTATAATTTAGATCAAAATACATACCAATCTATACGTGTTGCATTTAAAAAAAATATACGTATCAGTTTCAGTCATTATATAATTTAGTTATTTCTTTTTAGATGGTTATGGAATGACGTATTATCTTTTTGTGGTTATTTAGTCTTACTTTTTTCATAGGCCCGTTATAATTCTTTATGCGACCTTACCTGACTAAGCAGAAAATTCGGATGTTCGATCAGTTAGTTAGAGACGTTGTAGCAACAAAAAAAAAATCCGACCCAGTGGAAATTCTGGATCCACGGTTATATGTATGTTGACTTTATATTATCAGCACTTAACATATTGATAAAGAGGTATGGATACATATAGTAAAAAGAGACCAACTTTGTTTTTATTTTCTAGATGAATACGATGTATGTTTTCCACTAGTTTGGTCATTTTTGTCAACGTTACACATTCCTTACACGATAAAAATATATTCCACTTTAACAAAACAATTAATTCAATATCTAGAAATCATATTCCACAGCATATTACTTATCCTTTTACCAACTATTTTAGGCCAAAATTACAGAGGTTAAAGTATAAAAAGGTTAAAGTATTAAAAAAAGGACGTTCACCAATGAAATTTTCAATGAAACCAATATATATGTCATAATTAAAAATAATCAAACAAAATACTTTTTTTTTTGAGTAAAATGCAATTTTACCCCTGGCTTTATACACCGCTGACACTCTTACCCCTAAAACCAAAATCCTTGTCTACCACCCAGACGAATCCCACATGCCTCAGTCTTACCCCCTGCTGTTAAATAACTTACCAGTTCTGTTAAAGTCCCCGTTACGTTAAACGTCAAAGGATATATTAGTAATTTCGTCGTTTATTTACTTAGTCACATTAGCAAAGACCCTTACTTATGGAATGTGATTTGCCTTACCCCCCCAAACATTTCCCACAGCTTTGTACTGGTTATCGCCGGCGAAGATTCAGGCACCTTCAGGGTTTAGCAATTCAAAGTATTCCGACCAGAACACTTCTACTCATCAAGAATGCCGATTCAAACTATGATCAGAGACATGTTGAGGCAAATGTTTCGCGCTTTATTCTAGATCGATTTGAGTTGAAGTTCCTGTTTAGGCAAATGTCATGTGTAACAGGGTAACACATTAGTTTGTTTATACGTATTATCCTTAGGTGAATGTGCTTATCATCGAACAAAGGTTTATTGTTCATTTAATTTTGATAAGAACGCTTGAAACAGGGGGTTAATTAGAGGTTCATTAAAACAGGGTTAAGTAGAGGTTCATTGTGCTTGTGGATTTTTTTTTGTGGAATCACAATGGATGATCACAGTGGATTGTTGTTTTTGGAATCCCAGTGGATGATCACATTGTATTTTTTGTATTGTAGTTTACTGTTGTGTTTGTTTCATTAGATGATCATTGTTGTTTGATTTCATTGTTGGTTGATTGTTTGTTTGCAATTGAGGTGAGGATGCATGTAAACGGTAACAACCATTGTTCCAGATTGTGGTCACAATGCATGGCCGCACTTCCAGGATCCCCCTAAGCATGAAAGGGTAGAATAGATGGATGCAAATATTATGTTATATATATACATATATATATATATTTGTTTGTGGGTATTATAACTGTAGGATATTTGATTGTAACTTTAAGACTTTTTGATGATCATCTTTTGGTATCTTTCAGACTTATAACTTTCAAACTAATTGATGATTACAGTTTGATCATGTATTGGTAACTTTCAAACTTATGTTTTGATATTTTAAATGATTACAACTTGATCATGTTTAGTAGTTAATGATGATCACAGTTTAATTAGGATTACATTTAACGATGTAGAATATTTGATTAGTATTACAATTAAGGATGTATTACAGTTTGACTTTGATTACAGTTTGATTTGGAATATGTTGATTATGATGTGTATTTGAGTTTGATAATACAATTTAGGGGGTTAACTAGGATTTGGAGTTTGATTTGGGCATTAGCATTTAGGTTTTGGAATTAGGATTAGGAGTTTCATAATCACAACATTGATGATAGTTTTGTAATTAGCATTTCAGTTTTGGAATTAGGATTATGAATTCATAAAAGGTATTGATCACAATTGCAGGTTAATTATAGGTTGATTTTGATTACAATTGCAGGCTTTGACTTTGCCTGGGTCATCCAATCTAAGGTGTTCACTATCCAAGGTCAAATAGATTAGGCGGGAATGGTAAAGAGTTGTGCAGGGGTACGATGTTTTCTTGTTACAAAGAACAATGGGCTTACAAAAAGCGTAAAATGGTCATTTCTGCATGACCAATAACAGAACTGGTAAGTTATTTAACAACAGGGGTGTCTGGGGGTGGTTAGGACAACAGGATTTTGGTTTTAAGGGTAAGAGTGTCAGCGGGTCTAAAACCAGGGGTAAAATTACATTTTACTCTACATTTTTTTAATAGCCCTTGATGATCCATCGATAATCATAGACGAATCTCTGGTTAATGCATTATGAACATTTAAGGAAATAAAGCTTAGAGTGCTCATCAATTATTTGTCAATATTACCAGCAAATTTTAAAAATAAGATTTTAAATAGAATTTCAGGCTTTCAATCATTTCCAATGCATGACCTTGAGACGGATAATATGTTAATGAACCATCTATCAGTAATTCGCTAAAGAACCATCCATCGGTGAAGGTTTGATCAGCTAGTATGTCATCATGTCGATGAACTATTCGTTGGTAACATCCTTATGCGATTTGTGAGTGAAATGTTGATAATGTGATCAATCAATAATAATGATTGGTGAACGATCAATGCGATCTTTACACACGCTTAATTTCTCCATGGATCTTCACTTTTAGATATTAATTTTACGATGGATTAACGATCATTTGGTCCGTTTGTGGCAATACTTCTGTAGTGTTAATAATCGTTTTAGATTATCTTTTTTTAGAAAGTAGAACTATTCATAACAGTGGTGGACATAGGATCTATTTTCCAGGTTTGATCAGAGGATTTTACCATACTTTTAAGGGATGCGCCTGCCTCAACCTCACACACATAAGTAGATTTACTCATGTTCATCATTGTCATGAGTTTGAAGGTGCTAACACTGTAATTTCATAATGTAATCATTAACCATAAAATATAGAGTAAATTAAATGAACTAGTTGTGGGGCGATCGCCGAATAATGAGCGAGTGTTAGGCAGCTCTTTGACACGGAAAACAATTAAATCGACTCAACCAATAAAAACATAACACTTTTATAGTTTTGCTAAAAAAACTAAAAATATGGCAATACTGTTATTTTTAACTAATGAAAGTTATATTTTTCACTGGTGTTAAAATCGTAATCTGCCAAAAGCTAAAGTGATGGAAGTACTGGAAATTGAAACCAGGGGCAAAATCGTAAATCTACGCAAGGGTGAATTCGTACTTTTGAACTTAGGGCAACATAGTAATATAAATTTAAACTAAATGCACAATCGTAATTTTAGGCCGGAGGCAAAACCATAATTTTATTTTGAACGGAGGGCATAATCGATAATTTTGAGTTGGAGTTAAAAACATAATTTATTTTGAAATGGCAAAAACGTAATTTTAACTGAGGGCGAAATCATAATTTTTTAAACGGGGAAAAATCTATTTTTGAAGAGAGGGCAAAATCGTAATTTTAAGGTGGCGCGAAAACATATTTTTTTCTTTTGAACATGGACGAAAACGTAATTTTGAGCTAAGGTCGAAATCGTAATTTTAGTCGATGGGCAAAATCGTAATATTTGGCTGGGGCTAATAGCGTAATTTTATTTTGAGCAGGGGCAAAAACGTATTTTTAAAATAGGGGCAAAAGCGTATTAACGAAAAATAATAAACGGTTGGGTCCAATGGGAGAGTACCAGGCCAGCTGCCTGGCACTATTCCTCCAAATTTATTTATATTAGATTCACTGTTCAAATCGTTTGTTTTTTAATAGTATAGTTAGATGCCCCGCCCGCGTTGCGGGGCGATGTTCGAATAATGAGCGAGTATTAGGCAGCTCTTTGACACCGAAAAACAATTAAAGCGACTCAACAATGATAATACTGTTATTTTTAACTAATGCAAAGTTATATTTTTTCACTGTGTAAAATCGTAATTTGTCAAAAGCTAAAGTGATGCCAAAACTGGAAATTGAAACCAGGGCAAACGTGTAAATCTGCGCAAGGGCGAATTCTACTTTTGAACCCTAGGGCAACACAGTAATATAAATTTAACTAAAGGCACAACCGTAATTTTAGGCCGGAGGCAAAACCATATTTTTATTTTGAACCGAGGGCATAATCGTAATTTTGAGTCGGAGCCAAAAGCGTAATGTTATTTTGAGAAGGGGCAAAACCGTAATTTTTAACTGAGACCGAAATCATAATTTTTTAAACGGGGAAAATTCGTAATTTTAAGGTGGGGGCGAGAACATACTTTTTCATTTGAACATGGGTGAAAACGTAATTTTGAGCTGAGGGCGAAACTGTAATTTCGAGTCGTGGGCAAATCGTAATTTTTGGCTGGGCCAAAAGCGTAATTTTATTTTGAGCAGGGGAAAAATCGTAATTTTAAAGTCGGGGCAAACCCTTAATTTTACAGCGCAGACTAATAATAAACGGTTGGTCCAATGGGGAGTGCCAGCCAGCTGCCTGGCACAATTCCGGGGCAAACCCGTTATTTTAACAAGTGTAAACAAATAATAAACGGCTGGTCCAATGAGGGAGTGCCAGGCCAGCTCCCTGGCACTATTCCTTTTTTTATATTAAAAACACTGAAAACGTAATTTTGAGCTGAAGGAGAAATTGTAATTTCGAGTCGTGGGCAAATCGTAATTTTTGGCTGGGCCAAAAGCGTAATTTTATTTTGATAAGGGGCAAAACTCATAATTTTAAAGTGGGGGCAAACCCGTAATTTTACAGCGCAGACAAACAATAAACGATTGTCTAATGGGGGGAGTGCCAGGCCAGCTGCCTGGCACTATTCCGGGGGCAAACCGTAATTTTATAGCGTAAACAAATAATAAACGGTGGTCCAATGGGGGAGTGCCAGGCCAGCTGCCTGGCACTATTCAAGGGCAAACTCGTAATTTTATAGCGTAAACAAATAATAAACGGGTGTCCAATGGGGGAGTGCCAGACCAGCTGCCGCACTATTTTTTTTTTATATTAAAAACACTGTTCAAATCTTTTTGTTTTTAATATAGGTTCATATAATTTACAATTTACAAGTCGTAAATCATAAAGACCATTAGTACAATTTACGATTAAAATAAAATAATTAATTGACGAGTTCTCTTTTTTCCTTTTATATAATTACTACTTAATGGGTAGTACTGTATATGTTATCAATCTCATATGTTTCCTTCATCTGCGCCTATACGTTTTGTCTTCATAATTAGCCTATGATTAGCGTATGACATTATAGTCTAGTGTATCTTGTGAGTGTGATAAGGTTATTAGGTCCTTCGTTTGATTCTCATAAATGGGGTCTTTTCCCGATTTATTGGTTTCTTTCCCGAATTGGTGTATATGCATTATTGCCTAATGAAGATGGATATGATCATATGTTCTACTGATGACACGATAATACTCTAGTGGACTGTCAGTGATTAAATCTACCGTTCAAATAAAAAGTTACCTAATTAATATATCAGTTTCCATTTTTTCTTGAAATACTCTTATCTTTATATGGGATAATTCATAATATTATTACAAATAGGGTAAAATTATCCTATAAAGTCTTCTAAAAATGAGAAGGGCACAAAGACACAACAGATAGTAAAATATAACATAATGTCGAGCAAAATATAACATAATGACGCAAATATAGAAAATACACATATTAAATAAAAAGACACATTGATCTAAACAAAAATTTCTAAAATTTACAAGTAAAAAATCCAAAACCGAAAACCTAAATTATCATATCGTAGAGTTTGATAAAACAGTTTCAGTGTTCCAGTGCTGCTTGACGGAGTTCAATTGAAGTATGTTAGTTGCCCTTCTTAGGAGACTTTCTGTTTTTAAAACACTTATATATTTAATATATATCTAGTGCTAAACTTACAACTATCATCATTAGTAGTATAATATTCACACATGAGTCATGACAAAGTAGTCATTATAATAATCACCTAACACAAAATCATAAGTATCTTTTAATTGCTTCAACCTTTTAAGGAAAAATATTCTACATTTAATAACTAAGCTAAAAGTTAACAATAACATAAAGTGGATGATTAGATTCTTTCCACACTGACGGCCGTTAGTGGAGTGAAGAAGAAACGAGGTGGCTGCAAGATAATTGGACGGAAACGTCAAAAAATAACCCCACAAAAGCTAGCGTGGGACGGCCGTAACTCGTCCACTGCCGTAAAGTTATTAGCACCATTATATATTTATTTAATTATTTATTTATTACCATTATATATTTATTTATTATAATATGATGATGGTGCAAAGCCAGAGTGGACACTACACCTTATTCTTCGTTTCGTGCTCTATTGACCGACCTATGTCACACAATTAATCTAAGTCAATGCTATGATTAAATTTGTGAAAAAGAGAATATGCAACAATTCATAGCCAATTCTCATTCATCCACATGTTCAGGTAGAACTGGATTAATTAACTAACCAATGATTAGTTCCTTATTCACAAAAACTCTTGTAACTTTCAACAGTTACACTATTATTATCGTAACAGTCAACTAGTTACATAATCTGAAAATCGAAACTTTTGTCATGTGAAGGCTATCTGTTTATTATATAAAATTTTCTGGGAACGACTACTTTTTTGTATTAGGCTACCGCACTCTCCAAATAGGAGAGCCCCGTTGCCCCACTCTGGCCAGACTATGTTGTCTTAACCGGGCCCACGCTGACCTCAGAGTTTGGCTTGGGCGTTCCCCCAGTAACCATACCGCCGACTGCCACTTGACAGACGTTGTGCCACCACAAGAGCTGAACACTCTTTAGCGTAATACACGGTGGGACGAAACCCGGGTGGGCTCATGATAGAACCTGACACCTCTGCAAGGGGCTAGGCTTTATCCATCATTGTCTAATCCACCAAAATGACATAAGTGAGGATAGGACTTGGTCTTCATTTAATAGTTCAATATGAAATGGTACATAAATCCTGGACATCGGTGTGTGAGCAATTTAATAGTGCAATATGAGTTGCAATGCTAGATTGCACAAGTCGAACATTGTTAGTCTTGTCACAGTGAGGGACGGGTTCTCTCTTACCAAACTTCAGCGTAAGAGCAAGTGTTTGATATGAAATGTAATTGAAGAAGAGTAGTGAGTGAGTTGGGAGACAGTGTATGCTTCCTCTCTCATAGGACAAAGTAGTTGTATCAACAAACGTTTTGGACTCTTATAACATGTGACATGAAAGACAATATATTTGTCTTGTCGGAGCTCAGTGTAGAATGTCAACAATAAGGACAACACTGTCTGTAGTTTTTTCATGACCAAGTATTCTGGAGCCGATGCTTTGGAGTGAAGTTTGACTTTAGACTTGTGTCGTACACTGCATATTAGAGTATATAACCGAGAGTTGCATTTGGTTAATGATTCTATGTGAGATTCAATTAAGTGATAACTAAATTGAGTTCAATGGGCTTTACTCACACAATCATCCGCCCAAAGATGTAAAACATAATCCAATATCAAACATTCAATAATGTAAAGAAACCAACCATGAATGACATTAAATCAAAGTTTCAGATAAAATCATATTGTTTTAAGTATTTAAATCACAAGTTAAATTCTTTGGGACTTAATGTAGGAATCCGTTCGCATAAAATAAATAAAAACTTTTATAAATTCGAATTACAATACATAAATAAATAAAGCTGTAAATTACAATACTTTTACAACTGAAATAAGCGAAATACAAGAACAAAATTCAAACAGAAAAGTAAGTTCTTGGCTGAGGATCGTGTTAGACACGGGTCCCTTAAAACCAATTTCGAGTCTCCCAGGAGAATTCGTTTGTTTCCAGGATACAACAGCCCGAGCAGTTGCACTCGGAGATGACGACAACCCGAAGGTGTACCTTGCTGCAAGAAAGGAGAAGAAGATGAATTTTCAGTAGAGAATTTGTTGGTTTGTTCAGTGTGTTTGCTACAATGATCTACCCTCCTATTTATAGTGGAGGTGTAGATGAAACCGAAAAAACTGAATTGAATGGCAGAATTATTCTGCATTAAACGTCTTTAATGCAGTTTAATTCGTTATTCTAAGTCTCAGTCAACGGCAATTTCAAATGTTGAAGTGTAACTGCCCTGTCATTGAATTCAGGAAGCTGCAGTTAGCTCGCGCGCGACATACTGGCTCGTTCCATACACCAGTCAGCTGTTGCTCCTCCATGCGCGGCACTCTGGTGCGCGCGTACGCCACGTCACCAGGGAACCTATCTGGTCACGCCACACAGTCGCACCATACTGGTTCACCTTGATGCGCCACGCGCGCGCATGTCAAGAGTCCTCGCGCCTATCCGGGACTGCTTGCACCATGCGCCACTCCCCGTGTACTTGCACGCCACCCTCCAGGGTCAACCCGCCTGGTCCTTGCAGCTTCTGTTGATCCACACGCGCGGTCAAAAATACAAAGGCAGCTCTCAAGCGGCTCACGAAGTGCAAAGTGTGCCATTAAAGCGCCACATTGCGCCCATCGCCCACGCCACGCGCGCGGGCGCGTGTGCGAGTTAGGGTGCTCCGCACCCTTCGCGAGTGCACTTAGTGTGTGCTTCCATGAAACAATAAGGAAGGGGTGTTCCCACTTAAATATCCATTTAAGTTTCATCACCCCTCTTTTTGTGTGACAAGATGCTACTTTCCCATTTATTTCAGCATTTAATGTTTCAAACACCAAAATTTGAGCATCGATATCTCATTCAGCTTATCTCCGTTTTGGACGTGGTTTAGCTCGTTGCGAAGCTCTTCCAACAAAAAAACCGACAAAGAAATATATCAATAAACCTTAGTCTATAATATTTATTTGTCATCCAAAATTAGGAAATACCCATTTTCTTTATTTGTGAAAAATGCTATTTTTACAAAATTCCAACAATCCCCCACATGAATGGAAATCGATCTTTTCCCTTTCAAGTTTCAACGATTCAAATTCAACAGTCAAGTATTGCAAGATAGGTAGGCGTAACCTTTGAACCCTCTTTTGTGAAGCATACTTAGCCTCCTAGGGTCTTGTAGACGCGGTGTCTTTGAACAATCCCCCATTTATGTAAGCGACAATATACATTCACACAATACTCTCCCTAGTTTTGTCATCTCCTCATGGTTGTGTTCGTTCATGGTCATGGAACACTTTCCTGGTTCTGCGAGAGCTCTAGGATTTCACCTCCCTACAAATCCATTCGAAGCGACCCCACTTCTCTCTAACATAGGTGATTCCTCGAATCATTAAAAACATCATGGTTAATTTGGATTTCCCTAAATCCTTAACCTTAGCTTCATGTCACTGATTGGAATGGACTAGGAAGTATGCGACTCCCTTATTAATCTTTTGGGGCACACCCCACAGTGACTCCCTTTCGGGTTTATGATTAAGTTTGCCTATTGAACCTAGATCTTGGGATCTCCAGTCAACTATGTTAGGTTTCCCTCATATTCCCTTCATCCATGGGCTTTAGTCCCATTCCTCTTGACTCTTACAAACTAAATCTTTGCTTAAGCCTTTAGTTAACGGGTCTGCAGTATTCTTTTTTGACTTCACATAGTCAACCGAGATAACATCCGTTTAGATTAGTTGACGTACTGTGTTGTGCCTACGTCGAATATGCCTTGATCTGCCATTGTACATAGAGCTTTGTGCTCTCACAAGCGCTGATGTATTGTCACAATGTATGCAAATCGCCGTCAACGGCTTTGGCCATCTTGGAATATCTTCCACAAATTGAGTAACCACTCTGCCTTTTCACCGCTTTTGTCTAAAGCGAGGAATTCGGATTCCATCATGGATCTAGCTATAACAGTTTGCTTGGATGACTTCCAATCTATAGCTGCTCCCGCAAGTGTAAACACATATCCACTTGTCGATCTATGATCTTTTATATCCGAAATCCAGTTCGCATCAGTGTATCCTTCGATCACTACTGGATGACGGGTATAGTGTAATCCGTAATCTCTCGTGTATCTTATATCTCAGCACCCGTGTGATAGCTTTCCAATGATCATCATTTGGATTACTAGTGTATCTACTTAGCCTGCTTACAACATATGCTAATCGGGTCTAGTACATGTCATTAGATACATGAGACTACCAATGATCCTTGAGTACTCTAACTGAGCAACTCCTTCGCCTCTATTTTTCCTTAGACGTTGGGTATTATCAATTGGAGTTCGAGCTATACTCGTATATTCCGAACTGAATTTCCCATGGATCTTGTCCACGTAGTGAGTTTGACTTAAGATAAGACCATCTTGCGTTCTAGTGATTTTTACACCAAGAATCACATCCGCTAAGCCCATGTCTTTCACGTCAAACCTCGCATTCAACATGTCTTTAGTTGAGTTGATCATATGATCGTTACTCCCCATGATAAGCATATCATCCACATAAAGACATAAAATCACATAACCTCTTAGTGTGTCTTTATAGTAAACACATTTGTCGCACTCATTTATTTTGGAACAAATGTCAATTAATGACATGATCAAACTTTTGGTGCCATTGTTTTGGAGCTTGCTTCAAGCCTTACAAAGACTTGACCAATTTACATACTTTGCCCTCTTTTCCTAGGCCGGAAAAACCCTTGGGTTGTTCCATGTAAATCTCTTCTTCTAAATCGCCATTTAGAAATGCGGTTTTTACATCCATATGGTGAACTTCCAAATTTCTTAAAGCCGCAATTGCAAGAACCAATCTTATAGAGGTTATTCGTGTCACAGGTGAGTAGGTATCAAAGTAATCTAGACCTTGTTTTTGTCTAAACCCTTTTATTACTAGCCTCGCCTTGTATTTTCAATACTTCCATCAGCTTTCATCTTCCTTTTGAATATCCAACGATATCCAAGTGGTTTACACCAGGTGGAAGATCTACTAACTCCCAACTATGATTTTGCAATATAGAATCAATTTCATTCTTAATTGCTTCTTTCCATTGAGGTCCTTCCCGGAAGAAACCGCTTCGCGATAGGTATTGGGCTCACCCTCAACCATATAGCTCATGAAGTCTGGCCCAAAGGATTTTGCAACCCTTGGCCGTTTACTTCGTCTAAGTTCACCCTCGTCGACCTCTGGTCGTTCATGTCTTTCATCTAGCCATGTAGATGAACTTGGACCTGTTTCATCAACCGTTGTTGGTGAAGTTTCATGTGGTTCTCCTAGCATAGGAAACACATTTTCAAGTTTCATGTGGTTCTCCATGATAATGTTTACGTGGACATCCGGATTCTTAGACTCATGTACAAGAAAACGATGTGCACTACTTTGATGTGCATATCCCGTGAATACACAATCAACAGTTTTGGGTCCTATCCTAAGAGTCTTAGGAGGTGGTACAATCACCTTTGCTAGGCACCCCCATACTTTCAAGTATTTGTACGAAGGCTTCCTTTTTCTCCATAACTCATATGAGGTTTTGTCCCTATTTTTGAGGGGTATCTTGTTTAAGAGATAATTTGCTGATAGAATCGCGTCCCCCAACATTTCTCGGTCCATACCCGAACTAATCAACATGGCATTCATCATTTCTTTTAATGTGCGGTTCTTTCATTCCGCTACGCCATTTGATTGTGGAGAGTAAGGAGGTGTACACTCATATACAATGCCACTTTTTGCGCATAAATCCGCAAATGGTGCAACATATTCACCTCCTCGGTCGCTTCTAACCGCTTTTATCTTCTTTTAAGTTGATTCTCAACTTCGTTTTTGTACAAGATAAACTTTTCTATTGCTTCATCTTTACTTTTAAGTAAATATACATAGCAATATTTAGTACAATCATCAATAAACATGATAAAGTACTTATTTCCTCCACGTGTGGGAACCGCTTTTAAATCACACACATCGGTATGAATTAAATCAAGGGGTTCGGTTATTCTTTCAATCGATTTAAACGATGATCTTGTAAGTTTGGATTCTACACATGACTCCCATTTGTAGTCGGACTCGATATGGAATGTTGGTATCATATTTAATTTTATTAAACGCCGTAATGAATTAAAATTTACATGTCCTAGTCTACCATGCCAAACATTAGAAGACTCAATCATGTAAGTAGAAGTAAATTTCATTCATGTTTTTCTTGGTGTTAACCACCGTTACATTCATTTTGAACATACCATTAAGGGCATAGCCCTTTCCAACATACATTACACGTCTAGATAAAACAAAATTTGTCCGATTCAAACACTAGGCGAAAACCAAACTTGTTGAGCATCCATCCCGATACGAGATTCTTCCGTATATCCGGGACATAGAGGACTTTGCTCAATGTGAGCTCCTTGCCAGAAGTCATCTTCAAGAACACTGTGCCTTCACCCTTGATGTCGGCGGTAGCTTTATTTCCCATATAAAGCTTCTTCACCCGTTGCTTCCTTGAATGTTGAGAAAAGAGCCTTATCTCCACAAACATAGCGGGTTGCACCCGTGTCAACGAACCATCCTGGTGGGTTGGCGCCCACCACGTTGACTTCTTCAATCATAGCCGCTTCCTCGGTTATCATTGCAATTAGAGGCATACCATCCTAATCAACCATATGTGCACGCTCACGCTTAGGGTTCTTGCATTTGTTAGCACGATGCCCTGTCTCGTTACAATTGTAGCAAGTACCTTGGAAAGGCGCAGACTTCTTTTTCACAGCCCCCTTTCTTGGTCCAAGGTTGTTAACTTTGGCTTTCCTTTTGTCCTTTTTCGTCGGTTTACCCTTTTTGCCTTTGGAGGATTCCCCAACTTCCCCCATATTTGCTTTAGCCGCAGCTTGTGCAATGGTGCCTTTTTAAGCTACCTTGTTGTCCTCTTCTATTCAAAGGCGGACCACAAGTTCCTCCACCGTCATTTCCTTTCGCTTATGCTTTAGGTAGTTTTTGAATTCTACCCATGAAGGAGGCAATTTTTCAATTATTGCTGCCACTTGAAACGTCTCGCTAAGTTCCATGCCCTCAGCGTGGATGTCATGGCGTATAATTTGCAACTCTTGGACTTGGTTAATAACAGTCTTGTTATCAACCATTTTATAGTCCAAGAAACGGGCGACAACAAATTTCTTTGTTCCCGCATCCTCCATTTTGTACTTTTTGTCAAAGAGATCCCATAATTCTTTGGAAGTCTTTACATTGTAGTATACATTATACAATGCATCCGAAAGGCCATTTAGCACATAGCCTCGACATATGAAATCCGTATGCTTCCAAGCATCAACCGCGCACTGTGCTTGAGCGTTGGTCTCCCCTTCCGCAGGTTGGGGAGCGGTTTCAGTCAAGAACCTCGCAAGGTTCATGGTGGTCACGTAGAAGAACATCTTCTGTTGCCACCTCTTGAAGTGGAGACCCGTGAATTTCTCGGGTCGTTCAGCATGATTTGCCACTGTGGTTGCTCCCACAGTGTTGGCATGGGTTCCATCGACAAGGTTGTTAACATTCGTGTTCAGTCCGTTGTAACATCCGTAAAAAAACGGATTTTACCAAACCAGCTCTGTTTATTAACCGAACAATCAGTTAAAAATTTCGTTGCGTATTTAATGCCCAAATTAATTTTAAACGATACATAATTAATAAGTATATTGGAATATATAATTTATTTTTGAAAAACTGTTAAAAATTGTGGTTTAAAAATAAAAGAATGCTGCCGGGTTTCGAACCCGGGTCAGCCAGCAACTTCAGCAAAGACTTAACACTCAACCCTTCAACCACTGCGCCGCTTGTGTTTCTTGTTTATTATTAGAGACAATTAATACATATCATAAATCTCAATTTCAAAACTGACGCGCCCAAATCCGTTGACGCCGGAAAATCCGACGATATCGATAAACGGCGTCGGTTACCTTTGACTCAACGTAAACATTAACCTCGATGTCGGTTATAATTGATGTCCAGTCCGCGACACAAGTTATAACCGCCGGAAAATTTCTAACCGACGAATCAAGACGGAAAACGGACTAAATTCGTTGATGTTCCACCCTATAAATACCCCTTCTAACCTCTGTTAACTTTTTCGCTCACAATCACCCTCTTTCCCGACGTAATTCCACTCGCCGGAGAACTGCTGTAACTCGCCGGAAAACCGAACCCTTCACCTCTGTGCCTTACTGAACCCCCCAGAGCTCATACCGAAGCCACCCACACTCATCTCAAGCTCCCTGAAGACTCTCTGCCGCAGGAAACACGTCGCCGGAACAACCTGCTGACATCGGAGCTTCGCCGGCGAAACAGAGGTGTCCAGTTCGGTATACCTTACGCTTAATATTTCATTCTTTTTATTTATCTCACCTGTAATTAACCGCAACACACTAAAAGAACATGATTTAATCGACGAATCAGTCGGACGTTAGTTCTGGGTAAATTCAACGAGGAAGACGAAGTTTCAGTAGTCTATAAGTTTAATTTAAATCAAGATATAACTCGGGTTAGATACACAGTCCAGTGGTGGACTGTGTGCACATAAAACACGCTTACGCCTCGAGTTCGATTCATGTCCCACGCATACTCGCCTTAATAAAAATGTTCCTTTTTTTCTTACTGAACCAGATTCATTTCATATAGATGTTAAGTATAATAAAACCGGAATAATAACCAAGATAGACACACAGTCCAGTGGTGGACTGTGTGAACGTTTAATCACAGGTCACGAGTTCGAGTCCGGACTACCGCACCGGTCCGAACAAATATCAAACTTTTTATATAAGACAGAAATGAAAATTTTTAGTTTGTATATAAGTATAATAAAAATCAGATTATTTAACAAGTTAGACACACAGTCCAGCGGTGGACTGTGTGTTAACCTAAACCACAGGTCCCGGGTTCGAGACCTGTGGAGAGCACCGGTTCGACGCATTAAAATCGTTTTTAAAAATAAATAATTTTCAGTTTAATTCAGTTAGTATATAAATATAATTAAAAACAGAAATATTTCGGGTTAGACACGTAGCTCAGTTGGTAGAGCTGCGTGCACGCGAACGGGAGGTCTCGGGTTCGAGCCTCACCCGGCGCAAACAATTACACAGCCTGACCGGTCAACAAGTCAACGGTCAACGGTCAACTGTCGCAAAAAGTCAAATTTTTTATTATTTTTATTTATTTATTTTATTTAAAAATCAATTAAAAATACTTAAAAATAACATTTTTAAGGTTAGAAAATAGCCTTAAACTCACAAAAATATACCCAATCATCCTACTAAAATTGATTAATAAAATCCTATTATTTACCAAACCATTATGTTATTATCTAGGTTAGTTTCACTCGTGGTTAAAACCAACTTCGTGCGCATTCAACATCATCAACCGAACGCACCCAATGTGAGTGAATCTTACAACTCCCCTTTTTAATTACACGTTTTGTGGTGTGTCATGTGTCACCAAAAATTAACTCGTTTATTTAAACTTGTGCCATACCATATTGTGATCTAAACTTAGATTGTTTATATTGTTTGTGGTTATGTATTTCATTTTGTCAACTTATATGAAATTCATTCACTAGGCCCATCAGTTCCTCGTGGGAGACGAGTTGAGCAACGCGTGCCTCAAAACAAATCCATTATTGTTCGTGTGTGTATTATTTAGTTTATATTGTTTGTAGTTACGTATTTCATATTGTCAAGTATATGAAAATCATTCATTAGGCCCATCAGTTCCTCGTGAGAGACGAGTTGAGCAACGCGTGCCTCAAAACGATCCATTATTGTTCATGTGTGCATTATTTAATATTAATTGATTGGTGAATAAGTCTACATCTATTTTTACTCATGTGTGGTTGTACACTTTATTTTATAACCAATTAAATAAACTTGTTCAAATGTTTTTCATAGGATTCACTCGCCAACTTTTTGTTGATCCAAAAACCATTTTTACACATGATACAGGTGAACAGGATGAAGCAAGGAAAACATAGGAAATGCCTTAGAAGAAAACAAAGAAGCTTAGATTGATGTTTAGGTCATGATGTAATTATGATTGTAAATTTCCCACTAAATTGTATTAATGAATATGAAACGTTATAATAAATGTCATGAGCTTTGATGATAACCCAATCATGCCCCGATCACCTTTTCCGCTGCTGGTCGGGGTGTGACATCCGTATTGTTTTCAGTCGACATTCTGAAATAAAAATTAAAGTTTTAGTCCAAAATTCTGTTTTAACTCAATAAAAACAGAAGTAGACTCTATTTTTAAATTACCACGAATTTAATGTTTGCTTTCTAAGTCCAACTTTGAAGACCAAAACATAAAATTCTTATAATTTTTAGCGCACACTTACTGTTTGGCTTCTAAATCCAACTTTGAAGACCAAAGCATAAAGTTTTTAAAGTAATTTTAAGAACAAAACGAAGTAATCCGAAATAGTTTTCAACCAAAGTCGCTCATTTGAAGATGAAAACGAAAAGAAAAAAATGTTTTTAAAACACAAACCGAGTGAAACAAAACTTGTTTGAATCACAAACGGAGTGGTTTTGATTCTACACGAACGGTGTTTTAAAAATTTGTTTTAAGATTGTAGGAATCCTTTCGCATAAAATAAATAAAAACTTTTATAAATTCGATTACAATACAGAAATAAATAAAGCTGTAAATTACAATACTTTTACAACTGAAATAAGCGAAATACAAGAACAAAATTCAAACAGAAAAGTAAGTTCTTGGCTGAGGATCGTGTTAGACACGGGTCCCTTAAAACAAATTTCGAGTCTCCCAGGAGAACTCGTTTTTTTCCAGGATACAACAGCCCGAGCAGTTGCACTGCCGGAGATGACGACAACCCGAAGGTGTACCTTGCTGCAAGAAAGGAGAAGAAGATGAATTTTCAGTAGAGAATTCGTTGGTTTGTTCAGTGTGTTTGCTACAATGATCTACCATCCTATTTATAGTGGAGGTGTAGATGAAACCGAAAAAACCGAATTGAATGGTAGAATTATTCTGCATTAAACGTCTTTACTGCAGTTTAATTCGTTATTCAAAGTCTTAGTCAACGGCAGTTTCAAATGCTGAAGTGTAGCTGCCCTGGTCAGGGAATTCAGGAAGCTGCAATTAGCTCGCGCGCGCCATACTGGCTCGTTCCATACGCCATCAGCTGGTGCTCCTCCATGCGCGCCACTTCACCAGGGAACCTATCTGGTCACGCTGTGCGAAATGCAAAGTGCGCTATCAAAGCGCCACATTGCGCCCCTCGCCCCCGCGACGCGCACGGCGTGCGAGTAAGGTTACTCCGCACCCTTCGTGAGTACACTTAGTGTGTTCTTCATGAAACAATAAGGAAGGAGTGTTCCCACTTAAATACCCATTTAAGTTTCATATCTCCTACTATGTGGGACTAAGATGCTACTTTCCCATTTATTTCAGCATTTAATGTTTCAAACACCAAACTTTGAGCATCGATATCTCATTCATCTTAGCTCCGTTTTGGACGTGGTTTAGTTCGTTGCGAAGCTCTTCCAATATAGAACACAAACCCATAAAGAAATATATCAATAAACCTCAGTTTATAATATTTATTTGTCATCCAAAATTAGGAAATACCCATTTCCTATATTTGTGAAAAATGCTATTTTCACAAAATTCCAACACTTAAAGAGTTAATGAATTTAATCCGAGAACCTAGGTTAAACGTAACAACAAAAACCACTTGCACAAACCTGTTACCCGGAGAAGATCATGGGTGGATTTGCATCGTGTGCTTGTCATTGGGTTTTCGATTCTTGATTCGTAGGCTTGAAACATGGATGGAGACATGATTTGGGTGCTTTGGGATGCTCAAATTACCCTTGTTCGTCCAAATTTCGTCTAGGAAGTGATAGATACCGAACACTAAGTTATATCATCAAATAGGGCTTGAATTTGCGAGTTTTCATGTTTAACCTGACTCGACCGTGTACTACTGTCATGGAACCGTAAATTACAGTCCAGTCCACCCAAAACTGACTGTCTTGCTTCCTTGATTTAGGGTATCCATACAGTGAACTTACGGTTTCTGAAACATACTACAACCTTCTCCAACTTCTCTTCTATCAGTTTTGGTTCCCAAAATTGCTTTTAATGCTTCCAAAACACGTTCTAGCATGTAATTCGTCAATTATCCTCAAAGTAACCAAAAACCAATAAAAACAACAATAAACATACTAGAACATCGAAATTAACGCCTACATTTCATTTTCATAGCATACTTTCTTGTTAGACTAGGAGTATTTTAGCTTAGATGGTTTAGGATCTTGTCTGGAGCTTGTGCAATAGTAAGAAGACTTTAGTCCATAGTTTGTGCTCCAAAATGAAACATTTGGTCTGAAGCTTCTTATATTTTTTTTCCCCTAGCTTCATTAATGGCTTAAAAAATATAATGTGTATAATTACTTCTATTCTATTTGGAGAGGATCTTGATTCCTTAAACCGCATTGAGATTGATCCGTCAATCCCATTCTACCTTCTTCCAGGCCTAATTTTCACAACATACCTAGCCATGTTGCTTCAGCTACAACATTGGTGACACCGTGGTAATCAGCTTTAGATCTAGAACAGGAGACAACATAATGGCATTCAGAAGACGACGACGACACTGTATTGTAACCGAGGAAGACAAAGAACCTTGAGATAGACTGACGTGTTATGACACCCCCCAGTTAGCATCAGTGTAGAAGACCTAACAATAACGGGCATAAATGAAAACCACAATGAATAATGTCGTAAACATAAGGAATAATACGTTTCATGGCATGTAAGTGTGGTTCAAGAGGGTCGTGCATGAAGATACATATATACCTGCTGAACAACAAAGGCAATGTCTGGACGAGTTAAAGTAAGATACTACATACCACCAACAAAGCTATGATAAAGTGTATGATTTACAACTTGTTTGCCTTGGAGGGAACATTTGGATTTAGTATCTACTAGAGTGCTGCACGTGACCATGTAGCACGTGTAGTAGCAATGCCAAAAAAGTTGGATAACGGTACGAGGTCAGTGATGGCAAGCTCACTCAAAACGACATAAGCAATCAGAGCTAATGAGCATGCAATTAGACTGATGTCATCGACAAATACCCAGAGGTAGATGACATCATGATCACAAAGAAATGTGAACACATATTTGTCAGATTTGTTGTTGATGAAGCCAAGAGAGGCAATTATGTACACAACAAATCAATGATACTAGGCATTTGCTTAAGGTCGTAGAGAGCCTTACTAATCCTGCAAATATATATACCAGAATTTACAGAAAAGAAAACTAAAAGTACCCACGCATTCATTTTTAAAATGTTAACTTTTTTACGGTACCAATACTTAGTACTCGGTATATTTTACAATACAAAGAAAAGTTTATCTACAGTTCTTTCATCAAACTAAAGATGTCTGGTGTAACCAAAAAATAAGCCATGTAACCCCAAAATATAAAGTCATGTTTTTCATCGATCAAATATTATAAATACAAATATCAATACCGGTTCTAGTCATAATACTAATATCAATGTCGATGTTGTTTGGTCGGTATCAGCATTCGATATAGCTTACGATACTAAAATAATAGTCAATTCAAAACAACTTCGTTTTCAAAAAAAATGATCTCGGAATGGAAAATTAAAAACATATGTATATTCAATTTTTTTGTTAAAAAGAAAAAAGCTAACGAATGCAAATTATCAGTAAAACATCAAATTATTAAACAATTAAACCGGTTAAAGACACACAAACACACACACACACACAATACACCACACACACACATATATATATTATATAGTGCGTCCCATCGATATATTCTGAATTTTACAGATTTATTATATTTCAAAAGAAAAAAGATATGTTACATCAATTCAAAACCATAAAAAAATGATTAGCGTTATGGATCCCGGTGTTGTTTTCTCGATTCCGGTTTGGTTTGTTTTATTACTAGAATGCTACCAACAAATATAGTTTACAACAAAAAAACATAGTATTCTTAACTATAGGGGAGCATCCGGACGATAAACCGAACCAGACTCGAACCGGTGGGCGACCTGTGTGGAAGATGCTGTAAGATGAAATTTTTATGTAAAGGATCAAGACTTATCTTTTGTGATTTAATTTTTAATCTTTTTATTTAATTTTCTGTTTTGTCGGGATTCGATTTCCTAGTTTATCTATTTCATTGATTATAAATTAGGTTCTAAGATAATTGTTAGTTTTTTTAGATTAATGATTATTGTAAGCTAGACTTGAGACAACCACCGACAGGCAAGAACCTTCGGGCTCAATCTTTTAAATTAGACAATTATTTTTGTGTTTGCTTTCGTATCCACATCATTAACACTACTCGACTCATTATGGTATCGGTACTGGTAAATTTAACATTTTACAACACGCTAGGGTATCTAATAAAGAATAAAATTTTAAGTTAAAAGAATTTAAAAAAAAAAAGCTATGGACTCTGTTAATAGACTTTTGTATAGTATATAGTTGTGCAAGGGCTTTTGTACACAATTTAACATTTCAAATCACAAACTCTAATTAAAAGCACAAGATCAAATACTTCAGAAATAGTTTAAAGAACAACGGCATATTAAGGGTGACCTGGAACACGATTGCAAAAACAAAAAGGCCCAATAATTGAGGTCTCTCTTGTATTGGATTGTTGGAAGGAAATCTTAAAAGTTAAAGAAAAGTTATTGGGCTTGATGCAATATTCGGCTTTCTTTTGAAGAGCAGTTATTGTGCGTTATGTTTCATTTAATTTAACAAATTTGAGTATACAGTATCATAATAAGGTCACTGGTGTTGCGGTGGGGACATAAAACAGTGAAAAAAGTAACAATGAAACATTTTATTGAATCTGTGTGTTGAAGTGGGCATTGGACCCGCTTTGTGGCGTCACTGTTAAACCGAGCGAAAAGTAGACGTAAAAACGTTCAACCACGCATGCCTATTGCGGCGTGTTAACACAAAAATATTAGATCGAAGCGTAAAATATAGAAACTTAAGACCCGTGCATTGTGATGATGCGGTTAAAGGGAAAAAATATACGTAAAAACGTTGAACCACACACGCATGTTGCAGCATGTTAACTCGTAACACTTAGACCGAAACGTTAAATGGAAAATTTGTAAATGATAGAAAAGATTAGGAACCACGCGTTGCTACAGCGCCATTAAACGAGGAAAAATAGACGTAAAAACGTTCAATCACACATGCATGTTAACTCGCAAAACTTAGACCGAAACATTAAATGAAAAATTTGTAAAAGGTGAAAAGTATAGGGGGGCGAAAGTTGAAGATGAAAAAGTGTTAGAATTAAAAATGGAAAAAACATTTTGACAAATTTGTAAATGATGAAAAGTATAGGAGTTAAAAGGAACAAAAATGAAAAAAATAATAATAAAGTTCAATGTACAAACTCTAATGCACAAAAAAGTTGTTAGAATTAAAAATGGAAAAAACATTTTGACAAATTTGTAAATGATGAAAAGTATAGGGGTTAAAAGGAACAAAAATGAAAAAAAATAATAATAAAGTTCAATGTACAAACTCTAATGCACAAAAAAGTTGGTATTTAATATATATAAAATTATTTTTTTGTGAACGTGTTTATACTTGCTACCAGCCTACCATAACCCAAGTAGCTGGACTTGAATCATGGCAACAATACTAGAAAAGAAAATTCTTTCACTGGGAATGTTTTTGTGGTATGTTCTCCATCTTCGCGAAGTAGGTTTCTAGGAGTTTAAAATCGTAAGATTAGGTCCTACGGCTGAGGCCGTGGGACCACCTTCCAAAGAAGAAATCAGTAAAGACTAAAGTAAATTTTTTTTGTCGATGTGTATACATCTATATATCTTTTTGGTTCACATGATACCTTCTTATATAAGTATTGAACAACTAGTGGAGAGAGGAGGGAAAAAATCTCATTGAAAATGGGGTTTACTTTCCTTTTATAAGGAGTAGGGGTGAGCTCAAGAACATGTTCTACTTAAAAACTGTGGTAACCGACTTGAGACCGGGTAACGAATTAGTATTTGGTTCGGGTGCTGATCCTACCTTATTTATTATAATCGGTTTTGGTTCTATCCGATTCAAACACAAGGAAAACTCAAGACTGGCCCATTAGCCCGAACTGGAATTAATTTTTTTAGGTTGAACGTAGTGGGGCGCCAAATGAGGGGATGGTGGGCAATAGCGTCCCATAGCGCCGCCCACACCATTACAAGGGGCGCTATGGGGTAGTTGTTTGGATGTGGTGTGATGTACATCGTCGCGCTATGGGGGATTATTTTCAAAATCTAACCGTTGGCAAACGGTCAATTTGAATAATTTTTTTCCTATTATTCTATATACATATATATCATTTATCTTTACCCCAAACATAATATAATTCATCAAAATTACTCCCACATTTACAAAAAAACAATGGGTTCTCCATTGGAAGATTCGTTCACCAATATTTACCGAAGATTCTTTTCACCTGAAGAAATCGTGGAGGAGGAAGAAGCGGTTACGAGTGCATGTGGTGTCTTGATACAAGCCATAGAACACGTTGTGCGTTCTCCTCCACGGCCCATTTTGAGGCTCACCTATATCTTGAGAGATCGGGAAGCCGCAAACGAGCATTTGATGAAAGACTACTTTGATCCCACACCTGTTCACGAAGATTTGGAAGCAAAGTATGACTACTTTAAGCAAAGAATGGACGTGAGAGGATATCTAGGGTTCACCTCAATTTAAAAGGTAACTTCCGCTTTACGCATACTAGCCTACGGAACACGTACGACATAAACGACGAGTACATGAAGATGGTGAGAAAACAACACGAGATTGGGTGGAGAAATTTTAGTAAATTTTATTTAATAGTTCGTCACTATATATTAAATTTTAGTAAAACTTTTATATTATATTTTATATGTTTAATTATATTTTAGGTATATGCCAATTATATAGAAAACGTTATTTAAGAAATCCAACTTGGAACGACCTTCAACAAATATACGAGGTGCATTTAGAAAAGCATGGAATACCCGGCATGATTGGTAGCTTGGATTGTCGACAATGGAGTTGGTATAGTTGTCCAACCGCTTGGCAAGGTCAACATACACGCGGTGACCAGAAAGGACCAACTTTGGTTCTACAAGCGGTGGCGTCGCACGACCTATGGGTTTGCTCGGCTTTCTTTGGTCTAGCCGGGTGTATGAACGTAATTAATACCTTTGAGTGTTCACCTTTGTTAGAGAGAACATTTCTGGAACGATACCAAAGGCCGGATTTCATGCAAACGGGAACGACTACAAGCATGGCTACTATTTGGGTGATGGTATCTACCCGGAGTATTCGAATATTGTTAAAACCTTTTCTGAGACGCTCAATGTGAAAAGGCAACATTTTAAAAAACTACAAGAGTGTGCGCGAAAGGACATCAAGAGGTGTTTTGGGGTTCTTCAGCAACGATGGCATTTTATCATAAATCCGTATCGTGTGTGGCATAAAGATAGAATTCGAATGGTCATGTATGCTTGCATCATTTTGCATAGTATGATCATAGAGGATGACGGGAAAGCGATATGCCAAAACTATTTTCCGAAAGATGTAGTTGAAGTAACTCAAGCAACAATGGAAGAGAGGTTGTTAATGCTCACCTATTGCGATCTAGGGAAATACATAACACATTAAAGGCGGATTTGGTCGAGCAAGCTTGGGCGATTCGCCCAATTCGAGACAATGGTGACGACGAAGAAGATTCCGAAGAAGAAGAAGTTGAGGAATTCGAAGCCGGGTACCATGCGGACGGAGGTTTGGATGATGGAGAAAACGAAGAGGAAGAAGGAGAGAACGACGATGAAAACGAAGAATAAATGTTTTTATTTTTATTTTTAGTATAATGTATTTATTTTATCTTTAGTGTAATGTTTTTATATTAGTGAAATTGTTTTTTAATTTAATAAAGTTAGAAATAAACTATAAAATACTAAAAATTAATAATTGTATAATCATGAGGTAGGGGATTTATGACTATGGCATCTTGTGCTATAACGCCCCATAAAGCCCCATGCTGACGTGACACGCCACATGTCGCATAACGCCCCCAACCCTTTTATGATGTGGGAACATAAATGGAAGGAACTATTCATCTTCTTGCGATCCTTAAGAAACCGATCCAGACTTCATCTTCAACATACTATTTTTGAGAAACCGAACCAATAGAAATCAACCACATCTCCATCATGATTATTTTTCACTGTGTAATAAAAAATAAGTGACACCATCTTCATCATTAGGCTTCATGATCATCTGTAAAGAGTAAATTGTTCATCATCATCTTGAGTTTCTTTATCATGCTTAAATACTTGATTGAATACACCATCTTGAGGTTGCAATATACTTATACTTATGTTTGGCATGCTATTGAGGTTCTAATTAACATTAGAGTAAACTGCCATTTTGGTCCCTGAGGTTTGAGCAGTTTTGTCACTTTATTCCAAATCTTAAACCTTTTGTATCTGGATCCCTGTGGTTTTAGTTTTATTGCCATTTTAGTCCAAAAATGATATTGTCTTCTAAAATCCTACTATTTTGTCCTATTCCTCAGGGGCAAAATGGTCATCTTAAGCATTAATATATATTATATATAAATAAACTTCATACTTTGCTTAAAAGACCATTTTGCCCAGAGGAAAAGGACAGAATAGCAGGATTTTAGAAGACAAATATCACTTTTGGACCAAAATGGCAATAAAAGTAAAACCACAGGGACCCAGATGCAAAAGGTTTGAGATTTGGACTAAAGTGGCAAAACTGCTCAAACCTCAGGGACCAAAATGACAGTTTACTCTTAACATTATCATTATACTCAGAAAATCCTATCAATAGCAAAACTAAGGTAGGGTCCGAGGAGGGTTACATGTCGATAGCCTTACCTCTACTCCGTAGGAATAGAGAGACTGTTTCCAGTGAAACCCCCAGCTCGAACATCATATGATTGAATATATGCTTGAATACATCATTTTGAGGTTGTAATAGACATCACACATTAATTCTTGCAACCTTGTGTTAATTTATTGGCCATAAACTGGACATAATCATAGTATAATTACAATCATAACTGCACTGGCGGAGCTTGAATGAAAAATCAGTGGGCGCAAGACTCTCAAAATTCAAATCATTGGGGGCCGGACTCTTAAAAGTCCAATATTTTACACTAAAAAACATTTCAAAAATTTTCAGTAGAGTTAAATGTCATTTTAGTCCATGTGGTTTGTGTCATTTTGCCAGTTTAATCTAAATGTTTCATTTTTCCCTTTGTGTCCAAAAAGGTTTCACCGTTGCCATTTTAGTCCACTGGGTTAACTTCATCCATTTTTTTCTGTTAACGAGAAAGTAATTCTGTTAACTAGAAGAGCAATTTGCCCATATAAAATGACCGAATTGCTCTTCTTGTTAACAGATAAATGGATGAAGTTAACCCAGTGGATAAAAAGGGCAACGGTGAAACCTTTTTGGACTCAGAGGCGAAAAATGAAACCTTTGAACTAAACTGACAAAATGGTACAAACCACAGGGACTAAAATGACATTTAACTCTTTTTAGTAAAATGAACACTAGGAACAAAAAATCGAGAAGGGCCAGAGCACTCCTAAGCCATCAAAATGCTCCACCACTCATCATAAGTCTATATAACATAATTCCGCAGATACATAATAAGTTTAGTTTATATTATATAACCAACTAGATGAGTACCCCGCCGCAATTGCGGCGGGTTCCGTTAAACCATACCAAATAGCATAACCATGAATTCTTTAACTTATCGATATTCATTCTTAGTGGTAAAATCGGTAAATTTGCATGGCAATTCAACATGTTCTAAAAACGGGTTTATTTTGATTTAATCTTTGTTATCATATAATATATGTGTAAAAGATAAAGCTACTAAATTGGTTACTTATGGTAAAATCATCATATTTATCTTTTAAATAAACACATTAATGTATACCCCATTTTGGAAAGCTTACGTACTACTAATTCATGTCTCAAATGTCTATTCGTTCATTCTACCATCTCAGTCCACAACTACCAACACCATCTCAACACCCACCACAACTACACCAATAACATCGTCAAGAACACAACCACCAATGTCATCAAACAACCCAGCCACTACCATCAAGAAAACAACCTAATTAAAGTCAAAAGAAGAAAAAAAACATGCTCAGATTCAAACAACCTCATCACCATCAAGATAGCACGACACAGTGCCGCTACGGCTGAAACCGGAGTTGCCAAGCCAAGTAGCGGCAACTATCATCGACGGCAAGAACACTCACATGCAACAACTTTCCAAACTAGGTTCATTACCAATGGCCGACGGCTTCATCGTCTCCCAAATTTGCAGACAACCTTGATAAAATCAAATAAGTAATCAACTTTAAACACACAAACAAAACCATGCATATAGAAATGGTTTCCAAGAAAACCGACGTATAACTTGTAAAACAAAGAGTACAATCAAGATTGCACAACAATGTCGTTAAATGCTTTATACTACATAGGTTCATCATCACCCTCTGAAAGCCTCCAAACTAACATACCAACGCTCCAACAAACCCCACCGCATCGGTTCCTCACCTCCTACCGAAGGCCTCTACCACCACCTTGTAAAACCAGCCACGACAACATAGATGGGGTGATATGGCTTTTTAATAGAGACAAAAAGAGCATCTCATAATCTAGAGAGGGAGAACTAATTTTGGTGAGATAAGCAATGAGTTTTAAATACAAATAAAACCACCAAAATAAAACCATAGATCAAGAAAATGGTTTCCTCTAGGGATGAGCATTTGGTACCGAGTACCGGTACCGAATCGTACCGGGTATATTCGGTACCGGTACCCACTTTCTCACGGTACTGGTATATTCGGAATCGGTACCCACTTTTCCTTTTTTTCGGTACCGAACGGGTACCATGTCATCCTTAGTTTACAAGTTTTAATACAAGATTACAACCAACATGCATATCAATGTTGATACCAATAAAAACAAAGCCTATTCAACAATATAAACCTAAAGTACAACTAACATAAGCATGAAACACATATAACGCATAGCTTACAACACCTCATTGCCTAGAGGTGTTGTAAATTATATAATTATAAACATATAATTTGCTCGAGTGTATGGTAAGCGATGTCAAAAGTGAAATGTAACTATTATTTGATAGATGTAAGGTTTTGTCTGAAACGAATTTAAAAAAAAAATACCCCAAAAGATAAAAATGTATAGGTTATTTTAGTATTCGTTTCTTGATGTTTTAATTGGCCACGCTAAACCGGGTCAACACTCAAATCATGGGGTCCACTAGAAGGTCCTGTCTAAACATCAAATATTTATTTATTATAGACTAAATTAAAAAGTCCAATAAAAAAATCTATAGTTGCATGTGCTTTGTGTTTTATCGGAAGTTTATGAGCAATATAAAATAATAATTAAAAATCAATTTAAATCTAAACAAACTATTATTAATTTTTTTGTGACTCCCACCTTGCCTTAAGATATACGTTGGGTTGAAACTTCCAAGTAGATGTTGTCGTGGGGTGTACTACGGGTATATAACATAGTGGTTGTTTCTATTTCGGTAAAGGCTTAGCCTGGGTTTTACCTAGGTTGGAGTCTAAGGGGGGCGCAGTTTTACCTATTCCACGGGTTTCTGCGCATCAGGGTGTGCTACGCTTTCTAGCGGTGGTCGAGTAGTCGGCCTTTGGACATAGCTCCGAAAGGGTGGGTTTATACGTGGAAAGCAGTTAGCCGTTAAAAAAAGATGCACAGAGACTTCACTTGTTTTATTTGAACATTAAATGATGGTTTACTAATCTAGAATCAAATACCTCATTTTTCAGGTTAAGCCACCACCAAACAACCAAAGCCCATTCTTTGATCATGTATCCCCCAAAACAACCATCACCACCACCACCATCAGCTCCTCCACATTTGCACAACCAACCACCACCACCGCTGCCGCCGCAGCCTCAGTATGCCAGCGGTATCCCCGCTCACTATGTGGCTCCTCCCGCTTGCAACGCCAACTGGTCGAGCAGCCTTTGTGCCTGTTGCTCCGATGTCCCCAACTGTAAGTCTGATCACCTCTTTTGATCTTACGGCAGGGTGGAACCAGGGGGTCGAAAGGGTCCGTTGACTCACCATCACTTGAATTTGTTGCATTTTTGTAAAGAAAAAAATCCGAGTTTTTTTTAACAAAAATATAAGTTGAATTTACATAAGCAACCCCCAACTAATAAGTTCTGGTTTCGTTACTGTCTTGCAGTACAACTATTTATACTAGGTACAAACCAGTTTATTACAATGTGTTTGTGAATCACAGGTTGCTTAACATGTTGGTGTCCGTGCATCACTTTTGGACAAATAGCTGAGATTGTTGACAAAGGAAACACTTGTAAGTTCATTATGGTCAACAAATCATGGATCGAAAAACACATTTGGTTTGTAAAATTGTTTTTTGATGTGAAAACAAACATACTAACTCATATGTGTTAATGTTTAATTAATACAGCTTGTGGAGTGCATGGGGCACTCTATGGATTAATTGAAGCTCTCACATGTTGTGGGTGCATATATTCTTGTACGTATCGGACTAAAACGAGGAGTCAATATGAATTGCGTGAATCTCCTTGTAACGATTGCCTTGTTCATTTTTTCTGTGAACGTTGTGCCTTATGTCAAGAGTATCGGGAGCTCAAGCGCCACGGATTTGACATATCAATTGGTAAAGACACTTGCGCCTCCAATACTCCATAAATTTAAATAAATATGTCTTGACTTCAAAGCGAAATCTGCGAGAATCGTATAAATATATTCACATACTGTTTTAACTGTGACATATGTTACGTATGCCCACGCTAGTTTTTACTCTTTTCTATTTATTTAGAGGTTTGGTGTGCCAACATCTAACCATTCTCAGACCCTGCCAGTATATTTACTATCTGTGTGATTTGCTAGACATGAATGTTGGTGTGTGTGTATATATATATATATGTATCATGACGAATTTATTTAAATGTTTATGAATAATTACAGGGTGGCAAGGTAACATAGAGAGGCAAAATTATGGAGTCCAAATACCGCCTGTCCCCAGGAGGAATGTACCGTTAAGCAACGACACATCCTGAATGTATTGAGAGTTATATTATATTATTATAAATTTGTTTGTATTTAATAAGGTCGTGAAAACTTTATCTGGTATTGCCTTTTTAGTGTGAATTCTTATAAAATATGAATTTTATATGTATCCATGTATATTGTTGCTGAATTACCACAAATTTTAAAATCTAGTTTGACCATGATTCGTGAGATTCACATTTAGAGTTTGGACTGTTGTAACAGAACTAGACTTGGTGGCCATGTGTTAACGGGTCACATGAGTTATTCAATGATATGATCCATTAAATACAATTTCTTTTTGTTTCACAAGCATAAGCATGTGACAGGAAGTGATCTGTTAGATGTTTTATTTTGTATGATACAAAGGGCATCCTGTGCGTTTTGAAGCGTTTTTCTACTTTGAAGAGCTGTGTTTTTACGCGTGTGTTCGTCGAAAGTGACGGATCTAGAAAATCCGCCAAGCGGTAACGTTTTATAAAATGACCGAATTGCTCTTCTTGTTAACAGATAAACGGATGAAGTTAACCCAGTGGATAAAAAGGGCAACGGTGAACCTTTTTGGACTCAGAGGCGAAAAATGAAACCTTTGAACTAAACTGACAAAATGGTACAAACCACAGGGACAAAAATGACATTTAACTCTTTTTAGTAAAATGAACACTAGGAACAAAAAATCGAGAAGGGCCAGAGCACTCCTAAGCCATCAAAATGCTCCACCACTCATCATAAGTCTATATAACATAATTCCGCAGATACATAATAAGTTTAGTTTATATTATATAACCAACTAGATGAGTACCCGCCGCAATTGCGGCGGGGGCGCGCATTGCGGCGGGTTCCGTTAAACCATACCAAATAGCATAACCATGAATTCTTTAACTTATCGATATTCATTCTTAGTGGTAAAATCGGTAAATTTGCATGGCAATTCAACATGTTCTAAAAACGGGTTTATTTTGATTTAATCTTTGTTACTCATATAATATATGTGTAAAAGATAAAGCTACTAAATTGGTTACTTATGGTAAAATCATCATATTTATCTTTTAAAATAAACACATTAATGTATACCCCATTTTGGAAAGCTTACGTACTACTAATTCATGTCTCAAATGTCTATTCATTCATTCTACCATCTCAGTCCACAACTACCAACACCACCTCAACACCCACCACAACTACACTAATAACATCGTCAAGAACACAACCACCAATGTCATCAAACAACCCAGCCACTACCATCAAGAAAACAACCTAATTAAAGTCGAAAAGAAGAAAAAAACATGCTCAGATTCAAACAACCTCATCACCATCAAGATAGCACGACACAGTGCCGCTACGGCTGCAACCGGAGTTGCCAAGCCAAGTAGCGGCAACTATCATCACCGGCAAGAACACTCACATGCAACAACTTTCCAAACCAGGTTCATTACCAATGGCCGACGGCTTCATCGTCTCCCAAATCTGCTAGACAACCTTGATAAAATCAAATAAGTAATCAACTTTAAACACACAAACAAAACCATGCATATAGGAATGGTTTCCAAGAAAACCGACGTATAACTTGTAAAACAAAGAGTACAATCAAGATTGCACAACAATGTCGTTAAATGCTTTATACTACATAGGTTCATCATCACCCTTCGAAAGCCTCCAAACTAACATACCAACGCTCCAACAAACCCCACCGCATCGGTTCCTCACCTCCTACCGAAGGCCTCTACCACCACCTTGTAAAACCAGCCACGACAACATAGATGGGGTGATATGGCTTTTTAATAGAGACAAAAAGAGCATCTCATAATCTAGAGAGGGAGAACTAATTTTGGTGAGATAAGCAATGAGTTTTAAATACAAATAAAACCACCAAAATAAAACCATAGATCAAGAAAATGGTTTCCTCTAGGGATGAGCATTTGGTACCGAGTACCGGTACCGAATCGTACCGGGTATATTCGGTACCGGTACCCACTTTCTCACGGAACTTGTATATTCGGAATCGGTACCCACTTTTCCTTTTTTTCGGTACCGAACGGGTACCATGTCATCCTTAGTTTACAAGTTTTAATACTAAGATTACAACCAACATGCATATCAATGTTGATACCAATAAAAACAAAGCCTATTCAACAATATAAACCTAAAGTACAACTAACATAAGCATGAAACACATATAACGCATAGCTTACAACACCTCATTGCCTAGAGGTGTTGTAAATTATATAATTATAACATATAATTTGCTCGAGTGTATGGTAACCGATGTCAAAAGTGAAATGTAACTATTATTTGATAGATGTAAGGTTTTGTCTGAAACGAATTTAAAAAAAAAAATACCCCAAAAGATAAAAATGTATGGTTATTTTAGTATTCGTTTCTTGATGTTTTAATTGGCCACGCTAAACCGGGTCAACACTCAAATCATGGGGTCCACTAGAAGGTCCTGTCTATACATCAAATATTTATTTATTATAGACTAAATTAAAAAGTCCAATAAAAAAATCTATAGTTGCATGTGCTTTGTGTTTTATCGGAAGTTTATGAGCAATATAAAATAATAATTAAAAATCAATTTAAATCTAAACAAACTATTATTAATTTTTTGTGACTCCCACCTTGCCTTAAGATATACGTTGGGTTGAAACTTCCAAGTAGATGTTGTCGTGGGGTGTGCTACGAGTATATAGCATAGTGGTTGTTTCTATTTCGGTGAAAGCTTAGCCTGGGTTTTACCTAGGTTGGAGTCTAAGGGGGGCGCAGTTTTACCTATTTCACGGGGTTTCTGCGCATCAAGGGTGTGCTACGCTTTCTAGCGGTGGTCGAGTAGTCGGCCTTTGGACATAGCTCCGAAAGGGTGGGTTTATACGTGGAAAGCAGTTAGCCGTTCAAAAAATGATGCACAGAGACTTCACTTGTTATATTTGAACATTAAATGATGGTTTACTAATCTAGAATCAAATACCTCATTTTTCAGGGTTAAGCCACCACCAAACAACCAAAGCCCATTCTTTGATCATGTATCCCCCAAAACAACCATCACCACCACCACCATCAGCTCCTCCACATTTTCACAACCAACCACCACCACCGCTGCCGCCGCAGCCTCAGTATGCCAGCGGTATCCCCGCTCACTATGTGGCTCCTCCCGCTTGCAATGCCAACTGGTCGAGCAGCCTTTGTGCCTGTTGCTCCGATGTCCCCAACTGTAAGTCTGATCACCTCTTTTGATCTTACGGCAGGGTGGAACCAGGGGGTCGAAAGGGTCCGTTGACTCACCATCACTTGAATTTGTTGCATTTTTGTAAAGAAAAAAATCTGAGTTTTTTTTAACAAAAATATAAGTTGAATTTACATAAGCAACCCCCAACTAATAAGTTCTGGTTTCGTTACTGTCTTGCAGTACAACTATTTATACTAGGTACAAACCAGTTTATTACAATGTGTTTGTGAATCACAGGTTGCTTAACATGTTGGTGTCCGTGCATCACTTTTGGACAAATAGCTGAGATTGTTGACAAAGGAAACACTTGTAAGTTCATTATGGTCAACAAATCATGGATCGAAAAACACATTTGGTTTGTAAAATTGGTTTTTGATGTGAAAACAAACATACTAACTCATATGTGTTAATGTTTAATTAATACAGCTTGTGGAGTGCATGGGGCACTCTATGGATTAATTGAAGCTCTCACATGTTGTGGGTGCATATATTCTTGTACGTATCGGACTAAAACGAGGAGTCAATATGGATTGCGTGAATCTCCTTGTAACGATTGCCTTGTTCATTTTTTCTGTGAACGTTGTGCCTTATGTCAAGAGTATCGGGAGCTCAAGCGCCACGGATTTGACATATCAATTGGTAAAGACACTTGCGCCTCCAATACTCCATAAATTTAAATAAATATGTCTGACTTCAAAGCGAAATCTGCGAGAATCGTATAAATATATTCACATACTGTTTTAACTGTGACATATGTTACGTATGCTCACGCTAGTTTTTACACTTTTCTATTTATTTAGAGGTTTGGTGTGCCAACATCTCACCATTCTCAGACCTTGCCAGTATATTTACTATCTGTGTGATTTGCTAGACATGAATGTTGGTGTGTGTGTATATATATGTATCATGACGAATTTATTTAAATGTTTATGAATAATTACAGGGTGGCAAGGTAACATAGAGAGGCAAAATTATGGAGTCCAAATACCGCCTATGTCCGCAGGAGGAATGTACCGTTAAGCAACGACACATCCTGAATGTATTGAGAGTGATATTATATTATTATAAATTTGTTTGTATTTAATAAGGTCGTGAAAACTGTATCTGGTATTGCCTTTTTAGTGTGAATTCTTATAAAATATGAATTTTATATGTATCCATGTATATTGTTGCTGAATTACCACAAATTTTAAAATCTAGTTTGACCATGATTCGTGAGATTCACATTTAGAGTTTGGACTGTTGTAACAGAACTAGACTTGGTGGCCATGTGTTAACGGGTCACATGAGTTATTCAATGATATGATCCATTAAATACAATTTCTTTTTGTTTCACAAGCATAAGCATGTGACAGGAAGTGATCTGTTAGATGTTTTATTTTGTATGATACAAAGGGCATCCTGTGCGTTTTGAAGCGTTTTTTCTACTTTGAAGAGCTGTGTTTTTACGCGTGTGTTCGTCGAAAGTGGCGGATCTAGAAAATCCGCCAAGCGGTAACGTTTTATAAAAAAGCGGTAACAAAATCGAAAAAACGTCAAATTTTTCCAAAATTTACACTAATTTTACACTACCGCCGGAGCGCCAAGCGGTAGCGCTACACTCCCTCTTACTAAGCTTTAGATCCGCCCCTGTTCGTCGATGTGATCAGCTAGTGTTGATGTGGGTTCTTTTACTTTTAAATTTTTTATTTGAATTTAGTTTTTTCTATTTATATTTATTTTTAAACAAAATATATAGATTTATATTAACTTAGATTATCACATTAATGGATAATTACATTAGAACTATAAGTTATATTAATATTTGTAACTTATAAACTCATATATTATTGTATTTCTAAGGGTTACACCAGTTGATGAGAGGCATCGGTTCAAAACCCATATGCATGTATAACTCTCATATTATTCAATCCAACATAAACACCTCTCTTCTCTCATATTGCATAAACCCTATTCACAATTCCAACAAAACTGGTATCTTTTCTCATATTGCATAAACCCTATTCAGAATTCCAAGGAAACTGGTATCAGAGCCACACGCTCCTGTGATACAATCTCGCAAGAATAACACACCAAATATTCAATCTTATCAAAATGACAACACAGGGAAACATTCAAATTCAAATTCCAAAACTTCAAGGGCAAAATTACTACCATTGGCACATACAAATGCAAGTTCTCTTACAATCACAAGACATATGAGCCACTGTTGAAGATGGTTACCGTGAACCCGCACAAGATGCAATAGATACCATTTGAAACGAACACCGCGAAAACATAGAGCAAGATCGAAAGGCACGACAAATATTGTTCCAGGGCGTCAGTGAGACCATCTTCAAAAGATTTGTGACGACAAAATATGTAAAAGAAGCATGGACAACGTTATAGAAATCAAAAAATGGAAGTGTTAAGGACAGGAGAAGTAAATATCATGATATGAAGATCCTTAATTTATTTTACATAGAAGGGCTGAAACACAATCTCTTAATTAAGTGTTGAACAAGGGTTATGAAGTAACACACAAGAACAATGATTGCACAATAAAGGACCCAGGTGGTAAAATCTTTGCAAATGTAAAAATCATAGGAAACAAAATGTATCCTCTTGAGCCCAATCGCGATATCAATTATGCATTCCATACCATTTCATATGATGAATCTCGATTGTGGCACCATAGATAGGCTCACATCAACTATGACACACTCGTAAACATGAGCAAAAAATTAGCAATTTGTGGACTACCAGAAATAATCAAATCTGAAAATATTTATGAAGGGTGTGTTTATGATAAACATTCAAGGCGTTCCTTTCCCAAGGAAGTCACATGGAGGGCAAGGTATACATTGCAATTGGTGCATATATTTGTGGACCTATGCGAGGGCCATCACTTGGAAACTATAGGTATTTCATTACCTTTATAAATAATTTCACTCATGAAACATGGGTATACTTTCTAAAGGAGATCGATGTCAAGTGCATTTACTTATTTTAAGTTGTTCAAAGCTTAGACCAAGAAACAAAGTGAATATCAAATAAAATGCATACATACCGATAGAGGTGGAGAATACCGTGAGAAAGTATTTCAAGATTTCCTCAATCTGAATGGTATATATCACCAACAAACCACAAGTTACACACCCCAACAGAGTGGGGTGGCAGAAAGAAAGAATAGAACGTAAATGGAACTTGCAAGAAGTATGCTTAAGAGTAAGGGCCTATCACACATTTATTAGGCAGAACTAGTTGTTTGTGTAACTTATGTCTTGAATCTAACCACCACTAACAGTGTACCAGACATTACACCAGAAGAAGCATGGAGTGGGGTTAAACCTAGTGTGGATCATCTTAAAGTTTTCAGATGTTTAGCTTAAGTACACATCCCTGGTAAAAAAATGTGGTAAACTTGATGATAAAATGAGAGGACAGTGTTTGTTGGCTATAGTGAACACGACAAGGCCTAGAGCTATACAACCCGGATGCAAAGAAAATAATAATATGTAGGGGTGTTATATTTGATGAAAATCTTACATGGGATACAAAGAATGAAACACCTTTCCTTATCAGTTATATTGAAGAAACTGGAACGCTACCGATAAATCCACAACGTCTGGATGTAACAATCGCTACACCCAATAGAACTGGCAGCAATTCCACTTCGTCTCCCATTTCTCCTGTCGCAAATCAGGACAATACTCCCTTGTCTACCATCTCCCCTGTCACAACTCAAGATAGTCTCTCACACACACACAATTATGAAGAAGATAATTCAAGTAGTCCATAAATCATTACCTCAAGTGATGATGAGAATCCAACAATTAAAACCAAAGGACCCAGTGATGTTTACAAGAAGACAAAGAGCTTTACTCGAAAGCAAGTCAAGGATGCTTACAAGAAGGCAAATGTGAACTTCATGTTCTATATCAGTGAAGATCCTTCAACATATACAGAACCATGTGAGGAGAAAAGGTGGAAAGATATAATGGATGTTGAGATTGATTCTATCATTCGAAATAACACATGGGAATGAGTTGAACCACCACAAGGTAATTAAGCCCATAGGAGTCAAATGGATCTATAATACCAAATGCAATGAACTTGGTAACGTGGATAAATACAAAGCAAGGCTGGTTGGTAAGGGTTACAAGCAAAAATATGGTATTAATTACCAAGAGGTGTTTGCACCAGTTATTCGTGTTGAAACAATATGTTTGGTGCTTGCCTTGCCTATTCAATTTAGTTGGCATTTACATCAAATGGATGCAAAGTTTGCCTTCTTGACTGGGCATTTAAATGAACAAGTCTTCATTGAGCAACCTAAGGGGTATGTTGTTAGAGGAAGTGAACACAAGGTATGCAAACTTAAGAAAGCTTTATACGGGCTTAAAGAGGCCCCTCGAGCATGGTATAGTAGGATAGATCAGTATCTCAAAGTTAACGGATTCAGGAAGTGTGCGTTCGAGCATACATGTTAAAAAGGAAGATAACACATAGTTGTTAGTTTGTCTATATGTAGATGATCAATACTGCAAGTGATTATATCAAAAAACTAATCAAATTTAAGGAATCCATGAATCATAAGTTTGAAACATATCCAAACATCTATAGAAGTTTGGTGGGAAGTCTCATGTATTTAACTAATACAAGGCCAGAAATAATGTATGCGGTTAGTAAAGTTAGCAGGCTCATAGACAGATCTACAAAGACCCATAGGAAGCAGGGAAACGTATCCTTAAATACATTCAAGGTAAATGCGATTATGGAGTTACATATGGCAAACAAAAACACTTAACACTAAAGGGGTTTAGTGATAGTGATTATGTTGGGAACATTGATGACAGCAAGAGCACTCCAGGTTATATATATATTTCATTTAGGGTTAGGAGCCATTGAATGGCAATAAAAGAAATAGAAGGATGTTGCCTTATCATCCACGGAAGCCAAGTATATTGACTTATCATTGGTAGGGTGTCAGGCATTGTGGTTAAGGGGAATCTTGAAAGAACTAAACATAGAACACAAGGAATCTACTATTGTGTTATGTGACAATAGATCCACTATATGTTTGACAAAAGATCCAGTTTATCACGAGAAAAACAAACACATTTGAGTACCCGTTCATACATGAGCTTCTCAAATCAGAAGAATTGGAAGTCAAGTTTTGTGCTACAAAGGATCAATTGGCGGACATACCGACCAAACCATGACAGGTTAAAGATTTCACTCGTCTTAGAAGCATGATGAACATATGCCCGACCTAACTTAGGGGGGGGGGGGGGTTACTAGAACTATAAGTTAGATTAATATTTGTAACTTATATACTTAGTGAAACTCATGTATTATTGTACTTCCAAGGGTTACACCGGTTGATGAGAGGCATCGTTTCAAACCAATATATTATGTATAACTCTCATATTATTCAATACAATATACACACATCGTTTCAAACCTATATATATGTATAAATTAAAACCAATGATTTTTGACAGCTTGATTACCATTGGTGGTTATTCTAAGCAATTAGTCATCTTAAATGTATCAAATCAATGTAATTGAATATGTGTTCATCAATTCCCGACCCAATCGACAAAGTGAACACACGTTAAGGGTAAGCTTACCTTTATTATATTATTAAATATATCTTAGTTTAAATATTACAGTAACATTCAAACTCTAACACATAACCTAAATTTTGCTATGTATTTATAGTTCAAACGGACTTGGTCATCAAGAAACATTTAAGAAAAACCCTATAATGGTATTTTGAATTTGGCTTAGGCATGTATGATAGACACTTGAAAAGTTTTATAGGTGTATATATGATATTTGGGAAGTTTTCTAAGAGTATGTATGAGTATATGATTTTTAAATTTGATTAGGACAGACATGATATTTTGAAAGTTCTAGTGTATAAAAAATTTCCCCCTTTTCTTAGAATAGTGAATGTTTTTGTGACCGATTTATTTTCAGTCGTTACTTATGCGACCGGCCGTGTTATTTTGGTCGCCGCTTTTACGATCATTTGACTTATGTCTCTATTTTGATAGCTATTGTTGCAATCATTTCGTCGATCATTTGTACCCACTTTTACAGTAGTGTCATAGATCCCAGGATACAAAGACATGGACATCTAGCTAGAGTTGGTATAGTCATTATGAAACAATTCAATAAATGATTCTTTTAAGTTAAAAGTTGCCTTTTCCTTTCTCAATTCGCTTTGTCAGGATGCTTTGTAGTTTATATAATGCAATAGAATGTGAACCAGAATGTTTGTTAGACATACTTGGACTTTTGTATATTAGTGCTTGGATTAGTGTATTATACTTCGAACTAGACTATGGATATTTGTTACATGCTATTTGTATGTTTCTATAGACCTATCACATAATATATATATTTTTTTTGTTTTTTTTTTTTGTTTGAATATGGACACGATTAACACGAAACCATTGAATATTGATGATGGTGAAAGGGATGAATATTGGTTGGAAGACAACGACCTACAAAGTAAACCTCAAAGTATTAGAAACTTAGGTTGGTGAGAAAATAAGACACGTAGAAGAAAAATTGAAGAATTTAGTCATTAGTTTTACCATTTAACCTTTTATTTGAGAACATTGTTTTTTGGTTTAGAGAAGAATGATTTGATTTTAGAATTTAAATTAGATTTGGTTTTGTAATATGTTATATGTGGGTAATCACTTCTCATGTTATAATTCTAAATTTCAGTTTTTATATTCTTAGTTATGTTGTCATTTTTTGTTAGAACATAAATCAAGATTTACTTTCTAACTATGTTGTCATACTCATTATATCTTTTTAGACAATGAAATACAATTGCCTTCAACTAGGGCTATAATCGAGTCGAGCTAGGTTGGGCAGCTCATCTAAACTCATTTAATTTATTGAGCTGAAAAGTCAAGCTTGAGCTAGGTTCGTAAAAAGTCTTAGCCAGCTAGAGCTCAATCGAGCCGGCTCACTGTTTTTTTTTTGTAAAGTTTTTACACATATTGATAACATAAAAAAAACTTAACAAACACATATTTTTTCTAATAAATTAAAGACCGAAAGGCATATTAAATTTATTATATGTACTTTTTCTTGAACGGTTAATTTTGTCACCAATGTGATTTGAACTTTCACCATATGGAAAGGTAAAGCCTTATCTAACACCTTGATACCACTAGGCCAAAGACTCTTAAGTAAAAAAAATATTATATGTACTATTTTTGTTTTTCTTTTTAGTATTTTATATGTTACTAGTGCTAATTCCCGTGAACATTAAGGGACAGAAAAAGTAATACATCGTGAAATGAACAATAAATACTTAATGTGTCTACCTTGAACAACTCTTTGATTATGTATATACATCAAAACCTGATTTTGTAACGACCAACAAAATTTTATTCAAAACAAAACAACACGGGCTGCAGCAGCAAGACACTAGACAACACCACCCACATAAAAAACTCGGCATAGCTTTTTAGTTTTCTTAGTTTCTACACATTTCAATATATGACAGTTATATAACCAGTAACACATATGCTTGGAAGCTTGAAAAAAATAATGCGGTATAAGCCAGCTTAATTAACACGTGAATGGATGTTACGGAAGACGGAAAAACCAAAATAGTTTTTTCTATCGGTCCACCACGTATAAGCTTTAACTCCAATAAGTGTTAGCAAATCAATTGTTAAGTTTAAACAACAGTGTTTAAAAGCTATATCACAAAAATATTCTAGTATTTTTAAAATTTGTTTGTAAATATTTCACATATTATATATCTCATATATAAAATGAAAAATCACATACAATCCCTTGTACGCAAAAAGAATAAGGTTCGCATTTTTTTTGTTGGAAACAATTGGCTCGGTTTTTTCAACATATGAACAAAATAAATTATGATCTCATTTTTGTATTTAGCCGAAAGACCTCAGTACTCGGTTCACACATAATAGAAATCAAGTCTCCCATAAAGTCTCCGGTTTCCCGTCTAATGAGAATCAACTCCATTTTATATTTTTAAAATCTGATCCCACCTAAAGGGATATTTTTGAAATATTGGATACGCTAAAACCAAGGGATAGGTTTCAAAATTAACTAAATAAATTTAAATAATTTAACATTCATTCTCACACGCCATAAAACACTTCATGAACCCGATATGAAAACAAATAGTTTTTTAATTAGTTAACACGACTCGTTTATTAAACAAGTTAACATGGCTGATCCCACCTAAAGGGATATTTTTGGAGTATTGGATACACAAAAACAAAGGGATGGGTTACAAAAATAACTAAATAAATATTTATTCTCACACGCCAAAACACACTACATGAACATGATATGAAAACAAATAGTTTTTGAATTGGTTAACACGACTCCTTTATTAAACAACTATTTAATAAACAAGTTAGACTAAACAAGATCCGTTTGAATAAATGAGTTATCTTGGTAACCAGTTTAAGGTTTATTAAAAAAATCATATTTAGATTTTAGAAATGAAAAGTGCTCAAATTTAAACTTATATTATAATTTTTTAATTTTCTTTTATTTCTAGTATTGAATTAAACTATATTTCTCATACAATTTTATTTGTTAGTTCTAAATATTGATTCTCCAATCATATTAATTAGTTCCTCTACTTAAGCTATATCTCTCTATATATAAACAACTATATATAACTAAATTGAATCGAATCGAAATAGAACACACAACACGTATAAACGGCAGTCGTGATCAGGTTCACCTATTTAACCCACTAACCCGATACAATCCGATAATTTAGTGGTAAAGTGCTCAAATTTAAACTTATAGTTTATACTTTTTAATTTTCTTTTACATTTCTAGTAGTGAAATTGAACAATATTTCTCTTACAATTTTATTTTGTTACTTCTAAATAATGATTCTCTGACCATTTTAATACAGCTCCTCTGCTTAAGTTATATCTCTCTATGTATAAACACACACACATATATATATATATAACCAAATTAAATCGAATCGAAATAGAACACACACCACCTGATTTTAAATGTATCTATCATGAACATAACACGTATAAACGATAGTCGTGTTAAGGTTCACCTATTCAACCTACTAACCAGATACAATCTGATTTAGTGGTAAAAGTGAGTATCTATCCCCCCATTTGAAAGATGTTATTTTAATAATTTATATCAAAACTATGAAATTTTTTTAGTTAGCTTGGCATTATTTTCCCACTTTTTTAAAAATCTAATTAACTAAAAGGTCATAGTTTTGGTAAAAGACAGTAAAATACGATATCATTTTAATTTTTTTTACATTTAAGCTAGGTGTGGAACAACACAATATGTACTATCTTATATATGTGTGTGTCCACGCATACATAATTAATTAGACTACCTTGAGAATTTTTTTTTAAACGGCAAATGTTACATAATTCCTATTTCTAAATTACATAAAATTCACCTCATGCCAGTAATTGAACCCTGGTCTCTCCTCAAAAAACACAAAGCCTCTACCACCACACCAAAGTGGTATTGATAAACACTTCTATTTAGTGTATTGAATTGCCACATGTAATAAAATAGAGAAAAAGAAACGGTTATAATTAAATTGTTTTGTGTATCACATTCACAATAATTGTTCTCACTTGTATTGAAAATCCCTTTATGTGTGTATACACATGTTATTTTCATAATTTAATTACACTGGTATATTTTTGGCCATGTTGGGATATGCATTTAATAGATTAATGGTACAGCTAAGTGAACTAACCATTTCACGATGGGTCGATCTATTCAATGAATAAATTACGATTCATCAGTTTTGTAATATGTTTAAGTCTTGCACATCCTTTTTTTCATTTAACGATCCATCAGTTTTGTGATATGTTTAAGTTTTGCGCATCCTTTTTTTTTTATTTAAGCTAATACATTATTTTACCTCATTAACAAACTTGTGTGTCACATTCCTTCAACTAATCTTCTTTGAATGTTCCAACCTTCATTACAATATATAATTTTAAAGCAATTTGTCATTACATATTTATTAAATTTATGTCCATTGATGATGTCTCCCTCTTCAAGAAATTTACTTAATTTGAAATGTATAATATCGATGATGTTTGGACCCTCAAATTGATGGGTTGATGACAATTCGAAAATACGCTCAAATTTACTTTATCTTTGGCACACACTAGATAATTTATGTGAAAAATACTATGTGATAAAAAATCATTATGTTTAAGTTACCTTAGACATACTAGTATAATTTATCATCATCACTACAAAAAAAGATGATATATCTTTTTTTTATGTAAAACGTAAAAGCTATGATATATATAATAATGAAGTCGATAAATAAGTACAAATAAATACCATCACTCATAAGTCTATGTAAATGATAAAAACAGCATATACATATGTTTTTTATTTATAAAAATGCCATCCCGAATTTCCGATAGAGACTTAAAGTAATAAGTACAAATAAACACTTTACACTCATAAGTCTGTAAACAATAAAACACTACATATACATGTATTTTTTATTAAAGAGGCATTCCAATAGAAACTTCATAACAATATTATAACTCCGTATTCAAACCCTAACAGCTCATAAAAATCTCAAACACATCATTATACATGAACTATAAATAAAAACACACCACATGATAATCATCATAAACACCATCATAGCCTTATTATCCAAAAACAATCTTTATAGTTATCACATTATCCCTTCTCATGTATACAGGGAAATACATGTATGCGTCATTTTCTATCCTAATATACTTGACAGCAATTACCTAAGCCGATCTTTTAAAATTTGGAAAATATACAAGTTGATAACTTAATAACTTTAAATATATCTTTTCCTTGCTGTTTCGTGCGTTCACATGTAACTGTCGAGTGTTGTGATCCATATATTTAAAATTATGAAGCACTCTTCTGAAACTATGTCTATCTAAACAACTCTATTTAGTACCATTTGTTCCAATCACCATGTATCCTCAAAAGTCTCCACCACACCAGCCGCGCCACCAGGATACGGCCAACCCCCGATGCAACGATATGCCTCCGATGTTTCATCACCGAGGATAACCTCTTGGTCGAGTGGACTATGCGACTGTTGCGTTGATATCCCCACTTGTAAGTCATTCAATTGCTATACAATCTTCTTGTAAACTTAAAACAAACATGTTTCTATTTTTATTTTTATTTTTTTATTGGATAGTAGTTTATAACTTATCTAAACACGTACAGGCTGCTTAACATTTTGGTGCCCTTGCATTATTTTCGGACAAATAGCCGAGATTGTAGACAAGGGAAATACTTGTAAGTAGTCTAATAAATTAATAACATATTTGATTTGGGATGATTTGAGATGTATATTAATAATCTGATTTGTGTATATATAACTTAGCTTGTGGTACACATGGAGCCATATATACAATCATCAATCTCTTAACCGGTTTTGGTTGCCTTTATTCATGTGGTAATCGGACCAAAATGAGGCGACAATACGGTTTGCCTGAAGAACCTACCAATGACTGCTGCGTCCATTTCTGCTGCGAGTCATGCGCCTTGTGTCAAGAGTATCGCGAGCTCCAACACCGCGGATTTGACATGTCAATTGGTAATGATCATCTCTTTCAATTCTCATACTGAACTTGGTTGCAAACTAATATATTATATTTACCAAAGCATCTTTAATTTTAGTTTAGTAGTACTAAGATGTGTAAAATGTTGTCTTTTTCTACGAGTTCGAAAGTTCAACTTATGTGGTGGATAGTGGTGTAGAATTCGGAGTACATTAGATTGTTTTTTTTAAATAAAAATAATAATAATAATAATAATAATAATAATAATAAAAAAAAAAACCATAATATTTTGTGTCATGAAAATTATGATAAATTTGATTAGTCTTTCTCTCTTTTTATTGCTGAATTAATTTATAGGATGGCAAGGAAACATGGATAGGATGGTGCCTAACAATGGAGTCCAAATTCCACCCATGGCTCATGGTGGAATGGATCGTTAATAATTAGCAATTGTTTTATTTTCAACAATGAATGTAAATTTCAGTATGATTGCATTATGGTTTGGTTTGTTTTATTATTTTTTATTATGATTTCATATTGCATGTCTGGACACCGTTTGTTTGTTTATTAACAAGATGGCCCATAGACCCGTCGACGACTACAGTTCGAGGACTTTTGGAAATTAGCTCTTTACGTGAGTCAACTATAATAACTCCATCGAAACAATCCACATGGCCAATTAGGTTAATTAATTTAAGCTGTTGTATCACATCACAACCGCCAAGGTTGAATCACAAGTCAAAGTAGCCATAAGTTTCTGGCAATTCATCAGATTCGACTGTAACCATTATTTTTTATTCCATTGTTTTTAGGTTTTAGTTTAAAACTAGATTTGTTTTAGTTTAAAACAAGATTTAGTTGGTAGTTAAAAATCAAGATTCGTGTTTAGTTTGAACTTTGAAATCAACCCTAAAAAATAAGAATACTAACATTAGAAGATTATTGTTTGGTTTTCAGCTCCCTTAGAAATTTTTAGGTTTGTTCTTTCTTTGTTACAAGATTAAAAATAGATTGAATTCGCTCCTAATTTTTTTTTTATATTATACACTAAAAAATAGTTTATCTAGCACAACTTAGTTTTCAATAAATTTTAGTACTAATTATAGGGATGGTTTTAAAGTGCATTCGTAATAGATTCCCTATATATTTGTGATTGGATTACTTAATTATATCTGTAAATAGTGCGGTTCTAGAGTGTAGATAGGCTACCCCTAATTTTTTCCATCAAAGTAAATTTTTTTCTAAGTTTTATACATTATGTTACCTTTGAGATTATATAATGCTACCCTTTAAAAAAATTTTAAAACCTCAACACCTCAAATTCTCAAAGTTTTTATTAAGAGCCGAGCACTTAACAATTATTAAAAACCACTAGCCCATTAAACTAGCCACATTCTAATTAAAAGCCGGATGAATTTTTATATTAATAAATTAAAGCTAATATATATTTTTTGCATTTAGATTTGATAAAAAAACAGATGCTATATGTGAAATTATTATTATTATTATTATTATATTATTATTATTATTATTATTATTAGTAGTAGTAGTAGGTATACATGAAATTACGTATAGAATGAAATTAGATTTGTAAATTCTAAAGAATGATTTTATGGTTGATTTTGATTTTGAAAATTAAAATTTTAGTAATGATTTTAGTTTTAAAATAGTATTTGTCTCCTTTATGGGGGTTTATAGTTTCTTTATTTGAAAGAGAAATTAAAGGAGGTGGTCTATTGTTTCTTTTACGATAAAATATAAAAAAGATATTATTTAATTAGAAAAATAGAAAGAAATAATCTTTTAATGTAGTTATAGAAATATTTTAGAAAAAATTAAATAACACATGAAATGGATGGGCATTAATTAAGATTTTGGTCCAAGTAGTCCATAACACAGCATCTTTGAAATGGATGGGCGTTAATTAAGATTTTTGCGAAATATTTTGGTCCAAGTACAATAGTCCATAAACACAGCATCAGTGAAATGGATGGGCATTAATTAAGATTTGAAAAAACAAACTATTAAATTGAAAAAAAAAACAATCTATGTAAATAGTCCACACCACGCACCAGCGTAGCAGTTTTAAGAGCACCCTACTTCACGTTTTCGCTCAACATCCGGTTTGCTCTATGCCGAAAAAAAGTGACGATGAAAGATGGTGTCCATTTACTACAAGAAAAAACCCTGTAGAGACGACATGTTGTTGTCACTATAAGTGAAAATTTTAAATTATTTTATTTGAAAGAATATCCTATAGAAACGAAAAGTCGTCTTTATAGATGAAATGATTAAATTATTTTATTTAAAAGAAATACTATAGAGACGACTAGTCGTTTCTATTGGTGAAAAAGGTGAAATTATTTTATCTATACTAAAACCATATAGAGATAACAAGTCGTCTCTATATATGAAAATTTGTTTTTCTATTTTTTATGAAGAAAAACCTATAGAAAGGATAAGTCGTCTCTATATGGCTTATATGATTTTATTTTTATTTTTAAAGATAACCTATAGAGACAGCGCTAATGAAAATATATTTTTTTTTTTTTACAAAGAAAAACCTATAGAGACGACTAGCTGAAAATATATTTTTTATTTTTTTATAAAGAAAAACCTATAGAGACGACTTGTCGTTTCTATAGGACTTAAATGTATTTTTTAAAATTTTTCAAAAGAGAATCTAAGAGATGACATATCGTCTCTATAGGTTTTAAAAAAATATTAAATAAACATTTCTTTTATTTAGTAAATATTAAGTTTGATTTTAATTTTTTTTTTCACAAACTTGTAGGGACGACATGTGGTCTCTACAAACTATTCTATAGCAACGACACCTATAGAGACGACTTTTGTAACCTATAGGGATGAGGCTGTAAAGACAAATTTTATAGTGAGATATGTCGTCTCTATAGGTTAAAAAGGCCTATAGAGACAACATGTCCTCTCTATAAGCTGAAAGAATATCGTCCCTATAAGGTTTTTTTTTTCTTGCAGTGGTGTTGCTCATCTTCTGAGAGGTGTTTGGTTTGCTTAGAATCCAAGTTCAATCCTTGTTAGTATATTTTATTTTATTTTCTTTTATCTGTAGGTGGGTCCCCAAGATCACCTAATATTTATATTTTGTTTCAACATAAGAACATCAAGGGATCATACAGACCCTAGACATGACAAACTTCCTTGACGTGGGGTGGTTTGTTGGTGCTATCTGAGGTGAAGTCTATATAGCTCAAGGCATTTAATAAAATGATTTTGTTCTCCAGTGGCTATATAATAATTTAAATTTTAATAACTATAAATTAACACACTTACACACTTTAAACTCACTCTAATCTATCTCAAAAATCTCACAATTATTTCTACTCTCTACAACAACAATGGGTTCTAGTGATGAAGAAACCTCGCAATCTACCCTTGCATCTATTATGCCTCTTAAAGCTTTTAAAATGGTATTCATGTAAATAGCCACGAAGCACTATGAGGAATTAATATATAATGACGTTAAGAAGATGTATTCGACAGTCAAGCAGCACTGTACCGAAGAAGGATCAAGTTATAGACTCGTAAGAAAAAAGCACAAAGAAATTAACATGGATCATGAGGGTGGAGACTGTCTTCTGTGGAACGACTACTTTGCTTCAGATCCACCGTATTTCCGGATAATTACTTTAGACATCAATTTTGGCTGCGTTGGAAGCTTTTCTTTAGAATTGTCAAGGATTTGTCCTAACAATTATCGTACTTTACACAAAGAACAAATGCAACCGGTTTAAAGGTTCTTTCTGCATCTAGAAATGTGCAACCACCATATATCAATTGGCATAAGGTATATTGCGATGACGCACCAGATGAATACGTACTCATTGATGAAAGTACGACAAACTAGCGTCTACGAGTTCCTTGCAGGTATGCCATCTAACTATATTTGAAAAAATGTCTTAGAAGGCGTAACCAAAGTGCCATCCAACGGTTACTCAAGACTCATTCAACTATTCACAGGTGTCCTAGAATGTTGGGCACCATTGATTATATGCACCTGGCATACGAAAACTGTCATGTTGTATGGAAAGGACAATATATACTAGGTGACCAAAGATATCCCCCTTAGGCTCGAGGCTTTTGCATCACGTGACCTTTGAATTTAGCATGCTTATTAAGAGTAGTCAGATCAAACAATGACATGAAAGTCATAAATCTTAGACAATTTTACGCTTCCATGGAATTTCACCTTGAACGACACAAAATACCACCAAGTATACTATCTTACAAATTGAATTTACCCCAAATGGGTCACGCTTGTAAAAATCTTCTCGTATCCATAAAACTCCACTCCAAGATGCAAGAATTCAAAAACATCATGACTTAGAAATAATGATGTCGAGGGGGAGTTCGGTGTGCTATAAGCTCGATGACACATTATAAAAGGCCCAATAAGGGTGGAGAGCACAAAAATAGTATTTAATATAACGTATGTATGCATTATATTGCACAATATGAGCTAACACATGAAAAATACGCTACACCTTTTTAAGTTGAAAATTATGGGATCAACTCAATAGCATCTTGGATCAACCATTTCGTCTATTTATCATATCATGATATAATAAGTTGTTATGATTATAATTATATCCACATACAGTTATGATTTAATTATATCTACATAAAAAGTTCGGATCAAATTAGATTTGGAAAAAAAAATGGACAATACGAGGACGTCTAGACCATCAAATTCTTTTATTTAATGTGCGGTGATCAACCCTACTAACATGCAACAATTATCGCATCCATGCAAGTCCTCCCAAAAACACCGCAAAAATTCGTTGGATAAAATCATTGCAGGATTATAACCTTAAATGTATAAATCGGCACCATTATTTCATAAAATGAAATCAATTGACAAGCTAAATTAAACTCGATTATCCAAGCATAGTATCCATTCTATCTGGATAATTGAGTTTAAACATGAGTTCCTCAGCCCCACAAGAACAAGGACAAAGCTCCTCAACCTACAAATGATGCCCAACCGTCGACTGCTGCGCAACCTTCAAATGCTTCAGCTGCATCTGAATCAAATTCTGGCAAAGGTAACACCGGCCCAACGAACCAGCCTGTGGTCGGGGTTCCGCCACAGCAAGGTCCGATGCCTACTTGGTCCACAGGTCTTTTTGAATGTTTTGATGATATCCCAACGCGTAAGTACAATCATGTTGTTTTTTTTAGTTTCTTTATTCATATCATTCATGTTTAGATACGGGTGTAAACGAGCAAAGCCGATCAGAGCTACTCGAGATTGGCTTGTTAAAAGCTTGATCGAATCGAACTAAAACGGGCTCAAATCTAAAAACAAACTTGTTTGATAAACAACCATGCCTAGAGGTTCCCTTATGAAGATCGACCTAGCTTGCAAGTCTAAACGAGCCAATTAATTATATAATTTTTGTTAATATTTTAAATACATATTTTTGTAATTAAAGTTAGTATATATTAACATATAACAGTAATAATTAAATAATATTTATCTAGTTATATATATATATATATATATATATATATATTATAACTAAACTACTTAAAAAAATATTTGTTAATGTATAGAAATAAATTAATAACTCGTAAACAAGTTGACCCTGAAACGAGTTTGAGCTTTAAAAATAGAGCTCGAAATGGGTAAAGCTTAACCTCAATCTCTCATAAGTAAACAAACCGAGCTCGATTAAGCTCGTTTACACTCATATCTTCACATATAAATCCTGCAATTTCTTAATCACATCACCTACTGATCATGTCTTCTGTTTTAACAGTGCTTATAACCTTTTTTGCCCCTTGTGTCACTTTTGGGCAAGTCGCAGAAATGGTCGACAGGGGACAAAACAGTAAGTGTTTATTTTAAAGGCAATCGATAGTTAAATAAGTTACCAATTCGATCATGCTAAAAATGCAATGCGTAATTAACAGGTTGCGGTTTATACACTATGCTTCATGCCGGTATACTGTACTTCACGGGCTGCGGGTGTTTGTTATCAGCATACTATAGGATCAAAATGAGTCAATTATATAACTTGCCTAATGACCCACTCATTAATATTCTTGTTCATTTAATATGTGAACCATGCGCCTTGTGTCAAGAGTACCGTGAGCTTCAAGCTCGTGGGTTCAACATGCAACTCGGTAACATTCAGACCCATCTTGTATATTTTTCAGTTTTGTGTTTATGATCATGTCTATTGACAGGGGTGGCTCAAGCTTTGTAGGGCAAAAACGGATTCTAAAATTGTGACTTTTTTCGTTAAAAAATCAAATATTTTTTTTACCTAGATCCCAACATTTAAGAATATGATGACAAATATTTTAAATACTATGCCAAAAGTTTTTTTTATAGAGTCGAGCTGCCTCTATCTATTAATATTTACAACGATCTTAATTATTGTTCAGGAGTTGGGTGGCGCAATCAGACACCGGAGATTCAACAAAGTGGTGGAGTGATGGTGGCACCAAAGGTTCCTGGAGGAATGTCTCGTTGAAATACACAAATCTGATCAACTTGGGATGTTGAGGAAATAATCATGCTTGCTTTTTGAACATAATCAATAGTTATATCGTAATCATAATGTGATTATGCTACAATGATTACCATTTATTATCTTACCCTTTCGGTTTTTAGAAGCCAAAGAACCTATAGGGTTGTTATGTTCTTCCAAGTCGTTGGTTGTTTAAACTTGTAATACATTATAAAGTTTGATGTTAATGTACAAACGATTTGTAATACATTATAAAGTTTGATGTTAATGTACAAACAATACTTAACGTGATTATCCATTTATATTGTTTTTCATTCGTAATTTTAGGGGTGATTACATTTTACTCACCCTATGATGTTGCGTGATTGTTTATATAATGTTTATCATGATACACTAAATGCAACATCATGGCAAAATATATTCACTTTCTGTTTCGTTGCAGGCAAAATATTAGTTGGTGGTGCAAATTCCCATATTTTTTTTGCCTTTTCAATGTTGATCTTTTAGAGTTCTATCTAGTGGGGTGTGGTGATGTCATCTCAAGTGACGTTAGAGGATGGAGTAAAGGGATGGAGCAACGGTGTGGAGGATGGGCCTATCCTGTTTTTTTATTGTTTTGGTTTTTTAATAAAAAATCAGCAATTTTTAAACATATTAAAAAAATATTACATATATCAAATAAAACATTACATAACTTATAAAATCACTATATAACTTAAAAATAAAAAATATGCAATATATATAAAAGTAAACTCTAAAATTAATAATAAAGCTTACATTTCATTAAAAAAATCTAAACTTAAAAAAAAATTAGTCGTCATTTTCGTCGTTGCTTGCGTCGTCATTTGGTTCGTTGCTTGCGTTGTTCCAAATGTATTCCACCAAATCCGCCTTAAGATTTTCATGTATGTACTCGCTATGTAACAAGAACAAGTTCAAATCTTGTTGTTTCATACTTACCGAAACATTATTCTCGTTAACCGCATTATCATCATACTCATATATCGCTCTAGCATTCGGCTTCAATAATCATGTTATGCATCAAGATACAAGCGTACATGCAATATCGCAACTGCTTTGGTTTAAAAGCACGTGTTGGGTTCTCAATAATATGTCATTCTTTCTGTAAAACCCCAAAACACCGTTCAATGTCCTTTCTCGCCGCCACTTGAAACTTGGCAAATTTTTTCTTTTTTAGTCTGTCGGGTGGTGAATAGTTTTAACAATTGTAGCGTAGGATGAGTATACTCCATCAGCAAGATAATAACTGTAAATTCCTCCAACACCGATTACCCAAACCGCTCCGTTTTTACGAACAACAGTTAAAAATTTCGTGGCGATAATTAATGTCCAATTAATTTTAAACGATACATAATAATAAGTATCATTGGATTATAAAAGTTATATTTGAAAAAGTATTATAAATAATGACATAAAAATAACCAGCTTCCGGGATTCGAACCCGGTCAGCAGTCAACATGGTCAAAAAGTTTTATCCCAATTCCAACCATGCGTCATTGGTTGTTTCCTTGTTCTTTATTAGAAACAATTTATTCAAATTACCAACAAACTCGAATTCAAAATCTTTAACGCACCCAATCGCATGTCGGAATTCCGTGATCGCCAGACGATTGACGGTTTTTTACTGTTGTAAACCGACTTTAACCTTAACATCGATTAAACAGGTCCATCCGCGACACAGTCATAACCGCTGAAGTAAAATACCGACAATCAAGACGGTACACACCAAATTCGTCCCTGTTCACGTTCCCTCAAACTAATCACCACCCATTAACGTCTGATAACTTCGCTCAACAATCAACACATTTCTCTGACGAATATATTACGCTAAAAATTCTGCAATCGCCGAAAAAAACCCTTCTCGCTCTGTTTATCTAAAACTAACACTAGAGCCCTCATTACCGTATTCCACCCACCTCCTCAAGCTTCCCGAAGACCTCTGCGCAATACAAAACGACCTCCCGGAATAACCTTGTTATCATGAAATTATGCGGCGAAATGAGGAGCTGTGTTACGGTTTCTACACCAATCTCTCTAGTTTTATTAACTACATGTATCTAATCACAAACTTACCTAAAGTAATGATTATGTTTGTCAAAACAGTCAACCATTCGATCTGTTTAAGTTAACGATATAGGATGTGTTTCGGTAATAATTATATTTAAATTTAAATTTTTTTTATAATCTCGGTTTTAGACACCAGCCTATCGTGGACTGTGTGCAAAATAAACACGCATACGTCCCGAGTTCGATTCTGTCACACGCACACTACGCCTTAATAAAAATGTTCCTTTTTAAAACTGAACCGGATTCACTCGCAAATAGATTTTAAGTTTAATGAAAACCGGAATATAACCAAGATAGACACACAATCCAGTGGTGGACTGTGTGCGCGTGTAAATCATACGTCGCGGGTTCGAGTCCAGACTACCGCACCGGTTCTGGCAATTATCAAACTTTTTATATAAGGCAGAAATAAATTTATCTAGTTAGTATATAAGTATAATAAAAACCAGATTATTTACCAAGTTAGACACACAGTCCAGCGGTGGACTGTGTGTCAAACTAAACCACAGGTCCCGGGTTCGAGACCTGTGGCGAGCACCGAGTCATGCATTAAAATCGTTTTTAAAATAAATGATTTTCGGATTAATTCAATTAGTATATAAAAATAGTTAAAAAACAGAAATATTTCGGGTTAGACACGTAGCTCAGTTAGTAGAGCTGCGTGCACGCATACGGGAGGTCACGAGTTCGAACCTCACTCAGCGCACATAATAACACAATCAAACCGGTCAACAGGTCAACGGTCAACGGTCAACAAGTCAACGGTCAAAAAGTCAACATTTTTTTATTATTTTTATTTATTTATTTTATTTAAAAATCAATTAAAAATACTTAAAAATAACATTTTTAAAGTTAGAAAATAGCCTTAAACTCACAAAAATATATCCAATAATCCTACTAAAGTTGATTAATAAAATCCGCTTATTTACCAAACCATTATGTTATTATCTATGTTAGTTTCACTCGTGGTTAAATCAAACTTCGTGCGCATTCAACGTCATCAACCGAACGCACCCAATGTGAGTGAATCTTACAACTCCCCTTTTAATTACACGTTTTGGGGTGTGTCATGTGTCACTAAAATTAACTCGTTTATTTAAACTTGTGCCATACCATATTGTGATCTAAACTTAGAGTGTAAATATTGTTTGTAGTTATGTCTTTCTTATTGTCAAGTTGTATGCAAATCATTCATTAGGCCCATCAGTTCGTAGAACAACGCGTGCCTCAAAACTCATTCATTAGGCCCATCAGTTCCTCGTGAGAGACGGGTTGAGCAACGCGTGCCTCAAAACAATTTATTATTGTATGTGTGTGCATTATCTGATATTAAGTGTTTTACGAATATGTTTACATCTATATTTACTCATATGTGGTTGTGCACTTTATTTTATAATCAATTCAATAAACTTGTTCAAATGTTTTTCATAGGATTCACTCGCCAACTTTTTGTTGATCCAAAAACCATTTTTACACATGATACAGGTGAACAGGATGAAGCAAGGAAAACATAGGAAATGCCTTAGAAGAAAACAATGAAGTCTAGAATGATGTTTAGGACATGATGAAATTAAGATTGTATGTTTCCCTTTAAATTGTAATAATGAATATGAAACGTTATAATAAATGTCATGAGCTTTGATGATAACCCAATCATGCCCCGATCACCTTTTCCGCTGCGGGTCGGGGTGTGACAGATTTGTATCAGAGCCATGACTATAGGGATATAGGATAGGTTATAAGACCCTTAGAGCCTATACTATAGTTGACTAGATCTTAATTGTTTATGTGGTTACATGCAAACTTATGATATTTATTTGTTTCATATTTGTTTATACTTACAGTCAAACATACATACTTACATACACATTCATCATACATATTTCAATGTTCACATATTCAAATCATCTTCATACTTTCGTTATTCAAAGATTTTGTCGCATTTTTCATTCTTCAAATCTCATCAAAGTGAGTTCTGCGACGGGCATGTAGTAACTGGAAGGGTACAAGTACCGGTAGTCGGAACGTCCTGTCTAGGTTGGCATTCGTATAAATCCAATATAACGGACCAGTTTGCTTACCTGGGGACTAACGATGAGAGTACGAAGGACCTATTAGGCCAAAGCATGCCACACCAAACGTCGTTCGAACTAACCCCACTTTGAGGTGTCACCGTGTCCACACCTGGACACATTCCGAATGTCATACGTTATATACATATTTATCGATTTTCTCCGGGTTTTAGTGTACGTAACCAGGCTAACACATGCGAACCATATGAAAAACCCGGTATTCATGGGGGCCCACATGATTACGAAGGTGAAGTATGGCGGCATGCAAGGCCCAATTACGAGCAAAGCCCAAGACATCCTATGGATGTAGTAGATTTATTATTTTATATTTATTTTATAAATGTTCATTCCTAAATACGACACCTGATCCCTAAATCATCCAACTCATACTCTTGATATGTATTCCTTGTAGATGTCTTCTAGACTCGCTCGTAGGAAGATGAGAGCAGGAAAAGCCCGCGAGCGCATGGCTGCCCTAATCGCTCAACAAATGGCTGCCGTAATACCCAACATTGTAATCCAAGTCCAACAAGCACTTACCGCTAATCCTGTCAACCAAGAAGATCAAAATGTTATCAACCCTCCCCCAAATACCACTAAATGCACCTACAAGCATTTCAAATCATGCGACCCTCCAAAATACGAAGGGACTGAAGGTGTCACCGCTCTCCTCCATTGGTTTGAAGAAATGGAGAACACTTTTCTAAATTGCGATTGCCCCGATGATCGCAAAGTGCGATATGCTACTGGTCGTTTATTTGGAATAGCACTTACTTGGTGGAATACAGAGAAGGCCAAACGAGGTGTTGAAGATGCTATGACTTTAACTTGGGATGAATTGAAGGAAATCATGACCAAACGGTTTTGCCCAAGGAGCGAAATCAAGAAATTAGAAGATGAGTTCTATTCGTTGAAGCAAAAGGAAGGCGACCACACCACATACAACAAAAGATTCCTCGAGTTAAATCAAATGGTCCCAACTTGTTCACTCCTCTTTACCGTTTGATCGAGCACTACATTCGAGGTCTTCCGTCAAAGATTCAGGACTCTGTAATAAGTACCACGCCTGCAACTTTGGAAGCAGCAATGGAGTTAGCTACAGAGCTCACCGAGAACCGCATCCGGAATAAAGACTTCAAGGAGGAGGAGAAGAAGGATAAAGCATCAACTGAAACTCCAAACTCCACCCAAACCGAATCCCTTCTCAACCCATTTCTAAGAGAAAACGAGACGGGCAACTATTCGCTACCACCCAACGCAACCAACTAGCCTCACAAGCCATACCCATCCAAGCTATCCCAATCACGCAAATAGCACCCAACTCAACTTACCCAAATAAGAAACCATACCTTGGACCTCACCCTCAATGTAACACCTGTTTTTATCACCATCCATCTACCTTACCTTGTCGACTATGTGCGAATTGTGGACGCTATGGTCATTTGAGCAAGGTTTGCCGCACCCCTCAAAACCAAACCACACCCCCTACTCAAAATATGATCCAAACATATCAACAACCTCAATACCCCATGTTACCTTATGTTCGAGCTTGCTTTAATTGTGGCGACCCTACCCATTTCAGAAACACGTGCCCTCGATTGGTTAACATCATAAACGCCCAAGCTCAAGCAAACCCAGTTAACCAAGCAAATCAAGGAAACCTAATCCCTACGCCACCAGCAAGAGGAAGAGTTTTCAACATCAACGCCAATCCTGTTGAAGTTAATGACGGCTCAAACGAAACCACCCAACTAGTCCCCTTCACCAAAAATCAAGATTCGACTCCAACCGCTTAGTTTTATGTTTTTCTTTATGTTTTAAAGTCACATAGAACCAATCATAACTTACGGATAAAGCCAATGAAAATTTGACAAGAATATGGTGGATACGCCGCTGGTACTTCCTATATATAAGTATTCTTGTCAAAGGATCAAGAGGCATTATCTGGCGGTTATGAGAAGTTCCATGTAGAAGTTAGTATTGTCTTGATTGAAGTTTGTTTTGTACTCACTGTTTTAGCATTTATAGCATCTCATCATTTAAAGAAATTAGATTGTGTTCCATTTCTACATAGACTAACCTCTCCATCATAACAAACGAGAGAGGTATTGTCATCATTCAAACATGTATGCTATCAGAATTAAGACTCAAGTTTTGGTTGTTGTGTTTGTTTTAGAGTCACATAGAACTAATCATAACTTGCGGATAAAGTCAACGAAAATTTGACAAGAATATGGTGGATACGCCGCTGGTACTTCCTATATATAAGTATTTTGTCAAAGGATCAGAGGCATTATCAGGCGGTTATGAGAAGTTCCATATAGGATTTAGTAATGTCTTGGTCGTAGTTTGTTCATCATACATTTCAACGTATTTCAATTTCATCATTTAAAGAAGTTGAACTATATCTCACTTCCACAAGGACTAACCTCTCCATCATAACAAACGAGAGAGGTACTGTCATCATTCAAACATGTATGCTATCAGAATTGAGACTCAAGTTTTGGCTGTTGTGTTTGTTTTAGAGTCACATAGAACTAATCATAACTTGCGGATAAAGTCAATGAAAATTTGACAAGAATATGGTGGATACGCCGCTGGTACTTCCTATATATAAGTATTTTTGTCAAAGGATCAGAGGCATTATCAGGCGGTTATGAGAAGTTCCATGTAGGATTTAGTAATGTCTTGGTCGAAGTTTGTTCATCATACAACGTATTTCAATTTCATCATTTAAAGAAGTTGAGCTATGTCTCACTTCCACAAGGACTAACCTCTCCATCATAACAAACGAGAGAGGTACTGTCATCATTCAAACATGTATACTATCAGAATTAAGATTCAAACTTTGGTTGTTTGTGTTATTTATGTTCTAGAGTCACATAGGACTAATCATAACTTACTGATAAAACCAATGAAAATTTGACGAGAGTATGGTGGATACGCCGCTGGTACTTCCTATATATAAGTATCTTGCCAAAGAATCAGAGGCATTATCAGGCGGTTATGAGAAGTTCCATGTAGGATTTAGTATTGTCTTGATTGAAATATGAGTTATACTCACTGATTTAGCATTCATATCATCTCATCATTGGATTATGCCACCATTCAAACATGTATACTATCAGAATTTGGACTCAGATATTGGTTGTTGTGTTTATTTATGTTCTAGAGTCACATCATAGAACCAATCATAACTTATTGATAAAACCAATGAAAATTTGACAAGAATATGGTGGATACGCCGCTGGTACTTCCTATATATAAGTATTCTTGCCAAATGATCAGAGGCATTGTCAGGCGGTTATGAGAAGTTCCATGTAGGATTTAGTAATTTCTTGGTTGAAGTTCGTTTTATATATAATCATCTAGCATTTATATCATCTCATCATTTAAAATGGGATTATGTCACCAATCAAACATGTATCCTATCAGAATTAGGACTCAGACATTGGTTGTGGTGTTTATTTATGTTCTAGAGTCACATCATAGAACCAATCATAACTTACTGATAAAACCAATGAAAATTTCACAAGAATATGGTGATACATACTTCCTATATAAAGTATTCTTGCCAAAGGATCAGAGGCATTGTCAGGCGGTTATGAGAAGTTCCATGTAGGTTGTAGTATTAGAAGTTTTGTTTTAGGATATAACCTTATCTTTCCAAACATATCAAAACTCTTGCGCATGAAATCATGCTTAGTGAATCAACTCCGCTTATCAATATTTTTACCGTAGGCAACAAAAAGCGATTCCAGTAGCAGGGTACTTAACCCTTACAAGGAACGTTACCGCCTCAACCAAAAATTTAAACTCTTACTCTTTTTCTAAGTATTTAATGGTCAATTAAAACACCATCCTTTTGAGACAAATATGTCACTACTTAAATTTCGGGACGAAATTTCTAAAAAGTAGGGGATACTGTAACATCCGTCAAAAACCGGATTTACCAAACCCGCTCCGTTTATTAACCGAACAACCAGTTAAAAATTTCGTGGCGTATTTAATGCCCAAATTAATTTTAAACGATACATAATTAATAAGTATATTGGATTATAAAAGTTATATTTGAAAAAGTATTAAAAATAATGAAATAAAATAAAACCAGGCTGCCGGGATTCGAACCAGGGTCAGCCAGGTCAACATGGTCAACAAAGTCTTAACTCCCACACTTCCAACCACTGCGCCACTTGTGTTCCTTGTTCATTATTAGAAACAATTAATTCAAATACACAAACTCGAATTCAAAACTGACGCACCCAAATCGCAGTCGTCGGAAATTCCGACGATTTCGCCGAGATTGGACGGTTTCTTCTGTTTTAACCGACGCATTAACCTTAACATCGGTTATAACCGATGTCCAGTCCGCGACATCAGTCATAACCGCCGGAGAAATATTTAACCGACGAATCAAGACGGTAAACGGACCAAATTCGTCGATGTTCTACCCTATAAGTACACCCTTTAACTTCTGATAAACTTTTCGCTCACAATCACACCCATTCTCGACGAAATATTACTCGCCGGAAAATTTCTGCAACTCGCCGGAAAACCAAACCCCTTCACCTCTGTGACTTACTCTAAAAACAGAACACCTAGAGCTCATACCGAAGCCACCCACACTCACCTCAAGCTTCCTGAAGACCCTCTGCCGCAAGACACACGTCGCCGGAATAACCTGTTATCATCGGAAATTTTGCCGGCGAAACAGAGGAGCTCTGTTCGGTATATCTTATACCTAATCTCTCTCGTTTTTATTAATCTCACATGTATCTAATCACAACTTACTAAAGAAACTGATTATTTTTGTCAAAACAGTCAGACATCGATTCTGGTTAAGGTTAACGAAGAAGATGAAGTCTTCGGTTATAAATATATTTAATTTAAATCAAGTTATATCTCGGGTTAGACACACAGTCCAGCGGTGGACTGTGTGCAAATAAACACGCAAACGTCCCGAGTTCGATTCTTGTCCACACGCACACTCGCCTTAATAAAAATGTTCCTTTTTAAAACTGAACCGGATTCACTCGCAAATAGATTTTAAGTTTAATGAAAACCGGAATAATAACCAAGATAGACACACAGTCCAGTGGTGGACTGTGTGCGCGTGTAAATCATACGTCGCGGGTTCGAGTCCAGACTACCGCACCGGTTCTGGCAATTATCAAACTTTTATATAAGGCAGAAATGAATTTATCTAGTTAGTATATAAGTATAATAAAAACCAGATTATTTACCAAGTTAGACACACAGTCCAGCGGTGGACTGTGTGTCAAACTAAACCACAGGTCCCGGGTTCGAGACCTGTGGCGAGCACCGAGTCATGCATTAAAATCGTTTTTAAAATAAATGATTTTCGGATTAATTCAATTAGATATAAAAATAGTTAAAAACAGAAATATTTCGGGTTAGACACGTAGCTCAGTTGGTAGAGCTGCGTGCACGCATACGGGAGGTCACGAGTTCGAACCTCACTCAGCGCACATAATAACACAATCAAACCGGTCAACGTCAAAAAGTCAACATTTTTTTATTATTTTTTATTTATTTATTTTATTTAAAAATCAATTAAAAATACTTAAAATAACATTTTTAAAGTTAGAAAATAGCCTTAAACTCACAAAAATATATCCAATAATCCTACTAAAGTTGATTAATAAAATCCGCTTATTTACCAAACCATTATGTTATTATCTAGGTTAGTTTCACTCGTGGTTAAATCAAACTTCGTGCGCATTCAACGTCATCAACCGAACGCACCCAATGTGAGTGAATCTTACAACTCCCCTTTTTTAATTACACGTTTTGGGGTGTGTCATGTGTCACTAAAATTAACTCGTTTATTTAAACTTGTGCCATACCATATTGTGATCTAAACTTAGAGTGTAAATATTGTTTGTAGTTATGTCTTTCTTATTGTCAAGTTGTATGCAAATCATTCATTAGGCCCATCAGTTCGTAGAACAACGCGTGCCTCAAAACTCATTCATTAGGCCCATCAGTTCCTCGTGAGAGACGGGTTGAGCAACGCGTGCCTCAAAACAATTTATTATTGTATGTGTGTGCATTATCTGATATTAAGTGTTTTACGAATATGTTTACATCTATATTTACTCATATGTGGTTGTGCACTTTATTTTATAATCAATTCAATAAGAGTAAATTGCACAAAACATCCTTTATGTTTCCTCAAACTTGCAGGTTCCAGCCTTAATGTTTAAAAGTTGCTAAAAACAGCCTTTAAGTTTATTTTTGTTGCGGGTTCAATCCTTTACAGCTAACCACATTATTTTCTTCAGTTAAGTTCCCTCACATGCATAACATGTGAGGGTATATTCGTCATTTTGGTTGATCATGTGAGGGAACTTAACTGAAGAAAATAACGTGGTTAGCTGTAAAGGATTGAACCCGCAACAAAAATAAACTTAAAGGTTGTTTTTAGCAACTTTTAAACATTAAGGCTGGAACCTGCAAGTTTAAGGAAACATAAAGGATGTTTTGTGCAATTTACTCATTCAATAAACTTGTTCAAATGCTTTTCATAGGATTCACTCGCCAACTTTTTGTTGATCCAAAAACCATTTTTACACATGATATAGGTGAACAGGATGAAGCAAGGAAAACATAGGAAATGCCTTAGAAGAAAACAATGAAGTCTAGAATGATGTTTAGGACATGATGAAATTAAGATTGTATGTTTCCCTTTAAATTGTAATAATGAATATGAAACGTTATAATAAATGTCATGAGCTTTGATGATAACCCAATCATGCCTCGATCACCTTTTCCGCTGCGGGTCGGGTCGTGACAATAACCGCGCCTGTATTCCACCCCCGATACCGCAAAACTGGTGTCTGAACCGGTTCCTTGTATGACATAGTTAAAGACCTCTGATTGGTGGATGACGTTAATGTCATTATTCGAACCGGGAACACCAAAGAAAGCATGCCAAATCCACAGATCTTGTGACGCAACAGCCTCTAGAATTATTGTTAGACGTCCATGATCGACTTGCGTAAATTGACCTCACCCCACATTAGGCCAATTCCGTCACGCCCAGTGCATGCAATTAATTCTTCGGAGCCTTCATGGAAAACCATGATTTTGTTCGTGGAATTGATACAATTTTTGGACGTCATTGGCGTTTGGTTTTCGCAAATATTTCTTTTGTACAGCTTCACCACACATTTGCAAAAGTTGTCCAAGCATTATCGTGCAATTCTTTCAGACATCTTTTAATACTCATCCCACGCATCGATTATTGTCCCGTACGCCAATTGGCGAATTGCTGCTGTGCATTTTTATAAGGTGGTGAAACCCCTTTTCCCTATAGCATCGAACCGTAATGTAAAAAGGGTTCAATCCTCGACACGTCATCGGCTATCCGTAAGAACAATAGGCGACTCATTCAGAAGCGGCGTTTAAACATTGCGTCCGTGTACAACGGTTCGTCAGCAACGTAATCGACCACCAATCTATCGTGGGCTCCTACACATACATAATAACAATAATTACTACATAACGAATATAATAACGATATAGAAATATATACAAATGTAAACTAACCTTCTCGGTCTATGTTTTATGGCTGCTTGCCTAGTCCGCGGTTGTGACGTGATTTCTTCATCTCCTTCCTCCTCAATGATCATCTCCGCCGATTGCATTATGGCATATACAAAAAAAAAACTGATTTCCTTCCCTCGAAGGTGAGGTCATTTTTTAGAGAGGTTGAAATTTTATAAAAATATAGGTTTTTTTTAAAGTTGAGAATGTATGAATGTAGAAGCGTCTTTTGGGGGACGAAGGGGACGCGACGCGACTAAGGGGGTGGGTGTGGACATTCCCCAACGAGCTACAATGAGCCGAGGACGTCCAACACACCCACTAGCCTAAGTATGTTGGCTATGGTGATGTCATAGGGCAGTCCAACCTTTTTCGAGGCTTAATGCAACATATAGGGCTTGTTGTTTTATTTTTGGGTAAGCGTATAGTTTTTTTAAATGTTCATATTCTTTTTTTTATAAAATGTGGTTTTTTTGTTAAGCTATGTATTGTGGAATAACTAAACCACTGCCATATCGTTGCCACGTCACTGTCACATAGGAATTTGAACAATAACTAAATATTGGATAACTAGGTGTGATGGAATAACTAAACACCCAATACTACTAGCTAAAAAAAAACACTTGTGATTTGTTGGAAAAATGATATTAACCCACTACCAAACCCTCTTCCCCCGTTAATTCAATGGCGACCCCTTCCCCAATAACGAGCCCATTAATGGACCGACGCGGTGTTTTGTGTCGTTAACGGGGTGATGTGGCACCCTCGTTAACCCACAACACACATTCTTAACAATTATTATAAAATTTGGATAGATTTATAAATTTTCAAATTCTTCGATAAAATATTTTTTTGGTTAACCGTTATTATAAACATGTTGATAAAATTTTAGTTTTCAAAAAAATGTTGTTTTTTGTTAAACGGTTCGTCTTAATCTACATAGGAATTGACATGTAGGCATTATGTTTTGGACTTAGATATGAAGTTTTGGGTTGTTTTGGCAAGAAAAACACCTAACATAACAATCTAAAACACAATACAATGTATTATATATAGGGTTAGAATCCTGAGAGAAGCACTAGACTAATTGAGAAACGCGAGAAGCATTCTCGACCATACATTTTTCTAAGTAAAAATGCAATTTTTTTTTGGAAAATCGGAGTTATTTATGTTAGTTTTTTTATTAGTACAAACGTGTATATTGTCAATTTTTAACTATACATATATGTATATATTTGTTTAAAATTAAAACATATGTCTTGTACATCTGTTTTGAGGGGAAAGAGATGTAGTTTTAGCTTTAGGGTTTAGCATTGGTATTTAGGGCTTTGTTTGGAGTGTTTATCATTAGTATTTAGGGTTTAGTGTTTAGCTTTATGGTTTAGCTTTAGAGTTTAGGGTTTAGAGTTTAACATTAAGATTTGGGGTTTAGCTTTTAAAGTTTATAATTTAATGTTTAGGTTTTAGCATAGGGTATAGCCTTAGGTTTTAGATTTAGGATTATGGGTTACATTTTCTGGTTCAGGTTTGATGTGCCGGTTCTAACGCCGCTAGAATGAGCTCAATCGGAGTTCGTTTGACCCGGTTTTCTACACTTCCTTTAAAAATTAACTATATGCATATGTGTATAACTCAAAATTGACAATATATATTCATAAAAAACCACTTAAATAATTAAAAGTTAAAAAATTGAAAAAATGGCTTACAGAAAATGTGTAGTCGAGAATGCTTCTAACATTTCTCAATTAGCAAGTGTTTATCTTAGGATCTGCCCTATATATGTGTGTAGGAATTATAATAAGAAATCCTTGATGAGTTAAAAAACAACCGAGACTCAATTTGTGGCCAAGGATCATGCCACATAGTAATTGTTACAGACTTTTGTACAAATTTACAGAATTGGTTACATTTTGTGTCAAAGGAGAGAGGAGGGAGAAGCTGAAAACTATAACACTTTCTCTCTCTCCACATGATCCACACTTTTAGGCTAACATTATGTCACCTTTCTAGTCATAGAAAATAACAACCACAATAATATTATAAACAAAACGACGCCAACTAATTTCTACAACTCCACAAAGTCACCATTGTTTCCTTTTTACAGTCTGAGTCCTCCGGAAATGGTTCTAGAAAAAATCATCTCCGACGAAGTATCTTGCACCAAATTCGACAGCTTGGGGTTGTTAGGGTTTGGATCAGCCTCCGGGACCCCCCCCCCCCCCCACTTTTGTTGCATCCTCTGTTTTGGCCTATTGGTAACATCTGACCCCTTTGTTTGGGGTTTTCCAATGGTTGTTACGTCAGAATTGGTAATAGCGGGTAACGACACTCACGGATTAGAGAGTGTAGTGACATTTAGGTGAGGCAATGGTGGTATTTGGTGATTGTCATAGTTATCGAAGATGAAAACATAGTGATAGTGGTGGTTGGCGTGTTCAGATCTTAGAAGGTAGTGGTGGGGGTCAGTGGCGGTGGGTGGTGGGGTGGCAGTGGTGTGCCATCGGTAGGTGGAGGTCACGGTGGTGGTGGTGGTGTTATATTGAGATAGAGAGAGGTAGGGTGATTGGAGTGAGTTTTATAATCAGATTTTTATCTTTTATATAAAAGCTACACTGAGAAAAAATAAAAATAAAAAACGAATTTGTAAAAGTCCATATTGCCCCTGACTTCAAGTCAAATAAATAGACTGAGTAAGCAAAATGAACAAAAAATGACAAAATGCAAACCCAGGGACACAGATGAGAGAAAAAACTATTTACACTAAAGTGACATTTTTGTCAAATCACAAGGACTAAAATAGAAATTTACTTTATTTATCAGGTGTACTTTAACTGCTTACCTAATCTAAACTGGTTAGATACCGGTCCGTAGGCCGGGTATTTTAACGGCAAAATGATTTAAGCATACGTAACATGACAATGCAAATTATAAAAACTCAACTTTTATTACTACAATTCTGCAAGAAGCAGAACCAAACAAACAACCCCAAAACATGCAGAAACATACATACAGCCCCCCAAAAAAAAAGAAAAAAAACAACAGAACCTATGCATTACAAAGCATCACCCCAAACATGCAATATCAAACTTTCGCCACATTTCCCAGGTCAAAGCTCCTGCCCCCGAACGATGCTTAATCCATAAAAAGCTCATCACTTTTACCTCCTCAATGATGCTATTGACCGTGACCCGCTTGTTATCAAACATAGCCGCATTCTGAGACTTCCATATACACCAAAATACCGATTGGACAATACCATTGAATACCTTTTTGGCCCTTTTCGACCCATTTACCGCCTTGTAAAGCTCCAGAAGATCCCTCACAGTAAACACATAAATTGGCGCCACCTTGCACCATTGAGACACAAGTTGCCACACTGTCTGCGCAAAATGGCACGAGTTAAAAAACGTGTTCTACAGTTTCTGTGAAATCTGAGCAGAACCTGCACGACTCGTCTTGAACCGGAATATTTCTCCTCCTAAGCACATCACACGTCGGAAGCCGATTGACTTCGGCTCGCCATGCAACAATCCCGACCTTCTTTGGCAGCCAACTATTCCATCCAAACCTAAAAACATCTTGCCCGAGTGGTCGAACTGGATCCTCTTCTTCACACTTTTCACCGAAAACACCCCGTTGCTATCGAGCTCCCACGACACCTGTCTGAACATATCCCAAGCGTGACAGAACTTAGGATCTGCAACAGTTCATTATAAGTCGTACATGATAATGCAAAGAATAAAACATCTATAATCTATACATAATAGACAATAATGCAAATTAATCCAAACCATTCATTACATTACCCAAGTCAACCTCCTCTATTTGGAGCATCATTTGAGCAAAATTAACAATACCCTGCAAAAGGACAAAACAATGTTACCAATCTGACTTCCATACACATAAAATTCATGTCATAATAAGTGAGATTATCATTTCCTATAAAGAAGACTAAAGACCATTTTGAGTTAAAGAGTATATTATAATAAAGAATAGTGTGACCCCACTCATTTGACATATATGTATGTAAACTTCGTAAAAAGCCTTATTATACTAAAATTAAGGGCATGTAGATCTAATTGAAGAAAAGTTTACAAAAGATCCAAATGATCATGTGCATCTCTCACCTGTGCCAAGTCCATTGTTATCTTATAAAGACTTGTAGAAAAGCAAATATTCGCAAATTAATGTGGTAAAAGTCAATTAAAGAACCCAATATGTTATTGCTGAACACTAATTAGCCATCACAATAAGAAGAAAAATTCATGCTTATATTTGTATTATATAAATTAGCTAAGAGTGAAACCTAATGGGTTGGGTCGAAAGTCACTAAAGATGTTATCAGTACATCAACCTTCTGGAATCAGTTTATGTTATGTTTGTTTAATTTATACGACTGAATGACTAATCAATCAGATAACAATCATAACATAAATTGCTAATTTAATAGGTAAAATTATCGAAATTGTTAGTTCTAATGCATCATGTTGGCAGATGAAAACCAGAGATCTATTTTAATTAATATACATATACTTTACAGTGAAATGATGCAGTTTGACTTAATGAATTAAATCAGCTCAAATCTGCAACATGAATGTAATCTCGTAACAGAAATTTATTTAGAAACAGATAAACAACAACTAAACACACATTTTGCATTACTATCAAGTAACAACATTAAGAACTTATCAAAAACATACTTTTGGTAGCAAAAACACACCCATGTTCCTAAAAGTGTTTATGGTATGAATTGTGAATGAATGTTATTGATCAACAAAGGCTCCTTATATAGAGCAGATACATAACAACCCTAGCTGTATTTTAGGAAAAGATAAACACAATTCTATACAATATTTATCTAATAATAATACACATAATTATCTTCATAATTATCGGCTAAGACACCCTCGCAGTTTGAACGGCGTAGGACAGACGTTCAAACTGGTACGAAAAGACTGGAACAACTGCTTAGAGATGCCTTTGGTAAAAATGTCTGCATACTGTAGAGATGAAGGAACGTGCAAAACTCTAATATGTCCAACTCGAACCTTTTCAAGAACAAAATGGATGTCAATCTCAATGTGCTTCGTTCGCTGATGTTGGACCGGGTTGTCAGAGAGATACACAGCTGAAACATTATCACAGTAAACGATAGTAGCCTTCTGCAACGGTGTACGCAGCTCAAGTAACAAGTTCCGAAGCCATGTAGCTTCAGCAACAGCATTTGCAACGCCCCGATATTCTGCTTCAGCACTTGAACGAGAGATGGTGGGTTGTCGTTTCGAAGACCATGAGATAAGATTATCACCGAGAAAACGCAATACCCACTTGTAGACCTGCGCGAATCAGGGCAACCACCCCAGTCAACATCAGAATAAGCAATCAATGAATCTGTACCAGACTTCATTATACGCAATCCATAGGCCAGAGTCCCCTGAAGATAACGAATAATACGCTTCAAGAATGCAAAATGTGGGTCACGAGGATCATGCATAAACAAACATATTTGTTGGACCGCATAAGAGATATCTGGGCGTGTAAATGTCAGGTACTGTAAAGCACCGGCTAAACTCCGATACAAAGTCGGGTCGGAAAAGGGTGCACCATCTGTGGCACTAAGTTTAGCTGATAAGTCAACCGGAGTAGTACACGGCTTACAATTGGACATAGACGCCCGAGAGATGATGTCTTTAGCATATTGTTCTTGGGACAAAAATAAACCATTGGGCTGTCGTGTAACTTTGATGCCCAAAAAATGATGCAAATGGCCCAAATCTGTCATAGCAAATTCTCGAGACAGAGTATGGATGATCTCCTGTAACAAAGTGGTAGTAGAGGCTGTTACAACAATATCATCAACATACAACAATAAATAAGCAATCTCTGATCCACGATGATAGATAAACGATGAATTATCACAAGCACTGCTAGGAAATCCATGAGAAAGGATATAATTAGCAAAACGGGTGTACCATGCCCGTGGTGCTTGTTTAAGACCATACAATGATTTCTTCAAACGACACACAAATTTTGGATGCCGTTTGTCAACAAAACCCGGAGGTTGATGCATGAAAACAACCTCATTTAGAGTACCATGCAAAAAAGCATTCTTAACGTCCAATTGGTGGATAGGTCAGTCTCGTGAGATAGCCAAAGAGAGCATTGTCCTGATAGTGGCCGGTTTAACAACCGGGCTAAAAGTTTCATCACAATCCACCCCAACTGTCTGAGATTTACCATTAACAACCAATCTAGCCTTATAACGTTCCAACGAACCGTCTGACTTAAACTTGTGTCGAAAGAGCCACATGCACCTGATAATAGGCCTGTCAGAAGGACGAGGCACCAATTCCCATGTGTCATTCTCCTGTAAAGCAGTAAACTCAGATTGCATAGCATGTACCCAATTTGGATCGGCAAAAGCTTTAGTGTAGGAGGTAGGGACAGGGGAAATAGTGGTCGAAACAAGGCTGTGAAGGGCTGGTGGAAGTGAACCAGATTTAGACCTGGTGGTCATCGGGTGAAGGTTAGAAGGGGCAGGCCGCGGAGTAGCAGCGGACTGGGCTGGCTGTTGTTAGGCAGCAGGTGGGTGGTCTGTGGATGGTACAGAAGTGCCTTGAACAGCTGATGTTGGACGGTTCCAGCGAGTGTATGTAAGCGGGAAGGGTATGTTGGTCGGGTGAGGCTGTTTAGGCAATGAGGTGCTGGGCTGATGAAACTGATAGAGAGGTGGCAGGGGTTCGTCAAGAAAATGATATGAGGTGGGTGGGGTAGGGATCGTGTAAGGAAATGTATGTTCGTCAAAGGTGACGTGTCGGGAGATATGGACTCGACCGGTGGTGGATCAAAACAACGATACCCGCGAAAGTCTGGAGGGTAACCAAGAAAGATACATCTCACAGAACGGCTATGAAGCTTATGAGGTTGAGTGGCAGAGGTGTTGGGTAACAGGCACATCCAAAAACACGTAGATGATCATATGTGGGATGGCGTAAATAAAGGGCATAGGTGGGAGTGAAATAGTTGAGGCGTTTTGTGGGGAGAATGTTGTGTAGATAGGCTGCGGTATGAAGAGCTTCCACCCAAAAATTAGGAGGAAGTGAGGCATGAATGAGCAAAGAACGAATGATATCATTCAGACGCCGAATCATCCGTTCCGCCCGGCCGTTTTGAGATGAGGTTTGGGGACACGCAAAACGGAAAAGGAGTCCGTGTTGGTGAGCAAAGGTTTTGAAGGCAGTGTTATCAAATTCACCACCTAAGTCACATTGAAAGGTTTTAATGGACGATTAAACTGTGTGGCAATTAAACGGTGAAATTTGACAAAGGTTGGGAAAGTTTCAGATTTATATTTTAAGGGATAAACCATATGAAATGTGAGAAGTTATCAATGAGTACCATGTAATATTTATAGCCAGTTTTACTAAGCACAGGAGATGTCCACAAATCACAGTGAATAATATCAAATGGGGCAAAAGTAAGAGAATTGGAAGTGTAAAAAGGCAATCGTTTACTATTAGATAACTGACAAGAATGACAAAAAGTAGACTTTGTCTTATTACATTGAAATTTGAAATTACGACTAAGAATATCTAATACTTGAACACCAGGATGGCCAAGACAATCATGCCAAGGGTGAGAGGCGGAAGCAAGAAAGCAGGCTTGTGGAGGAAGTTGAGGAGTAGTGAGAGGGTAAAGGTCTCCTGTGCTATTGTGGCGCGAAAGAATTTGTCCACTTGGAAGGTCCTTCAAAGTAAAACCAAAAGGGTCAAATTCAATAGATAAATTATTATCGCGAGTAAAACGGCGTACAGAAATTAAATTTTTGATATTTTGGGCTATAAAGGATATTGGGTAGGATATAGGTTCGGTTGTTTATGGTTTTAAAACTTGTGCCAGATCCAAGGATGAGTAAACATTCACCATTGCCAACCAGTAATTTACTACAAACAGGAGAAGATGATGGGATAGAAATCATAACTTGGTCAAAGGAGACATATCTTTCTGCCCTGGTGTCCATATTAAGAGTTGGGTCAGGTTGCTGAAGTTGCATCGAGGTGAAGGCTGCCTGAAGATCAAAGGGGCACAAGGCATTGTAGCCAGGTGGTTGCGGTGGTCCAGCAGAGGGAGCCATGGGCTGGTAACCTGTGAAGTGGGCCTGAGAGGACTGATCAGTGGGCTGCTGTTGCTGGGCCGAAGCTGCACTGTTGGGCCAGTTTATGGGCCAAGGAGATTGGGAGGGACAAGGTGGAGCGTTCCACCAGGCCCATTGTGGGTAGCCCGTATTGGTAAAGGGCCAGGGAGTTGGAGGCTGTGGAGACTGATTTGAAGAGGTCCACTGTTGTTGCTGCTGCTGTCGAGAACTACCACGGCCTCGGCCACCTCCACGACCACGAGCATTCTGTCCACGACCCCCACGACCACGTCCTCGGTACCCGGTTTGCTGCTGAGAAAACTGACTGTATTCGGGCTGCTGAGAAGAGTGGTTGGGCTGCTGGGTTGTAACCAGAACAGAGGAGGCGGACTGCTGACGCGCCTCAAGGCGAATTTGTTCGCCATGCAACATGCTCCTAGCCAAGTCCCAATTGGCGTCTTGGCTATTAATGAGGGCAGCAGTGGTGTCAAACTCAGCAGGTAACCCAGAGACCAACTGGAGAACAAGTCGAGACTCAGTGATTGGCTGGTGCACGTCTCCCAATTGATTCGCCAGTTCCTTAAGACGCTGGCAATAGTCATCAAGAGACGAACAGGCGGCAAGAGTAAGGTTGCAGAACCTGGTTTCTAAGGCTGCTGCACGTGCCCGTTTATTACTGAGATAGAACTTTTCAATCTTTAACCATGCTGCTCGTGCAGTAGTTTCCGTGTCAATAATTTTGCCAAGAAGATCGTCTGATATCGTGCCGTATATCCATTGCAGAACGAGGGCATCGATTTCTTTCCAGGCAGCGTACTCAGGAGCCGTATTAGGCGGTGGTGGGTGTTATCTATATGATCAAGAACCTTGTAAGCGACTGCATGAAGCTTAAAAAGCTTTGTCCAGGACGAATAGGAAACCTTCGTGCCATCGAGTGTACGAATTTTCTGTTGGATATTCGTAACCGAGTAGGCAGGGTGAAGGGGGTTCACGGCTTTTTGTGAAGATTCAGGGGAATCGGAATCAGCTGTTTTTGTCATCGCAGCGACTGGAACAGGACCGAAGCTCTGATACCATAAAAGTGTTTATGGTATGAATTGTGAATGAATGTTATTGATCAACAAAGGCTCCTTATATAGAGCAGATACATAACAACCCTAGCTGTATTTTAGGAAAAGATAAACACAATTCTATACAATATTTATCTAATAATAATACACATAATTATCTTCATAATTATCGGCTAAGAGTTCCATCTTTGGTTGAGAACACTATAAGTGCAGGTACCCTGGCAACAGATACTCGTTGGACAAAAGGCATAAGATTCTTTGGGGTTACAAGATGATCTTCACCAATATACTCACTTGGATGTGCCCCCACTGAGTTGGCATATTGTAACATCATCTTTTTCCATCACGAAAAATTATCCTCAATCATAAGTTTCACACTTATTACAAATATGCAAAGGATTCTATAGAAACATTTAAATTGAAAAGAGCACTTATTTATGTGATTGTGATTACCATTAAAAAGAACAATAACTATCTCTCGACTCTAATCGAATAAAAAATAGCAGATCAGTAAGGGTTCAGAAAAATAAAAAGGTTTTCAAGAAACTTAAAAGCCCAAAAAAACTGAAATAAATCAATAAAGGACCTTTGTTCATTGAATTTTGCCTTCTTCACTCTTCGATCTCCTGGTTGGGAGGCGGTGGCATCCGTATGAAACTCGATTGCAACGTTAGGAAGACTTAGGGCTGTGATAATTGGAAAGGACTTGGCCATTGATCAATCGGTTATCTCATTTACAAACTTTAAGAATCACAGAGATGAAAAGAAAAACTTAACCTAATTTCCAATTCGAATAGAGGTGGGATGAGATAAAACCTGCTAATTGCACACGGATTCCGAAGGGCATTCTTCAAATCGGTATCACTAACTACGAACTCAATAATTGCACCAGAAGATTCAAAGATGTCTTCAACGGTACTTGTAGCCTCTTACGCAAGCCGACGATTGCAGGTGAAATAGCAGTGATGGGTGAAGAAGGATGAATTTGAACTCTACGATGCTGGGTGGTGGAGGCCTGGAGGGTTTATATAATGAGTGGGCTAGGGTGGTTAGGAGGATAAAGCGGTAAACGTGGTGGAGGAGAACGTGTGCAGTTCGCCGGACGTGGAGCGCTGATCTAGGAAAACTGTCGCCAACTGCCGGATTTTAGGAGAGAGAGAGAGAGAGCGTACAACTGACATGAACTGCTGCTTCTCGAAGAAATATAAGCAATTTAATTTAAACGGCTGAGATTATAAGATGAAGACTTTAAACAGCCAGAATTTATCCAAATAGCAGTTATATTTAATGGGGGCAATATAATATATGATTAGAACTTACTCAACTTAGCTGAGTTTAGTATGCACATTAGGTTAATTGGCAGTGCGAAGGCTGACGTGCGATAGAGACTCTACGGTAGTTGGCATCTCTTTTACCATTTTATTGTTCAAAGACAATAATGTTTTAATGCATTGTCTTTAATTTCAGTCGTGTTTTTAATGAAATGTTTTATTTGAACCATAGGCCAAAAAGTAAATCCGTTATTTGAACGATGTGCCAAAAAGTAAATCCACCAGCTGAGATCCTGGGCCGGGTTTCAGGTAGTTCATGGGAAGTTAGATTACGAGACTCACGGAGTTCTACATGAAGGTTTAGCTAATAAGCTCAAGGATTGGTTGGTGATCTTCCTGTTAACAGGTTCATATGTTAAATATAAATAAGTTACTACTCACATGATTAAAGGTTGGTTTGGAAATGGTGATAACCTAATCCATATAATTATGACAAAAGCTTTATATATTTTGGTCCAGTTTTTTAGTAATTATAGGTATTTGGTAAAAAAAAAGTTTTATTTATGAATTACTATTATTAACTCTTTTTTTTTTAACAACAAATTTCTTTTAATCTTTTTTGTTTGTGAGACTTGAAACCAAGACCTCCTCCTTCAAACCCAAATATTTTAAAGGGTTTTTCCTTTGCCAGTAGACTTATGGTTTATGGTCAAATGATTATTTACATATTTAAATGTCACTTTTAGTACAAACGTTTATCTGACTGGTTTAATCGGAATACACGATTTTAACAATTAAATACTTGAACACCATAAGGGTTAAAGTTTTAAAGCATATTGAATAGAATTTGAGTCCCTAAATATTATGAGTCGACACTGAATGAGCAATCTGTGTGATAGTGACTTATGTGGTGAAAAAATCCATCAAGGAATTAAGTCGAATCTCAATATATCTGATTGATAGCAATGTGAACCTATGTGACAGTAATAAAAATGCGCCTGGTATAGTAGATAAGTTTAAAGCAACAAAGAGAAAGTTATACGAAACATATGAAAAAATAGAAAAGATGAAGAAGACGCAATACGAGTTTGAAGATCAGTTATGGGTCTTCATAAACATGGGTTGAAAGCATTGATTACGATCAGAATTAGGGGGTGATTATTTCTATAGATCGTGATCCTTGGAGAAGAAGTCCAAGGCTGAAAGAATACAATGTGGGGTTTATCGATTTGATTGTAGGAGAAGGGATATTTTCATCAAAGTTTGAAAATATTAGAATTGCTTCATTTATTGGTGGAACCGTGCCGGTGAATGGAAAAACATCCTCATCGAATTGAGCATGACGGGTGATATATATTCGAGAGGTGGTGGGATCTAGACAACGGTAACCTTTATACTTCCGGCTATATCCAATGAAGATACACGATGCACTTCAAGGGAGGAGTTTATTTTTGACGTAATCCCGAAGATAAGGAAAAACCCGACATCCGAACACTCTAAAATTCGCATAAGATGGGGAGTGACGGAAGAGTAGTTCGAAAGGGGATTTGTTGTCGAGTAGAGGTGTAGGTAGACGATTTATAATATAAGTTGCCGATGTGAAGGCATCTACCCATAGTTTAGCCGGAGCATGAGAATTAAACATCATTGCTAAGCCGGTTTGACAATGCTTGCGTTCAGCCCGTCCATTTTGTTGTGGTGTGTGGACATGAAAGGCGATGTTGTATGCCTTGTTGTTGAAAAAACTGTAGAACACGATTGTTTGTAAACTCGGTGCCACCGTCACTTTGAATATTTTAATGTTACATGAGAATTGATTTTTAACGAAATTATGGAAAATGGTCAATATGTTGTAAAAATCTGACTTGGCTTTTAGCGGGTAAAGCCAAGTGAATCGGGAGAAATCATCAACAAAAATGACGTAATACAGATATCCATCGGTGGATAAAACTGGCGCGGGACCCCAAAGATCACAATGAACCAAGTCAAGTACATGAGAAGATCGTTTATTATTTTCAACAAATCGTAAACGGTGTGCTTTAGATAATTGGCATGGTGAACATAAACTTGGTTTTGGTAGCAACGAAGTAACAAAAACATGTCCCAATTTATTTAACATCGAAATAATATCAAAAGAAGCGTGTCCTAGACGACTATGCCATTTGTCAAACGACGCACGAAGTTGAGAGGCAGAAACAGCAGCAACAAGGGACTTGTGACCTTGAGATAGGACATATAATCCATTTTCACATGTGCCTCTTGCAAGGACCCACCGCTGTTTTTCGATCTTGAATGTGGAAAAAATTGTTAGAAAACAAGACATCAACAGGAGCATCATTTGTTAACCTACTTATTGAAAGAAGGTTTTTGGTCAGATTAGGAACGACAAGGACATTAAATAATGGTATATTATCATTTAGTGTAGATTTTCCGATTCGAGTTACTGGTAATTGTTGACCATTTCCAAAGGTGATTGATTGGCAAAAGAGTCGGGAAGGTCGTGTTCGTTAGGGAGCATGTGAGTTGTAGCACCGGTGTCCGCGGTCCAATCCGGGGTGTTAGAAGCAATATTGCATTGGGCTTGAAACGCTTGAGCAAGGTTGGCATCGAGAGGTGCGGTCCTTTGTGCATAGCTTGCTAAGTTTGGGCATGAACTAGCATAATGACCGTTCGTACGACATAATTGGCAATGGGGTGGGCGTCGGTTATTTGGAGAACGACCACGGGAGGAGGAGCCGCGATAGCGACCACGATTGGGTTTAAACGTGTTGGAGGATCGATTGGTTTGAGCCGAAAAGGCCACTTGGGATGGTTGGTTGCCATGAAGATTGGTAAGAAAGATCTCATGACTTTCTGCAAAAGCAAGAAGGTCACGAAATGGTGGAGATGGGCGGACGGTTAGTTGAGCAGTTGAGAAATTTTCAAATGAGGCACCGAGACCACAAAGAAACCAATGGCGTTTATCCTCGTCAGAGACGGGATGACCAATAGCGGCAAGTTGGTCGCACAAAGCTTTAAACTTGCGACCATATTCGGAGACGGTAGAGGCTCCTTTTTGTAATTGGCGAAGAGAGTCTCGAAGCGTATGCATACGCTCTAGAGAGTTGTGGCTATAAGCGGTTTCGAGCACGTGCCAAACGTGATAGGCTGTGGTATGACCGAAGGTTTCCGCCATGGCTTCTTCGGTGAGAGTGGAGTGTAGAAGAAGTAATACCTTTTGATCAGCCTCTTTCAATGAGATGTATTTTGGGTTGGGAGTGGTTTTCTCATCAGCGGTGATGGGGAGGAATATGGTCAAGGAGACCGATGTAAGTGAGAACGGTGTGAACTTGATGACGCCTTTGGAGATAGTTGGTGGAGGAGAGTTTGATATTTATGAGGTGACAAAGGGAATGAAGGGGAATGATGGACGGATCAGAGGATGATGGTAAGGAAGCCATGGGATTAAAGAAAATGATAAGAAGAAAGAAATAAAAGATGGTGATCAAGGGTGGGCTAGATGATGGATCACCTAGCTAGCTGATACCATGAAAGAATACAATGCTGTGTTTTTCATTAACACTCTGCAATATTATATACAAGTATAGATGTACGAAATTGGGAGAGAATATCTCCATAATAAATGAGACATAACAACTTGACTAATTCTAAAAATATGAAATTTGAATGTTTTTTATTTTATGCAAATCAGATAAATAGTCTAAGATAGAATAAAGGATAAAGTTGATGTTTGAATGAACAAGATTAGTTTGTTTGTTTGTTTGTTTTAGTTTAGTGGGTTATGTTTATTTTTTGGGTTAGGATTAGTATAGATTTAATATAAAGGGTTGCTGTAATTGTTTTTGTGTTTCGAGTTGAGTTTAACAAACATGGAGTTAAGAGATGGGTTAGTCTCCAAAATCTGAAAATCGAAATGTTCGTTTTGTTCTTGATCACCAATCGGCTATCAACTATATTGGCCTTCAAGTTTTTCTTAATAAAAACAAAATGAACAATGATAGCATTTTTTTGTTACCATGTAACAAAGGACATTATTAAATGAAACTATAAACCTTGGGGAAGGTACAGTTAAAAAATTGTCACTACCTTTACATACGACACAATGAGCCAAATTAGCAACATGTTATTTACTTTGCAGAACAATAACGCTTATATAAACTAGAGTAGAGGTCTTCTGATCTGAGCATATTCTTGAACACGGGAATATGAATTCTACAGAATCGATATGAATAAGAACAAGAACAATCAATAATACTAATATAGCATATTCTTGAACACAAGTATATGAATTCCCCAGGATTGATATGAACAAGAACAATCAACAATACTAATATATTTCTGAATAGTAATTGCAAGGATTGAATCTAATCGTTGACTTGTTTAATCGACACATACATATACTACGAGAGGGGAACGACATGTTGGTTCTGAACGTGACACCCTTTCCCTAGTATTCAGTTTTAGGTTTAACTTAAACATAAACGACCCTTATACTACACAGAATTACATAACAAACACTAAACATAGACTTTTGACTTTTTACATTCTTGACCAGTTAACTGTCAAACTTGGGTTAAATAATTATGAGGCCAAAACTAGAAATCTTTAGCTTTCATATCTTTGAAGGTGAGTGGGTCCATAAATGTTGTAAGGAGTATATAAAAATATTTCATGCATCACTATAATACATATCTAGGGATAAACGAGGGGCAATAAAGACGTCAAGTGGCGTTGCTTTGTCGGTAGTCAGTCCCATGCCTTCAGTCATATCAATTGGCTCATCTGATGGTTTTGTTACCGTGAATTGTTGTAACACACTAGCTAGTGTTAAAGACAAAGCCTCTAGGGCAAAAAATATACCCGGGCACATTCTTCTCCCACTACCAAAGGGGAGTAGTTCGAAATGATTTCCTCTGAGATCAATATCCTTTTGAGTTGTTAAGAATCTTTCAGGCTGAAATCCGTAAGGATCTAACCATACATTTGGATCGCGGTGCAATTTATGAAGATTTACCAACAGAATTGTGCCTTTTGGGATGTTGTAGGCTGCAGTCCTCTATGGACTCATGTGGAACGGAGAGAGGTCCCGGTGGGTGTAAACGCAATGTTTCTTTGATAACCGCTTGAAGGTAGACTAAATTTTTAATGTCTGATTGTTGCACCAGTCTCTTTCTTCCAACTTGCTCATCAATTTCATCTTGGATATTTTTCATGGTTTTTGGGTTGTTAAGAAGCAAAGATAAAGCCCATGTTAAAGTGACAGCTATCGAGTCTGAGCCCGCAATAAGTAAAGCCTGCATTTTAAAGAAAAGATAAACAAAATTTACTAAAAAAGATGAAGGAAGATAGTTATATGGCAGGCCCCAGCCTGCCAACTTAATTGTAGTCTGGTCAAAATACTTTTAGAATGCATAAATCAGCAAATAATGATGAAGCAACTGATCAAGTTTAACTGAGTTTACCAGGCATGAGGCTTTGATAACTGTATCATGGTCATGACCGGGAATATCGTCTTCTGAAGCATCTTCGAGAATGGAAATCAACACATCTATGAAGACTTGGTTCCCGGATGCTTTCTCCTTCTTGTGCTCTTGCAACCATCCCTCTAAGATGCTGTCCATCTCTTTCCCAGCCACTCTCATCTTCTTCTTATATCCTCCAATGTCGAAGACATCCAAGAATGGAATGAAATCAGACACCACAGACACGCCCAACAGCTCAAAGTAGTCCCTAACCGCCTTTCGAGTTTGAATGCCTTCTTTATGGTTAAGTGGCAACCTCTTTCCAGAGAGGATCCTAAGTACAACATTTAGTATCAAGCTCCTAAACCATCCTGACAACTCCATCTTTACCATGTCCGAACCTTCACTCTCTTTGTTCTTTATCCAGGTCTCGTACATATCTTTCATGGAAGCTTTAACTTCAGAAATCCGAACATGTTCTATCATCTTCACTCGTTGGTGTGAGAAGAATTCGAGTGTGAGCATCTTTCGCACCTTTCGCCAGTAATCGCCATATGGAGCAAGGCCGATTAAGGCATAGTTATACCCCATGATCTCAGCTGCTATTGACTTGGGACGACTCGCAAAGGCTTTGTCATCTGTGGTGTAGCACCTTTAGCTATCTCCGCGTTACTCACCACCAGAGCCTGGTGAACTCCAAGCTTAATGGTAAAAATAGGGCCATATTTGTCTGCCATGTCACTTAAAACATGATGAAGGTGGTTCGATCCTCCGAGAAGGTGTAGGTGTCCGATAATAGGCCATGCGCCCTTTGCTTTAGGCGGTTCTTGATTGTTTACATTCTTTCTTTTCAAGATCTGGAACAGAATAGCAATTACAATAACAAACAAAATGGTTGTTACAGTTGATGGAGATGAGAGGTTGACCTCCATAGCTTCAATTTCAGAGAGAAGAATGGAAGTGATTATACTGTGAATATCATCCTAAGATCGACTTATATATGTTATATCTTCTAGCAAACCCATTTCCATATTGACAAGTAAATATATAGTAGTCCAAAAGGCGTTCTAATATTATATTTCAATGGTATTTTACGCGGACTATTCTAAAGAGACCAGCTTCTCAATAAAATGACAAGACTCTACACCAGCTGCTCAACATTAGGTATCTTAAAATGACTGCGGATTAACCCAATTGTTGTATTAAAGTTTAATTTAAACTATCCATCATTGTTAACTAGATTTTGCTACTTATATCATTCTTAACTAGATTCTCAATTGATCATTTTTCAGCTGTCTTTAGAAAACATGAAACTGTTATTAGCTTTCTTGTTATTAAAAAATACTAAAGGTCTTTTCATATAATTTATTTATCACATGGGTCATCGAAGAAGACCCCTCAACTGATTTCATATTATTTATTGGTTTTAATATATATATATATATATATATGGGAAGTTTCATTTAAGAAGAAAATTTTATTGAGAAAAAGAAGAAAGGGACATAATGGTAAAACATTAATTAGTTTATAAGTCATCTCATTTATTATTATGTTTGACTAATTAATTAGTCATAAATATTATCATCCTCCACACTAAATTTTTTGCCTACACACATCAAAAGTTATCCTACATATTTCAAAATTTATCTTACACATATTGAAATTTATCCTACACAACTCGTAACTTATCCTACACACCTCGTATTTATCCTACACTATAAATGATTTTTTTTACTTTTTGAGAAAAATATATATCTTAAAAATAAGTTAAAATTTAGTATAATTATTTATTAAAGATGAAACTACAAATTAATGATGTATGTAAGTTTACCAATATACTCTTAGGTAGTGTTTGGTATGTAAGAATGAGAGGCGGAATTGAATGGATCAATACGAGGGAATGAAGAAAAAGGTGTTTGGTTGGTCAATGGAATGGAATCACTCATTCCAAAAAGCATTCCATTCCCTCAAAATCATTACTTCCACCCCCCATGTTTTTTTTATTTCATCCCCTCTAACACCTTTCACTAACAACACCATAACCCACCACCTTCGCCACCACCCACTACCACCACCACCAACCACCGACACCCAACACCACCGCCACTTGCAACCCGTCATCCCGACAGCCACCGCCGCCGCCATCCACCCGCCACCGCCACCACCAACCACCACGCCGCTAATGCAGCTCGCCGCTAACCACCATCGTCGCCACCATCACCCACCACCATCGTCGCCACCACCACCCACCACCATCGGCCACCGCCACCAACCACCACCGACGGCCGCCACCACCCCCGTCACCGCCACCCACCGTCGCCGCCACCACCCACCTCCCATCACCGCCGGCCACCGCCACCAACCACCACCAACGGCCGCCGCCACCCACCATCACCGACACCCATCGTAGCCGCCGCCAGCGCTACCTATCACCACCCACAATCACTGCCACCGACCATCACCACTCACCAACGATTTTATTCCTTCGTTTTTCTTGCCTACCAAACAATACACGATAATAATTCATTCCATTCCCACATGGTAACCAAACGAGACATGGAATGGTAATGATCCATTGCATTCCCTCATCCATTCTATTACCTCGTCCATTCCATTCCCTCGTCTTATAGTTAAATTAAGTACAAATATTAAATGAAGTCTAAAGAAGCATTCCTATTGGTTGAGTTTCTTCTTTTTTCTTCTTAAAATGAATTTCTTCTCATTTGAACTCTCCACTATATATATGTGTGTGTGTGTATATATATATATATATATAGCAATTATGGGAAAAATCTCATATTAGTTAAGAAAACTAAGAAATCCAAATGAACGGATCTCCTTTTGCTACGTGTTACACCTTTTTGCAGATGTATTACATGTAACAACCAGAGGTTGCCATATGTTACGTAACAGCTTTTATATTTTCAGAAAAAGCTGAAAGTCTACAAAAGCTGTTACACGTAACACGTGGCAGCCTCTGGTTGTTACACGTAACACAGTTTGCAAAAAGGTGTACTTGACCTGACTCTCTTCGATCTAGAACCTAACTCCGGCGCAGGTGAACTTGACCTAATTTCACTCGAACAAACCAATTCCACATCACTTCCTTCAGCAGCAACCATATTTTTACGCATTGAACCACTGCGAACCGGAGAAGGCGACGGAGACGACACCAGCGGTTGTTTCCGTAGCGATTTAGACGCCAAGGACTTAACGACGGTGACACGTTTGCGAGTAGTGTTAGGACGGGGAAACAACGGATAAACATAATCGCGATCAGCAAAACCGAAGGTTCGACCGTAGGTGGGGGTAGAGGTGGAGGACGGTGGAAGAGAGATGTGAGAGTTGTCGTCGGATGAGAGGCGGTGTACGGCGGTGAAGAGTGGACCGGGGAAGTGAGGATTGGTGGAGTCGGCGACGGTGATTGTTCTGGATTTTTTTAGTAGAGGACGGCGTTCAGGTGGCAGAATGTTAGGGTTCCGGTTGGTTTCCGGTGAGTCTTCATTGGTATTTGACAAGGTTTCTCCGGATCTTCACCATAAACCACTACTCACCCACCCTACCATCACCATCAGAGAGAGAGAGATTATTTTTTATATATATATAATTTTAATATTTTATAATTCTAATTTTGTTTTATTTATTAAATAGATTTTAAATAAATGAGTAAAATTACCAATCTACCATGATTAAACCATAAAAACTAGTTGAGTTAAGGTTAAAGGACATAACGTGTAGTGATTTACAAACATCAAGTACATTTTTTGTACTCTTAGAAGACAAAGGACACACTTTGCAATCTAGTGTTAACATAAAGGGCGATTTTTATAATTTACTCAGAGCATTCACATCCTATCTATACGCCCCGCTTGCGGTGTTACGCCCCGCTTGCAGTGTGCACATATAATGTATATATGTGTGGGCGCTTAGGGGGCAAAAGTGAAGTTGCACTAATTTCAACGTTATTTTACTAATTTCGTGAAAATAACGTTAAAAGCGACGGATGGTTAATCATGCATCATGTAGTGGCGTTGATAGCCGAAAGACAAGGGGCACATGCACCAATCGGTCTTTGTCTCGATTGCTTAGTGTTTTGTGCCTTTTGTCCAAGGCTTGATGCAAAACTACTATAAAGCCGGGCGTCTCACTGGAAGCAGCCTCTCTATTAGGAATGGCAATGGGTCGGGTTCGGGCCGGGTATTGGTATTCCCAAGCCCGTACCCGGTTGTAAATCTTCGGCCCATACCCGACCCGTTACCCGTCGGGTATCTGTCGGGTAATTACGCATCGGGTATCGGGTATACCCGTGGGTATGGCTAAACCCGTTAATTTATTAAAAATACAATTAAGCCTCCTATGTGTGTTTTTTACTCTAATGTTTATATAATTGACTATTTTAATAACTATAATAAAGGAAAATATGACCAACAACAAACAGACATATCATATTCAAATGCATATTTGAAACATATACCAACATAATTAACTAACTAAAGTACTACTACTTTGGAACACATAATATCATTTTATACTTTTTGCATTTAATAGAAAACGCGACATGAAAAATAGTGGCATTACTGTCAGTTTATATTTCTTGCATTTAATCGAACACCAGACATGAAAAATGGTAGCATTAATCAAGACCCATGTAATCTCCATAACAACTTGAAATGTATTTAGAAAATCCCAAAAATAACACACATCTTTAATCTACATAGAAAGAATATAACTAAACATAAAATATTGTATGTGTATATTAAAGTCTTGAAGACAATCAAAATTTACGAATAACAAATAAGTGTATATACAAAGTTTATATAGATGGAAAATTAAAATGCTTTTCGGGTATAATTCGGGTAAACGGGTCGGGTATTGGGCGGGTATCACTAAATCCCATACTCGTACCCGTTTTTTAAATATTTTTAGTACCATACCCGACCCATACCCGTCAGGCTTCGGGTATACCTGACCCATATGTTTCGGGTTTCGGGTATACCCGTCGGGATCGGGCTTTTTTACCATCCCTAATTCCAACGGGGTAGAGGTAAGGCTGTCTACATCTTACCCTTCTCAGACCCTACCTTAGTTTTGCTATTGGTGGGATTTACTGAGCATGATGATGATGATGATTCACATCCTATCCACCAAATCTTGAGAGATAGTTTTTTTAATTTATAAAAAGTTGTTTAAGTGGTTGTAAGTGGGGGAGAGAGAAAATATTAATGTTTACTTGGGGAGACATTGTTCACCCTATATAATTTTTTAATATATTTAAAAAATGGATGTGAGTAGAGGAGATAGAAATATAAAATAATAATAAAGAAATAAAATATTATTATTTAATTGAAATGAGAGAGAAATGTGATTGTTTTTAGTGTAATTACTAGTTTAATTACCCGTGTGTTACACGTGTTACCCAAGGTAAATTGTATTATTTAACCGTGTTCACATAAACTTTGAAATGATACAAACGTTCCATCACTTATGTATATGTTAAATTACAACGAGCTGAAAAAATGAATACGAAAACAAATGATCCTGAAACTTGAATCTTCATTAAGCTGAAACAAAACATTACAATTATGTGGTAAGTGCAAAGTTCTTACCATATCCAGCCATCCATCATAGAAATATTAACATGTCCCAATTTTGAAGATCTTGTCCACAAATTCTTGACCATCCTACTGTGTTACCAATTGGGTAATGGTAATTTGTAACTTGTAACCCACAAGTGATAAGTCTTTACGTAATATATGTTTTAATATCAATGTAATTTTCTTTTCAACAATAAATGATTCATGTATCTATGTATCTAAATGTTACTACATGGGTTACATAAAGATAAAATGTTAATTATGTAAAATATATGTACATAATATAATTATATATGAAAATTATACTTAAGTAGGTAACTATGCATGTAACTATTGTAAGGACTGACTTGATATCATTCCTTGCATAAAGTTTAACGCAGTTCATGGTTGGGGATTTGATTGCAGGAATGGATGTCAATGGGTAGGAATTAACTTGTAACCCATGAAATATGAACTTGGGATCAAATCATATATGTTGTTCTAATCTTTAGAATATATCCAATCTTATACCAATAATTTCACATCAAAGAGCTAAGAGCTGAAACTTCAGAGTTAAAGTCAACCATAACCGTTAAGCTTCTTTTGGCACCATTATGCCCTCCCTTGGTGTAAACTTAAATATTTAATTATTTTTAACTCATTAGTCATAATGGTAATTTTTATTACAAATAGTAGATCCATTAGGTAAGTCAAACGGGTTTGGTAGCAGGGACGTAGCTTAGCAGGGGCGTAGCTTTGAAATGGCTGGGAGGGGCGCCCGACCCCCGAACTTTTCGTTCATTAGTGTTACGTATGTACGTTTCGTATAGAATTTTTTTAGGTATATACGTTTTCGACCCCTGGTTTTATAATTCTTTAGGTATAATTTTAGGTCCGTTGACGTCCGACCCCCCGGTTGGAAATCTCAAGCTTCCCCACTGTTGGGTAGGGATGACCTCGGTACCGTACGGGTGCCGAAAGTACTGATTCGGATAATCACTAAAAGAATAGGCACCCGTACCGGTACCGAAAGTGCTTGGTATGGTACGGTATTCGAATGTAAATCAGCTTAAAATACCGGTATTGTACCGAACTGAAAGTAGCGATCTTATAAACAGAAAAAGTGGGTACCGAATTGATTAAGTCATTAAACTAACATAATAACACAGTGGTTTCCATATAAATCAAGGTTACACGTGTTAATCTTATCATGTTGAACCATTTTTTTAGTTTTCTTCATTTGAAATCACGTTTGGGTGTTTCCATGGTTCGAATCACTCTTAACCATCAAGCAATTCAAAATTCAAGTAATCAGAGAAACAACTTCAAATTCTAAACATCACTAATTACAAACTAAAAGAGTGAATACGCATATCTAACAATAAACATCATTCCATAATTGAAACATTGTTGATACCTATGATGGAAAAGGGGAACATATGCACTGTTTTAAAGCCGAACTTTGGGCTGTCTGGATGTTACCGAAGCAGCAATGGCAGATAGCAAGCCGCCGGTAAAAATTTGGGCAATGGCAGAACCTTTGCCGGGAAAAATGGAGGCTCCGGTTCTCTTCGATTACCTCCATATCATTATAATATACCCCTGCAATAATAAACTTAAAATCAAGAACCATGGTGTGTAACAGGTCAAAATGGTAATTTGTGAGATATCTTACGTGTATATTGCAACGAAGATCTTGGGCGTCATTCCCAACAATGTTCCCAACTCACTTTCCCTATCTTCCTATATCAACTGTAAAGATGCTAGCCCAAAAAGTCTTGACAAAAATGCAGAAATATTGATGTTTATATCTACCAAAGATGGAAAATTATATGTGTTTGATAGTAATAATCACATGATCAACTATAAACCAATGCAATTGAAGAAAGATATTATGAAAAGTACATTAAATAGTAGAGAAGCAAGGACACTACTATGCTATTTTGTATTACGGTTATAAGAGTAGTTAAAGAGTTTTTTAGAATGGCAACGTGTCAAATAGGTTGAAGTCCTTTTATTATAATTTTATGTTTTATACAACTTAAAATGTTCAACCCGTGTATCACACGGGTAGATAACCTAGTATTATATATATTCACGCATTATGATGAGGCGCTAATCGACTAAAATAAACCAATGGTTTAACAAAATCTTACCTATTGAACTTCAATTGTAAATGAAAATGTAATTTTGTTATTTAAAATACAAAGTGTACTCACCAGAGTTTTCTCTAAGGTACTCTTAATCAAAACAGCATCCCCGAGACTCAAACCTGGGCGATTGCAAACAATAAGCGGAGGACAACCTGAAATCATTCGCCAAACAATTAACATTGCCAGGGAAGGAAGGGTAAAATAGTAAAAAACAACCAAAATCTACCACGCACATTCATCCACTGTTCATTTCATATGGTTTTTTAACATATAGGGTTTTCCCAACTCGCGCATTGTACGAGGTAATCGGGCTAAACCAACATGTGCCATCATCAGATGACATTCTTTATAAACAGTAGTTGGACCAACTAAAAAAAGCCACATGAATTCCAAAAAACAGTGGAACCCAACTAAAGAAAATCACCGTAATATTTGATAGAAATCATTAACAAAATTCATCTAGAAACATTTTTCACAAGAATCCCACATCAAAATCCATAATTTGATGATGATCAAGAAATTCCATAAATTGATCAAAAATCATATCTTGTATGATTTCCAATGGAAATATAGCTCAATATCCTTCCCAGTAGCATTAAAAATTTGTAGCCGCAATATCTTTATTCAAAAGTATGATTATTATTAAAAACAATAAAATTTCAGTGACTATATTCAGCACACTAATTAGTTAAATAAAATGGACAAAAGGAGTTTTATGCTAGCCCGAACTGATCTGGTTTGACCCATACAAAATTTACATTTTTTAATCAAGTGAAACGATTTTTCTCTATTTGACACCCCATGTCATTAGTAAACTGTAAAAATTAGCACCCGTTAGCAGATTTTAACACATTATCAGTTTACCTTGATCTTCTTTAAAATTCCTGTATAGAATATTGGAATATAGCCTCCCTGCTGACGCCCTAGCGTCTAGTGAGTAGCAACTATTCCAGCACCCTTCCGGCCTTCCCGTTCTTGCAATCTCAAGCAAAACCTTCATAGAGTCTTGCCAAGGCGAGTAAACGAATAACTTTTTTAACCATTCTTAGACTTCCCAATGCCCTAAAAAATCTCCAGCATCCCTTTAACTGAATCAATCACTGTATCGAAAGTATTTTATCGAGTCGTCGTGTGACCGTGATCTGAGACGAATCATTCAAACACCCCTTAACTTATATAGTTAGTAGAAACTCACTGAAAATACCCCTTAGCTTGTTGTCAACCTAATTAGCATTTCATAATACATGAGTACATGGTTAACTTCTCAACTTAGGCAACCACTTATCTGCTATTCAAATTAAATTATAAGTTTAAAACTATAGACCTGCAATTGCTCATTTAGACTTGTATATTCCTCCCACAAAGTTAGGTAGAAAGGATGTCCCCTATAAAATATAAAAGTTGAGTAAAACATGCAAATAGTAAACTATAACAAAATTTAAAGTACTAATAATATAAAAAAATCCCACTCTAGATCAAAAGCGCTTTGTATTCTACCACATACCTGAAATATTCACCAAGTTCATAGATAAACCAAACAAAAATGAATAAAATTTAACCTATTGTCATCACTATAAATGATCTAAGATGTATTATAAACTGTTGACAAATAGTTTTGATAGCACAACAGTTGACCTTTTGTAGTCAAACAATGACTATTTCTTTGGATTCAATTTGTAAAAACATTACTGGATCTATGTATTTGACGCTATTAAATGCAAAGTATATATTTATTTAAACTATGAAATGTATTTGACATTAACAATCCATTTGAATCAATGTAATCTGTTTTAGTTTCATAATTCATCTACCACACGTCCACTCAAATACTCAATCTATGCAACATTTCAATAATATAAAAGAAAACAATATAAAGCATATAATTAACTAATACCTTTAATAACCTTTCTCAGGCTCTTGAATCTGCTACCAATACTTTCCAGAATCTGTTTCCACTTTTTCACGCCTCCTTTTCCCGCTTCTCTTTGAGCTGATACAAAAAAAATCCAGAGCATTTTCTTCAAGGAGTCGACTTGAAAAATAAAAAACGTTATTCAGAATTGAAGGAAGGCTGGATTAGTATCAATCATAAAAAAATCTTCTCCATAACCATGTCAATTTTTGAAACTAAATTCTCTATATATGAACTTAATTTCAAAAATCATGTCAAGAAGTTTACAGAACCATGTCAATTTTAACACTAAATTCGCAACCCTTTAGACACCCAAACTCAAATTGTACCCACTATCCTAAATCGAAGATAATAAGCTGTAGGAAAATCTCGCATACTTTGTTTCGCGTCTTATTACACCATAATTGAACACAAGTTCAAGAGCAAACAAACAAATAAAAACACAAACATCAGGAAAAATTGCCAATTTAAAACAAAATCAAAACCCGGATCAACATTCAAATTCAAACAGGAATTGAAGAATCGTTTCACCTTTTGAGAAGAAATCTGGATAGGAGTAAACATACATAGAACGGATTCAACTCGTCCTGATTCAGGGGGTTTCTGAGTATTGCCTGGAGGAAAATAGACCGGATGAGATTCAGGTTTTGTGAAAAGAACACAGATGTGATCTCAATAGTAGCAAATAGATAAGATGCAATGGAACATTTAGGTTATAAGAATAATGAGTATGAATCGCTACCTGATTGAAGATTTAGGGTTTCTCAATGGAACTGCGTAAAGGTACCTGATTGAAGATTTAGGGTTTCTCAATGGAACTGCGTAAAGGAAAAGGGGAAATAAGGTCGCGTGCGTGAGAAAGGTCATGGGTACGTGAGAAGAAAGCTGAAACTTACGTGAGAAAGAGAAGAGAGGAAAAGAAGGTGAATTATCTTATCTATCTTGCTTGCTTAAGAGGGTGTCCACATCACCTAATTGATGAGGGCCATGTGGCCAATTTGATTTTTTTTAGTATAATAGTTAGACACGGTGGTGGATATGATGTGAATACTCTCATTGAAAATAAAGCCAGAAAAACCATGAATGTTCAAATACTAAAGCCCAATCTACTATCCCATAAGTTGCCACCAAACCTTGATTATAGGGGCGCCCGACCTCCGAACTTTTCGCTCAGTAGTTTAATATATGTAGTTATTGTATAGAAATTTTTGGGTATATACGTTTTCGACCCCAGTTCTATAGAAATTTTTTAGTATATATGTTTTCGACCCCCCCTGTAAAAAGTTTCAAGCTTCGCCACTGCTTGATTATACTCATTCGTCATACATCTAACATATTCATGCAATTCATTGAATGGTGGCACATCAAATCATGGGTTTCTTGGTGATCCACTGTTGTTTTGAATGTTTATTTTAGATACCCCAACTTGTAACCCAAAAGATAATCCTAAGAAAAAGACAACGGAATATGAGAATATGAAAATATCAATCATGTGGTTCTTGGTTCGAAGTACATACTAGATTCTTGAACCACTTATTAGTGCATAGATGAACCTATTGTTAAGGATTTTCTTTTCTTCTTCTTTTTTACCCAAACTTCAAATGTATGAGATTCAAATTAAGATTTTCTGCCACCAAAGCTTCATAATAGTCAATGATGTCGCATCCAACAATCCTATAATTCATTGAATGGTGGTGCATTAAAGCATCGAACCATGGGTTGCTTGGTGGTCCTCTATTGTTTGGATGCCTATATTCGATATCCCAACTTGTAACCTATAGGTATATTCCACAGAAATAGACATGGGAATATGGTGATACAAATTATGTTATTCTTGAATGTCCATTTTATTGGAAAATTCAAAATTATGCTCGCATTGTCAAATTTTTAAAATTACAAACCGTCAAATAAGTACCGAAATTAGAGAAATAATTAAATGATTAAATTAAGGCACAAAGTAATATACCTGTTTAATACATAATAGAAACAATTAGAAAATCATCAAAATTGGAGCAATCCCGACATTGTAATTTTAATTGATCGATGGAATTCAGGTCTGAAAGTTGGTCAACCCACATATGGTGTTTGCCACATGATTAAACTCATCAAGGTGTTTTTATTTGTTGCTTATGGGCCCCGTAAGTCTACTTGTAGCGCAAGATATACTCTTTTTTATATGCGAATTCACCTTTAATACCTAGTTATTGGTGGATCCAGAAATTATTTTCTGGGGATGCGAACGAGTGGTTTAATCAAATTTTTCAAGGGGTGCGATCGGGATTTTGCCATTTAAAATAAAAAAAATTTCAAGGGTGCGCCCGCAAGTAAGTGTCTTTTTTAATTTTTTTTAGTAGCTCTCTGTATCACAAGTATGTAGCACTAAACTACTAGATTCTTGTATCGTTGATTTATGCAAAGATATTCCAATTGTTAAGCATTTTCTTTTCTCTTTTACAACTTTTTTTCGAAATTTGAATGTGTAAGATTCTCATTAACGTCTCCAAAATTACATCTGATCATTCAGAGGTGCATCATAGGAACAATGACCTCAAAATTTAATGTATTTAAAGAAGCATATAAAGCAATAAAGAACTAAAGAAGTGACATGTGTATCCGTTAGAATTTTATGGATGATGGTATTTACGTTCATTTATGAATGCAGATTTCTAGTTCCCATAACAATATGTAAAATGAGACGATATACTACTTTTAGTAATAAAAAAAACTAATCCTGTCCGAAACATATAAAAACACAATGTAAAATGTGATAACACTCTACTTTTCTTAATAAATAAATTATTTCAGATCTGGATACATAACTACACTATCTATAATAACCAGTTGATGCCCCGCCCGCGTTGCGGGTCGATGGCCGAATAATGAGCGAGTGTTAAGCAGCTCCTTGACACGGAAAACAATTAAATCAAGTCAACCAATTAAAACAAAGCATTTTTATAGTTTTGCTAAAAAAACTAAAACAATGGCAATATTGTTATTTTTAACAAGGGAAACTTGTATTTTTTGACTAGGGTAAAATCGTAATTTGCCAAAAGCTAAAGTAAGGGCAGTACTGTAAATTGGAACCAGGGGCAAAATGGTAGTTTTGCGCAGAGGCAAATTCGTAATTTTGAAATTGGGGTAACACAGTAATATAAATTTGAATTAAAGGCACAATCGTAATTTTAGGGTGATCCATAATTTTATTTGCAACCGAGGGCAAAATCGTAACTTTGAGTTGGAGCCAAAAACATAATTTTATTTTCAACATGGGAAGAAACATAATTTTAAGCTGAGGGCGAAATCATAATTTTTTACACGGGGAAGAATCTATTTTTAAAGAGAGGGCAAAGTCATAATTTATAGCTGCGGGCAAAAACGTAAATTTCTTTTGAACTGCGGCGAAAACGTAATTTTGAACTGAGTGGCAAATCGTAATTTTGAATCGAGGGCAAAAGCGTAATTTTGAGCTGGGGGTGAAAGCGTAATTTTATTTTGAACGGGAGGCGAAAACGTAATTTTAAACTTAGGGAAAAAACGTAATTTTAAAGTGTGTAAAAAATATTAAACTGTTTGATCTAATAGGAGGGTGTCAGGCCAGCTGCCTGGCACTATTCCCCCAAAATAGTAAATGTAGTATAGTAAATAAATAAATAAATAAACACAATCATTTGGACAGTGTGTTCCATTTAAAAACGTATTTTTAACTATCATTATTTTACATACATTAAAGCAAAGTAATTTTTTAATTTTATGGTATATTTTTTATAAAAATAAATAAAAATTATTTTAATTTAAAAAGACTGATGGAACTAATATTTAATGAAAAAGTTACCACAAAAGCCAAAGTCACTCTCTTACCGCTTTCACACTTTATTAACTTCCAACTAACTAAAAACTTTCACCAAATTATATATATATATATATATATATATATATATATATGGGAGAAGTAAAATGAGAATCATCTTAAGTTGTGAGAATCGTAGGAACCAATATAAGTCATTGATCAAAAGTGTTTTAATGGATAAGATTAAAATCAAATAAAGTAGTTGTAATCATTGTGCTTTAATTAATAAGTTTTTGTTTTATTTGAATAAGGGTAAATTTGTATTTTTACTAAGCTTATTAATGATGGATAATTAAAGTTGTAATCATTGTACTTTAATTAATTTTTGTGATTTAGTTAATGGATTTAATTCATATTATTTTTGAATCATGCAGTAAGAAAATTATTTTACGTAGGGGTTCAAACTTTTTTGCGCGCCAGTTTTAAACATTTTTACGCGTGGGTTCAGATTTTTTTTACGCACGGGTTCAAACTTTTTTACGCGCCGGTTTAAAAAAAAATTTACGCGCCGGTTTTAAACTTTTTTTACGCGCGGTTTTAAACTTTTTTACGCGCGGTTTCAAAAATTTTTTACGCATGGTTTTAAACCTTTTTTACGCGCGGGTTCAAAAATTTTTTACGTGCCGCTTTAAAACTTTTTTTACGCGCGGTTTTAAACTTTTTTTACGCATCGGTTTTAAACGTTTTTTACACGTCGTTTTCAAACTTGTTTTACACGCCGGTTTTCATCTTTTTTTACGCGCGGTTTTAAACTTTTTTACGCGCGGTTTCAAAAATTTTTTACGCGCGGTTTTAAACCTTTTTTACGCGCGGGTTTTAAACCTTTTTTACGCGCGGGTTCAAAAATTTTTTACGTGCCGCTTTAAAACTTTTTTTACGCGCGGTTTTAAACTTTTTTTACGCATCGGTTTTAAACGTTTTTTACACGTCGTTTTCAAACTTGTTTTACACGCCGGTTTTCATCTTTTTTTACGCGCGGTTTTAAACTTTTTTTACGCGATGGTTTAAGATTTTTTTACGCGCCGGTTTAAACTTTTTTTATGCGCGGTTTTAAATTTTTTTACGCGCCGGTATAAAAGTTTTTTTACGCGCGGTTTTAAACTTTTTTACGCGCCAGTTTAAAACTTTTTTACGCGCGGGTTTAAACTTTTTTTACGTTTGGTTTTAAACTTTAAAACAATTTTTTTTACAAAAAACAATTTTTTTACGGGTTTAAACTTTTTTATAAAAAACAAAAAATATTTTACGACAAACAAAAATATTTTATTTTTAAAAAAAAACTTTTTTTACAATTTTTTTTCAAAAATTTTTTAACAAAATTTTTTTTTACGCCAAACATATTTTTAGGCCCCCGACACCCCTATTTAAGGTTTACGAAATTTGATGATCTTACCAAACGAACTCACCCCAAAAATCACGACTCAATAGATGTCTCATGTTGAATTTTAAATAGAAGATAGGGAAAAGATGTGACATGTTGAGTTTTAATAGAAGAGAGAGAAAAGATGTGACGTGTTGACTTTTAAATAGAAGAGAAAGAAAAGATGTGACATGAGAAATAAAAGACTAAAATATCATTTTGATTTAATTTGGTTATGGGTGATGTGTAAATATGTTATTGGACGATATGAGTTCTAATGGTTCTCGCAACTGGGATTGGTTCTCTTTTAAACCGAATCCTACATATATATATATATATATATATATATATATATGTATATATATAGGGATCGGTTCAAGAGAGAACCAAGCCGAGTTGCGAGAACCGCGAGAATCACTCTCCATCAATAAGATAATGACAACCAAAAGGGTATTATAGTCATTTAATCAAAACTATCAAATCATCCATCTCTCCTCATTAAAGTCACTTTTAAAGTCTTTTCAATATCTCTCTTCTCTTTTTATTATTTTGTAAAAAAATTATAAAAAACTTTTTGTAAAAAAAAAGTTTAAAACGGGGCAAAAAACGGGTGAAAAAAACGGGCGTAAAAACGGGGCATAAAAAACTAGACGTAAAAACTGGCGTAAAAAAGTTTTAAAACCGGCGCGTAAAAAAAGTTTATAACCTGTGCGTAAATAAAGTTTAAAATGCACGCGTAAAACCACGCGTAAAAAAAGTTTTATACCGTCGCGTAAAAAAGTTTAAAACCGCTCGTAAAAAATTTTTAAATCGGCGCGTAAAAAAGTTTCTATACCGGCGTGTAAAAAAAGTTTAAACCACGTGTAAAAAGTTTTAATCTGGCGCGTAAAAAAAGTTTTAAACCGCGCGTAAAAAAAGGTTTAAACCGGTGTGTAAAAAAGTGTAAACCGGCTCGTAAAAAAAGTTTAAACCGGAGCATAAAAAAGTTTTAAACCGGCGCGTAAAAAAAGTTTAAAACCGCGCGTAAAAAAAATTTCTATATCGGCGTGTAAAAAAAGTTTAAACCCGCGCGTAAAAAAAATTTTAAACCGGGCCGTAAAAAAAGTTTATAACCGGCGCGTAAAAAAAGTTTCTATATCGGCGTGTAAAAAAAATTTAAACCCGCGCGTAAAAAAAGTTTTAAACCGGGCCGTAAAAAAAGTTTATAACCGGCGCGTAAAAAAGTTTATATACCGCCGTGTAAAAACAGTTTAAACACGCGCGTAAAAAAATGGCGCGTAAAAAATGGCGCGAAAAAACGAGTCGTAAAAAACGAGGCGTAAAAAACGGCGCAAAAAAACGGGGCCTAAAAACGGCGCGTAAAAATATCTGGCGTAAAAACGTGCACGTAATAAACGGTGCGTAAAAAACTGAACGTAAAAAAAACGGCTCGTAAAAATGTTTTTTGTAAAAAAATCTTGAAAAACATCGTTTTTTGTTAAAAAAACCGATTTCAAAATGTTTTTTAATATAAAAAATTCTGATTTCAATAAAAAAACAATAAATATAATAAAAGAAAAATGTAATAAAAACAATAAATACAATAAGACAAAAAAACAAATTTACCAAACTACCCTTTTGGCATTAAAATATATAAAATATAATAAGACAAAAGGATTTAATATTACTTTTAATTACTTTTAATCTCATCCATCCATAATCTAAGATCCAATGGTTAGAAAGTGGTTCTCACGGTTCTCGCAACTGGAGCTGGTTCTTATTTTACCCATCCCCTATATACATACTAAACGTGTAAAATACAATATTTCTTAATGTACGATGCGTACGATAGAAAATAATGTGCGTAATTATTTATAACATGCGTGATTAGGGTTTACCTCATGCGTTATTTATGATTTTGTACATGCGTGATTATGTTAATGTATGATTTCTAATTTTGTTCATGCGTGATCAGATGTTTTTGCACATGCATGATTTAATATCGGACGCATCGCACATGAAAGAATATTGTACGCTATATCTATAGGGTTAACGTAAATGAAAACTTCTACGAGTTTTATGAATTTAGAAAACTCAGCCTTACAAAAAGTTATTTCTAAAAGAAATACCAAAAATTCTAATGTTAACAACTTCTTATAGTGGAATAAAAACGCTTACAGTTGGTGTAAACGCTAATGTCAACAACTTTTTATAGCAACGTAAAAAGGCTGAAAATGCCACTTCAAATTTTTTTTACAACTGTGTTCGTAACATTTTTAATCTACGTGTGTGCAAAAAATAAGAGCAAAAATCGTACGAATAGTCGGAGTTCTCACAACTCAAAGGGGTTTTCTCTTGATCTTGATCATATAGAGAGAGAGAGAAAGAGAGAGAGAGACACACAGAGAGATTGACAAGTCGGGTTTCTCTCACAAAAAAAAAAAACTACTATTGAAGATGTACATGTTTTATTGATTTGGGTACAAGTTTTTTATGCACTTCTGATCTGTGCATCTCTATACCTTTTCCCTATTAAGCAAACACCATCTGGTCAACCATCAGAAACCCCTTCCATTTCTTTGCAAGTTGTTAAAGCACCGAAGCTTTACGGATCGACAACAAACGACATCTATTGTACCTGATTCAAGACACGAAATCATAAAACATAGAAGATAGAGTAGAAGATCTAGAAGAAACTCTTTCATTTCATTGATTCAATCAACACAGATTTACAAAACAAGTATACATCATCTACAAGCTGGTTTAGATTACCAAGATCTAAACCAGCTAGCTTTCTCTCTCTAGAAATGCTCACCTAGAACTCTCTAGAAGGATTGCCAAACCTGCCCTTATTCTCACCTATTCAACATGTATATAAGCTAGACTAGAGCCCAAACCCAGAGAAAACATATTGTTTGGGATACAACAAAGAACCGGAACAACCTATCCGAGTTTACACTAATAATCTCGGAATAAACATAAAGACCTTCTGTTTAACTGATAAACTCGGAATACTTACAATTTTTTTACAAACTCGGAAAAAAATAAAAATGATAAAATGTTCCGAGTTTAACATCATAAACTCGGAACTTACACAATATAAGTAATCCGGAACTTCACTTTATTCTTTGATTTGGTTTATTCTTTGACTTAGTTGACTTTTTGACCAATGCTGATAAAGCGACAGTTACCCGGGCAGAAATTTAACTTACACAAGTCTTCTCCATTCAGTAAAAAGAGAGTGATTGTTTTTAGACACAGTAGAGAGAGAAAACTATAGATTCAAACATAACATAATACATGTTTTATTCTTTTAAGCTCTCTTTAATTTCTCTATGTTTTTTGGATGTTCCATTTTGAGAGTCCGATTCAATTCTTCGAATGTTCATAGTTGTCGCTTATTGGTTTCAACAACTGCCTTCATTCTATGGTCTTCCACATTTGTTATAACGGATCTTGGTAAAAGTTTTGATGTTTTAGAGAAAGAAAAAAGTAGGGTTTTAGAGGGAGGGAGAAGCAAGAAAATCGGAGAAAGAGATGATGAAACTTGGTGAACGATTGTGGTGGTGGCTAGTGCAGTCGTGTGGCGATGAAGGCGGTTGTGGCATCGACAATTTATTATATTTAACTAGTCTTAAACCCCTGCGTTGCCGGTTGGGGACGTAAAACCATGCTAACCGAACGGTGACCAAAGCCGTCGAAAACCGTAAAACATATACACAAATTTATAACACAAGGTGATCAACTGAAACCATACATAAAAATAAGGACGAAAACATATTATATTTTACCGACGGAACTCAGGAAAAAAATCTACATTGAAACATAAACCAATATATATTTATACAGACTGTACATAAAAGAAAGCATGTAAAACTTCAAAAAATAAAATAACACTAAAAAAGTTTTTGAATAATAAAGAGGTTATAACTGTCAATAATTAAGTTAAAAATAATAGAACCTAAGAAAAGAAAACAAGAAAAAACAAAATAAAAGGTAATAAAAAAATATGCACTATTCACTTGATATGCTATGAATTAATATATATATATAATCGATATGATCTATAATTAATTTAATTAATTATAGGATATCAATAAATTAATACATTTATTGAAATAACTATTATACTTTTATAATAACATTAAATACAATATTAGAATATAGCATTTGAATTAGTTTAAGTTCTTTTTTCTTTTCTTACATTAATCTTTTCTCCTTTCAACTCTATATATATATTACCGGTGAATTTTGCTTTCAAGCTTTTGGATTAATATTCTCTTATTCTTTTTTATTCGTTAAGGCTCTATATAGAGGCCAGAGGAAGAGACTTTTATTCACCAAAACTTTAACCATAATTTTCACTCTGAGAACTAAAAGATCGAATAGTGCAAAAATGGGAAAGAAGGTTGTCCAAACAGATATCAAATACAAAGCAGATGTGTTTCTTGACCTCTTCAGATACAAGCCAAGAAACTTGTCAAACTTATCCCCTAGAGTTGCCAGTTGATTGAAGGCGAATGGGGCATCGTCGGATCCACCGTCACTTGGAACTATTTCATTGGTAATATTCGAACTTTGGTACCAGGTTTAAAGTGATCTTGTACTTTTTTAGGATTATCCTTGGCTTTGCATTTACTATTTTTCTTTTCTTAGAAAGTAGTTTGGATTATCCTTGACTTTGCATTTACTATTTTTCGGGTTTCTTGATTATTTGTAGATGGAAAGCCACAAGCTTCCAAACAAGTCATCGACGCGGTTGATGAATCGATCACCTACGCAGAGTTTGAAGGAGATCTGCTGCAAATTTACAAAACTCTAAAATGGGGCGTTCAGGTTGAGCAAAAGGATCATGAAAACAGCTTGGTGACATCTATGGTTGAGTATGAGAAGATTAGCGATGATGTCCCTGACCCGGACTTTCTTCTTGACTTTGCTTATAAGATTACCAAAGATGTCGAGGCTTGCCAGCTCTAATGATCTTGATGAAATGAAGTGATGGGGGAAATTGATCGACAAGAAGTATAACTAATTATGGTTAATAATAATGGTCTATGAGTTACATGCATAATATAAATATCAAATATGTACTGTGGTTTCGTTTTTATGTTGTTTGAAGGTGATGCTTGAATGTGGTGATGTGCATGCATGGGCTTCAACCTTAAGTATGTGTGACATGAATAAACTTGATATAATTAATCTTATATACTTATTTGCGAAGTTCATGCTTCTTAGAGGCTAAAATGGATTTATTAATGAGTTTGGAATATGATATACATAAAGGTACACTCATAATTGTTTACTAATTAAATCTAGTTATCCAAAATTACCTGTAGGCATCCTATCATTCATGAAACGGCACTATAGAGTGCTTTAGTTACACAATTTGCAGATTATTAGTCCGAACTGACTCAATAGTCATTTGTTACAAGAAAAACCGTAATAATAAGTTTCATCAACTTCCACACAACAAGCATATTTACACTACTACACAAAAACATCACTGACATGAATCCATCGGTGAGTACCAACGAAATCCAGTACAATGACAAAAAACCAGGGCCGTCTCCAAAATCATAAGAAAAAAATTTTTGGCCCTGTGCGAGATAAAAATTTGCGCCCTATTCATTAATCCATTATATTTGTTTATTGATTTGGGCCAAGTCATTAATCCATTAAGGATTAACATAAACAAAAAATAACTTAAAAAAACATTTTTTTATAAAAAAACAATTAATGTAATAATAAGATACATTAGTTTTAACAATAATAATGCACTCAAATTTATTAAACCCATACATTAATATAAGTATAATCATGCAGTTCAATTCATTCTCATGCTAATTTTGTTAACAAATACATACACGTGCACGAAATACATTAGTAAAACAAATGAAAAAAAATAGTGAATGGGCTTGAGGGCCCAAGAATAAATGAAGGAAAAGGTTGATAAAGGTATCGAACCAGGGACCTGTTCCTCCACATACACGGGCGAAACCATTGAGTTGCAGCAACATTATTTTTTACGTTTGAGACTAAATACCTTATATATAAATATAAAGTTCTTTTTTTCCAATGGGCCCCAAAATCTTTTGGCCCTGCTTCGATGGCCCACCCTGCACACCCTATAGGTCAGGCTTGCAAAGAACTAATATAAAAATTAAGGTAATACGTCATGTATTACCGCCAGATTATCGACAGACATCATAACCCGAATGAAATCCTTCGTTAAGAGGTTCGTAGATTTAAACAAAGATGAGTCCGGAGTTGGTTTCATGTGTGTGTTTAGTACCTCATGTGCACAAATTTCTATTAATTTATGTATCTAACGAGTTGACGTCACTCCGCGCATTGCTGCGGGATGTTGACTATGAAAGTCTTTAGTATCACTATATAAAATGTGAAAATTCTTTAGTTTATTCAAAAACTTTTTTTCATTTTGTTTATTCTTAGACTAGATTGCCACACTAATCAAAATATTAATAATGAAGTTATGCAAATAAGTTGGATCAAAAGCAAATTATATTTTGCAAAAAAAAAAAAAAAACGATCAAATAGATCACGATGTAACTATAAATCTCCCTTGACCATTGATTAAGTAAATCCATACACTCTTAAAGAACATATATACACCAAAAATCTTAAAAGAGCCCCTTTGTATGATAAAAAGGAATAAAAGTGGACACCTCCCAGCACTTACTATGTCCATTCAATATATCCAACAATAGTAAATTATATCAGATGTAGCAAATGACATTCTTCATAAATGGTGCATCCCAAATGCTACCTAACTTTACACAATAAAAAACAATGAATGTATCAATAGAACCAAAAATAAGGCCACATATTAGACAGACTTTAGGCCTAACTATAATTCAATTTCTCCTTTTCAGTTCATCGATTTCCATCCCAATTCCCAAACATATACACATATGATGCCCTCTACAACAACAAAACATATAATAATTTTAATGCTACTAACGTTAACCGCTTGCTGTAAAATTACGATGAAACCTAAGCACGATATGTCTGCAATGACAGCAATCAACAACTCCCTCCTATAACTTAAAAACTATGAAAAGTCACACCACATCTAAAACTGTAGATAATTCTATAGTTAACATGTAATAGAAATTGAGTAAAAAGAAACAATAACCATTCTGGAAACAAAAATGTCTCTCTTAAAACCCTAAGCAGAACATCAATCCTAAGTTGGAAAAGTTTTACATAATTAAAACGCATTTTATCAACGATCGATAAGAGGTTTACTAAACAATGCATAATTGAATAAAAATTATACCTATAAGTACTGTAACAATCAAGTATAAATCAATGAATATGGTATATATGAAAAATTATTACAATTATTAATTAATATGGTATATATGAAAAATATATACAGATCATAATTTAATAACTAAAAGGGTATATATGTAAATTATTTAGAGTAGAAATGGTGGATTATGCAAACATTATTGTCAGGCTAGTTAAAATAAGCTTTTTTTATCCAACCATGCAAACGGTGGGATCATTCAAACGATGTGGTTCTAATGCCAATCATTTAAAAGCGGGATAATGGGAACGGTGCACGATGGGATGTTGCAAATGGTAACTTTTGAATGAATCGGTGACTTGCGTTGAAGTGATGTGATGGTTTGTTTAAAGGCCCTAAGTTGCTAATTGTGTGTGTATAATATATATACATATATAATATCATGTCTTAATTTGGAATCTCTAATAATGTAATCACCTTCAAATCCTTCAACTGCATATGAATAAGATTCCGTCAAATCCTTCCCTGACTATCATCCTCTTTCTTTATTCTTTTACTCCTAGAATAAGCAAACTGTTTCATTTTCTCTGTCTCGTTCTCAAAATCACTTTTGTCACCTTCTTCAGATGCTTCATAATCTTTATTCTTTAAATGTCCAAAGAAACCTCTATAAGGTGCAACCTACTCCTCCGGCTTTCCTTTGTAAGAATTCAGTCTTTCAAGAGTAATGTTGTTCATGTGCTCAAGCTCCATCTTGTCTTTCTCTCGCTTCTCAAGATCTTTAAGTTGATTGTCAATCAGCATTTGCACAAACCTCAGATACATTAACCATCTTGCATCAGGTTCAGGCAAAGACCAACTATGGCACTCATCAGGAAATCTATTGCAATTTGCAACATCATATCCACATTTCTTGTGCCCTAAGCAATGTATCACCACATGCATTAAACACTTGTAGGGCCTTGATACACAACTTTTTGCGTAGCTTGTAATATTTAGTTCTCCATTATAACCCATCCTTGAAAGCACCCTTTCACTGTCGTTCGTCAAGTAATTCTTGATCATTTGGCAAATCCTTAAAATTCAGAACTTCATGGATTAGTGCCTCAGATATTATAACTTTCTTCATTTGGACTGTTGAATAAATCTTTAGTGGATTTATTTGACACTCTACTATAGCATTCCAACAAAATTCTCTGATAATAGATTCATAAGGCATACAGTCTTCTGTGATTGCTTTATAGATTCTTGATCATTTTAAGAACAGCATCATTCGTTTAAATGGTATAGACTTCTTATCAGGCTCGTTCAAGAATGCAGTAATATTGTGTTTAAGATCCTTATCCTTGATGTTTATAGCATGCACCATCTGCAATAAAAAAACAACACATATAAAACTGACGACTTATAAAATTTCAACACTTCGAAATTTCTCTAACACTTTTCAAGCGAATGGCATGGAACGTATGAACAATCTGAACGCATGACTGATATGAGTGCATGACAACATCAACGTATGAGACATTTAAACGTGTGAGACCTTGAGCGTATGAGTTATTATAAACGTATGAGACACATGGAGCGTATGACATGTTTTGAAGCGTATGAGACTTATGTGTGTTGACCTTTTTTGATTGAATGTTATGTTCAACCGCATGAGTCATATGTACGTATGAATCCTGCGTTTGAACAATGTAGCAGTTTTGTCTAATTTCAAACTTGTCAAATTTGATCATTTTGACATGAAACAATTAATCAACAACAATCAGATATGATCCATAATCAAAAACACCTTATCAATTTTATCAGTTAAACTATCAATCATAACAGTATTTAAGATATAGGGTTTCGTTTTTGAGTTCAGTCGATTTAGATGAATTAGACAATGATAATGGTCATATGATATACCAAAATGCTCGTTTTTGTCCTGTGATCGAAACCCATACTCTTATTTCAACATGCATAACTTATATCTAATTAGATCTGATTTTTCACTTATGAACATAATATGTGCATGAGCTTTGAACTTTATATATCCAGCATATCAGTCATATGCACGGATGACTCCTGCACGTGTATGAGTCACTCGCATGACTCCTGCGCGTGGGATGTCTTCTCCATTTGAAGAACCATTTTTCTGATTTTTCAATTTAGTCAACTTTCAACACGTTTGTTTAACCAAGTCCAAGTTAACGACATTGGTTTAACGTTTCAGTATGCAACAATCTGATGTTTTCGTTGGTTTAACCATGACCTTGACTTCACATTTTGTGATGAATTTTCAGTTTTTTATCAGCACATTCAAACCAAACTTTTCAAATTCCAATTTTTAATTTAGCCCCCAGCTAGTTGTGCAAAAGACTCATCTATCAGTTTAAAGAAAAAATTAGTATTCCAACATCGGATATCAAAAATAAGTTGAAATGTAAAATCTTTTTGGTTTTTCACAAACTTAAACAAATTGAAAATCTTTTTGGTTTTGAAATATAAACTATTTACAGAAAATTTTTTTGTGGTATTGTGCGAGAGGATCATATCAGTTTCTTTAAGACATATCAGTTGTATAGTTAAGCTTTAATACATATACAATATCAAACAATTCATGTCGATTGTCAGTATTGTTTATCCACTTAAATTCAATCATATTTATATCTCAGGTATTAGGTATTGCTTAATAGGATACAAATTAGGTATTTTAAAACATATTAACCAATGGTTCCCACCACACGACATACTCCCGTATCAAGATATGCACAAGAATATCATCTTACAGGTAAATATATATTCAATTTACATTTGTAGGGGAATGTGAAAGTTCCAATGATTCAGGATAGTACTACCGTACAGACAAAGAGTAGGAAAACTCATATGTTCAAATTGTTGGGTTAATTGGGTTTGTTTACGGGTCGGCATGTTATCGGGTTAGCGTTTCGGGTCAGAATATTATTAACCGGTCAGAAATATGGGTAGTCAAACAACTTAATTGATCGTGGGTTATTGGTGGAAAACTTGGTCATGGGTTATTGGAGAAGAAATATGGACTGTTGTAGAAATTCGAAGTCACGGGGCATGCAAACTTTACGTGGGTTGTTTAGAATTAACTTAGCATGTGATGTTTGTGTATTTATTATAAATAGTACTAAAAGTTGATGTAAGCTCCACCACTTTTTTTTCATTCCTTCCTCTTGCAAATTTACTTCTGCACTGTTACGTGGTACTGTGAGTTAGTGTGGGTTTGAACCAACACAAATCACATTGTTATTTTGTATTTTGCAAGAAGTAGTTTTCCAATTGTTGATGTGTTATTGAGTCTTACCAAGGACGTAGTTCCAATTGGTGATGGATCCGAGGGCATGCACCCCATTCACCTTCTTGTAACTCACAAGTCTTTAAGTACTCTGGGGCTAAGATCACAAGGTCAGCTAGGTGTTGTTTATTTTTTAAGAGGTAAAATGTCTGCAGTCTGCGGACCACATCTGCAGACGTCTGTTGAAGAAGAGGTGGACCAAACGTCTGCAGTTGCAAAAAGAAGACTGTTTGTTTTTTAACATATATAGACTTCTAAAATAAACTGGTGGTGGTGTACGGACAACCTTCTTCCCACTTAAAACAATTATTTTCACACTTATTCAAGCTCTCTGTGGAAAGCTTTGTGATGAGTAATTCTAGTCTCCCTTAGCCCTTTAGATAGAGCTAGCTAGTGTTTACTTTAGAAACGGATAGAAAGCTGAAAAGGAGTGTGAATTTACAAATACTTAAGCCCAATCCACCATCAGAAGCTGCCACAGGACCTTCATTATTCATGTAATTCACTGAATGGTGGTGGATCAAAACTCAAAAGCATCAAACCAGGGTGGCTTGGTGGTCCCCTATTTTTTGATGTTAATTTGTTACCTAAAAGATGCAACTTGTAACCCAAAAGATATTCCACAAAAATAGACATGGGAATATGAGAACATCAAATTATCAATCATGCTGTTCTTGGATCAAAGAGTGTACTAGATTCTTGAACAATCGATTTTGTTTAGGTTATTAATTTTGCAGTCATCAAATTTCGGTCGCTAATGTTGTGACCATTTCTTTCGTTATTTTTGTAGTGTTTACTTTTATAATAAAATGTATGAAGGCATGATTATTGATCCGATGCTTTGTATTTAGTGTTATAAGTGTTCTTGATTATTTCCAGATGAAAAGCCACAAGCTTCCAAACAAGTTCTCGGAGCCGTAGATGAGAAAAACAAATCGATCACCTTTCGAGAATTTGGAGGAGATCTGATGCAAATTTACAAAAGCATAAAATCGAACATTCATGTTGAGAAAAACGATGAAAACAGCTTGGTGTCATGGACAGTGTAGTATGAGAAGGTTAACGAAGATGTCCCTGACCCTGACTTGCTTCTTGATCTTGGTTATAAGATTACCAAAGATATTGAGGCTAGTCAGCTCTAATGATCAGGATATTGATGAAGTGATGGTGGAAGTGTACAAATACAGTTACAAATACATGCATGAATATGTGTGGTTTCTTTTTTAAATATGTTGTTTGAAAGGATGCTTGAACTAGAATTAAGCAATCCCCTTGTGGCGGGGCTTAAAACCATGCCAAATAGCACCAATGCCACACCACCGCCAAGTGTCAACGACCACCAACATGAAGTTGCGGCGTGTTAATGGGAAGATTAGACCGAAACGTAAAACATATAAAAAACAACTAAGTCGATCTAGGATCCGTGCGTTGCGACGAACCTGTCAAATGGGAAAAATAGACGTAACAACGTTGAACCGCACGCATGTTGCGTTGCTTAATCGCAAAATTTAGTACGAAACACATAAGAAAATTTTCTAAAGATGAAAAGTGTAGAGAATTAAAGTTGAAAGTAAAAAAGTTGTGAGGTTAAATTGAAAAGAATGAAAAGTTTTGGGTTATAAGTAAAAAATACCAATTTTGTGAGGGTTAAAATAGCAAGAAATGGAAAGCTTTGGGTTAAAAGTGAAATTTCCACAAAACATATAAAAAACAACTAAGTCGATCTAAGATCCGTGCGTTGCGACGAACCTGTCAAATGGGAAAACTAGGCGTAACAACGTTGAACCGCACGCATTTTCCGCTGTTTAATCGTAAAAACACAAGAGAAAATTTGCTAAAGATGAAAAGTATAGAGAACTAAAGTTGAAAGTAAAAAAGTTGTGAGCTTAAATTGAAAAGAATGAAAAGTTTTGGGCTATAAGTAAAAATACCAATTTTGTGGGGGTTAAAATAGCAAGAAATGAAAAGCTTTGGGTTAAAAGTGAAATTTCCACAAAACATATAAAAAACAACTAAGTCAATCTATGATCCGTGCGTTACGGCGAACCTGTCAAATGGGAAAATAGGCGTAACAACATTGAACCGCACGCATGTTGCGCTGTTTAATCGCAAAATTTAGTACGAAACACAAGAGAAAATTTGCTAAAGATGAAAAGTATAGAGAACCAAAGTTGAAAGTAAAAAAGTTGTGAGGTTAAATTGAAAAGAACGAAAGTTTTGGGCTATAAGTAAAAATACCAATTTTGTGAGGGTTAAAATAGCAAGAAATGGAACGCTTTGGGTTGAAAGTGAAATTTCCACTTTTTTTTTAAAACCACCCATAACATATGGTAGATACTAAAGTTGCTAATTAAGAGTATAAAAATGTGCAATTATGCTCTTCAACTTCAAAAATGTGTGACATGAATAAATTAACTTGATATAAATGTAATAAATATTTGCAAAGTACATGTTTCCTAAGAGGTGAAAATGGGTTTATTACAACACTGATTTCTACTTAGATTTGTTGGTAAACATTATATGTATTGAGTGGTCATAAGTGCAAATTTTATAAAAGAGGGTATATTAATTTAGATACTAAAAAACATAACACCGTCGTTTTCTAGATTAGTTAACGCTCTCGTATGTGTAAAAGAGGTCTCAAGTTCATATCCAACTACTAAAACAGGTTATGGTTCAACCGCCACCCTCCTAACTTCACTTGGCCAATAACATAGCGACCTAACCCAATTACCCAGTGTTGTGTCCGTTCCTCATCGATCCATCTAGTCTGTCAGGTTCAGTTATGAAAACCATGACTAACGCGCTAATTATTCAACATTTTGTAAGAACGGATAACTCACACCCATTTAAACATATTCCTAAACCGGCACTAATTCCACCTCAAGATTATAACCCTTAACTGTTAGGGAGGAACATATTTACTACGCATTATGTTGGCTAGGCCACAAACCCTTTCTTAGCCAAAATCAATTTTTCAAAAAAATCTAAGATTCTTATCCAAAACATTTTTAGTGGTTATATTCAATTTGACCATAATCAATGTTTATGACACAAAGGCTACAAACCCTTTCTTAGCCAAAAATCAATTTTTTAAAAAAATCTAAGATTCTTATCCAAACATTTTTAGTGGTTATATTCAATTTGACCATAATCAATGTTTATGACACAACTTTCCAAAATATACCAATCTATATCTAAACTGCTCTATTTTTATCAAAATAAAAATGAAAGGATTTTCTCTAAGGGAATAGGTTGGTGGTAAAATGATAGGTTCAAAGTACAGATTTGGTATGATTTTAGCCGTTCAAAAAATTGAAAGGATTGCCAGAGTTGCCACTTCACCACTTAAACAACCTAGTCATCACTAAGCAAGAATGAAAGGGGTGCCAATGGGCTTCTCGTTACAACAGTAACGGGCGTGAAGGGTATGAAGGTGGGGGCCACTTGCAAACCAACCAATCATATATTTTCTTTTTCCTATTTATTTTTTTCTTTTGTTTAACTTTTAGGTTAAACAATTCCATCTAGGTGAAAATGGGGTTTAGTTAAAGGTTACTACCTACATGCCAATGAGTTGTAACTTTAACAATTACACGTAGTCTAACATGCAAGTATATCATTAAGGTAGGTTATATAAATTAAACATATAATCATCTCTAATAGCATTTACGAGCTAAAATATTTATAAACCCACTTAAATTTCAAAAATTTGGGAAATTAGAGATACACACTTGTCAGGTGAGTGCTTATCTACTCGATTCGCTTACCAATTGTGAACTTAAAATTTAAGAATGTGATGAACCATTGTGGTGTAATAACTAGCTTGATCCGATATTGTGTAAATATGTGTTAAATTGTAACAAACCTCCATACTAGATTTCATGATACTATAACTGAATTGAAATGTTTTTTCATTGTTAGAACATTGTAGCATGCTTAACCGTAAGATGGGGAAATTACAACAAAAGATGCACAGTCGCATGGGCGAAGCTTTTAAGGGGGAAAGGGCGGCCAACCCCCGAACTTTTCGCTCAGTAGTAGAGAGCATGTAGTTTTCGTATAGAAATTTTTGGGTATATACCTTTTCGACCCCACCGTTTTGTAGAAATTTTTAGGTCCGGTAACTTCCGTCCCCCTCGGTTGGAAATCTCAAGCTTCGCCACAGAAGTCGGAAATAGTTTGGAACTTTTAATCATGTGATGATTTGTTGCAATACATTTGATGAATTAAAAGCTATATTATGTTATTAACAATATTTAGAAATGCCGGTTATCATATTTGATTAGCGGAGGACCCAACTGTTAAGTACCGGGGGTCCAACTTTTTATTTTTGTTGGTGTTATATTGTATGTACCCATTTTTAATATGCAATACAAGAGTAACCCCGATAAAAAGAAATATTGTTTATGTCACTACTAGAAAACTGACTATCAGGGACCAATTCTTAAACGATGGACCCATATATACACCGATAGGAAAGCTCAAAAAAAGATGCAACTTTCACCTCCTTTGAATTGAATTTGAAGATTTTCTTGACTTTTCGAATAAGATAATTGCGAGTTGACGACAATGATGACAAAAATCATACTAAAATTTAGGTTTTATACAATTTTGAGAAAGCCTAGATTATGAATAATATGAACATTTGGAGTGCAACTTTTATCTTTTAATAAACGAACCCAAATCCTAATTCCTGTTGAGGTTTACAAATCATACAAACACCAACCAGAACATCTGCTTTACAGTTTACACTACCATGAATCAATGAATATCACAAAAGTAAATCAAAGAAGTTGCCAGTCATCTTGTGCAGAGCCTTCAGCATCATCAGCTGCATCGAAGAAATCAGCCTCGTGACTCCTGCTTGATTTAGGTGAATGGCGAGACTGGGTCACTGTGAACAGCGGTGCACCGTTTGATTCTGCAGCTAGCTCAGATGCCCGTGAACAAAAATCATCAAAATCAGCTGGAGAACAGAAAAAGAAAAAAAATGTCCAAACTTATTTTAGGTTGATAAAACCATGAACATGATCTCAGTTATCTAGTTTGAGGTGCCACGTCGGTGAAAAGGTCAACATGGTCAAAGTAGCCCTTAATCATTTACATAAACTATAACATTTTATAGAATGAGTACCTTTGTCTCGGCAATAAAATCCAATGGCCAATGATGGATCAATGGATTCAAGAGGAATTTGGCGTATAACACTGCAAATGTGAATTTATAAGAATTCAAATTAATGAAAAAAAGGTTAAATTATAGAAAACATGACTTGTTCGTATAAGTACATACTTGCAGTGATATGATGAGGTATCCGCTTCCAGATCATCCTTACTGATATTAACCGCCTGAAGATATAATACAGAAACAGTAAACGTCACAAAACTACACCTAAAGAACAAACATTCGTATTCAAAATGAGGAAAAACAGCACCACTATTCTGGAACAGTTATTGTAAATCTGTATTTTAGATCATTGAGCAAAATAAGCTGTAATACGAACACAACTAAAGTTATTTTAGATTTTTACCTGTTGAACTTCATGGGGATCAAGATAGAAACCTTTATCATCTTGCCCGCCAACAAGATACGTAGAAGCACCGGGCCTACCGCCTAATATCCCGAGGCTCTGTGGAAAGGTAAATGTGGCAGCCAACAAAGGTAGATACCTGGTTATATAAAAAGTCAAACGCAATATTAAAGTCAAGTCAACAGCCAAGAAAAGCTCATTAATTACAATCAATAGTAAAATGCCATTTTCGTCCCTGAGGTTTGCCCAGTTTTGCAACTTTTGTCCAAATGTTTGTTTTTTCGCATCTGGATCCAAAAGGTTTGAAATCTTGCCATTTTTATCCCGCTTGTTAACTCCATCCATCTTTCTTTCCGTCTTTTTAGTTAACTTAAAGGGTGCCCTTTAAGTTAAGAAAAAAGACGGACATACCCCTGACTTAACGGAGAAAAATGAATGGAGTTAACAAGCCGGATGAAAATGGCAAGATTTTAAACCGTTTGGATCCAGATGCGGAAAAACAAACCTTTGGACGAAAGTCACAAAACTGGCGAAACCTCAGGGACGAAAATGGCATTTTACTAAATAATAATGAAACATTATGTACCTAGGGTTTACTTTGTCAAGACCAAGGACCAAAGGAACCAGCAAGAGGATAGGTGACCATTCAATTTGGTTTTTTGAAAATTCGGAACAATTTCTTGACGCATCTTCAATGCAAAGAACTGGTGCACCACCGCGTTCACCGTCTTCGTCTCCAGAGACGACATAAATGGCCATTGGAAATGACTTATCTTGAAGTCCCTCTTTCTCTATTTTAGAACGTATAAGTGTTTCCCACCTGCGACACATGGCGTATGGGCCCACCCATGATCCTGGAGCAAGGGCGTAACTCTCGCCAGCTTTAACAAGATTGTGAATGGAGAAAGGTGAATCCTCAGAATCACCAAACATGTGTAGTATTTCTATATAGTCTCGATCAAATGGCTGTGCATCGTTAATGATAAAAAGGCTTAGCATTTAAATAGAAATTCAACGATTTCTATAAAAGAATCGAAAATTCCAAATGATTTGAAAATTTTAATGTCACCTGGTGCAAAGGTTTTCTCCAAGATCTACCTAGTCGGTGAATTAGCAACGCCTGTCCACATGGAGATATAGTTAAACTGATCCTCAAGGTTGCTTAATAAGTTCACACTGTAATCGATATATGCTCTTTCAAGAATATAAAAAATACCTGAGCAACTAGCATCTGACTGCTTCGAAGCATGCAACCCCAATGTACATCGCTTGAGTACTTCGAATCGCCAATAGACACGAAACCTGCATATAACAAACGCTATTATCCGCCCTCATCAGCACAATAATGTTTTGTTTTCAAAAGGAAACACTCGAAAAGAGATACCTTTACGGTATGTCATCAAAATTCTTGAACAAAAATCTTCAGAAAACGCAGCATATCCATTGCTATGAACAGCTTCTTGCGAAGGATCTTCCAAACATATCTTGTAGCAAACCCCTAGAAGCCATATATCACTTATCGAGTTCGAAACAGTAGTCCTGTACCCCAAAACACGCTCCTGAATTCTCCTCATTGAACCACCGTTCATAACTCTCTTCACAACCTCACTCCAACCATGGCTTCTAGTACCGGTTGCTTGGCTCTTCTTATGGCAAACCCTAGAATCACTATGCGTATTGAAAACCGAAAATGCATATACCAAGAACACCAACCACAACAAAGACTTCGATGATCTACGGTTTCTTGCTCCTGCCTCAGCACTAACTGAACTACAAATCCTATCTGAACAATCAGTTGAAGCTGTATCAGTCCTATCAGATATATAATTCTTCATTACCTAACCATGAGCTGCACCACAATTATCACATAACATCTTAAATTATATGAGTACTAATTTGAAACTTAAGTTACCTGTTGCGATAGTTTACGTTCAAACAATCTGTAATCAATTTCAACTAACATTTCTAAATCATTTCACCTATAAAACAAATTTAAAACAATACATACACAACGCATACACATACAGCTACAAATTACCGGTCAAATAAGCAATAAATTAGCCAGTACAATCACACAGCATTGTAAATACTATGAGTACTAATTTGAAACTTAATTTAGGGTTAGAACCTGTTATGATGCCTGAAAGTTAACAATAACAGCTCAAATTGACAATCTGTATTCAAATTCAACTAACATTTTCTAAATTATTCCATCTATAAAACAAATTTACAACTATACATACACAATTCATACACATACAGCGATAAATTAACCAGAGTGATTACAGAATTAAACAATCAAAAGGCTAAAACGTGAATATGATGAATCGAGTTGACGATAAGCAAATTTGTTGAAGAAACAGTTGAAATTGTATCCGAAAAATCGGAAACTTACCGGTGGAATAAACGATTTTGTGTGTAGATTTGAAACCCTAATTGTACGTATATGATCATATATGTATCTGCAATTAATGGAAGAAAGGTTTAAACACTAACGCTTAATGGCTACCTGCACAAGCTAGGGGTGACAGCGACGTACTCGAGTTTTAACGCCTACGATTATATGTACATAGCCACTTAACCAGTTTCATTCAGGCTATGAAGAAAGCTTCTTCTAAGAATAAAAAATATATTAAAAAACTTAAATAATATAAAAATAGGAATTTTATTATGATAACAGAGTTTGAATCGCAAGAAAAAAGATTATAAATGGAAACAAATATACAATTTTAAGAGTATAAAAGATATTATGATGGGTAATATGATACGATATAATATAACAAAAGTTGTTAGGGACTTACTGTATATAAATAAGTTATTTTGTTAGTTGATGATTTCTTAGTATGTGTAGTGAAATCATGTCTCGTTTCACATGGGGTGATTGTATTGGTTGTTGCACGTGGTGCACATATATATCCACACATTCTAGACTCAAGTTCGTTACCACACTCACGCATGAGCCCTTAACGCCCCTAATAGGCGCCTCCGATTGTTGACTAGGACAAACGCATTTGTCCAATATACAAGCACATGATCCAGTTGCACACGACTTTGTTGTGAGGTCCACGTAGTTGTGTTATCTCGCATTAATTTTGTGTTGCACCATAATGCTATGCGTTGTATATAGTCGTGTGCTAGCATGCTTAATAGAAATGGCATTGTGTGTCACACGGTGTTGTATAGATGTAAATAAATACCCATCATACAAAATTGTAGATTTTCTCATAATGAGTTAATTACGGATGTAATCTTGTAGTTTATCAACTTTCGAAAAAAGATAAATATGTTTTTAAATGTTTTGAAATGGCTTTTGACTCTTGACCCCCTTTTATAGGCATTAGCCTTGTGATCCTGAAATACTCTTTTAGCTAATACCTAAAGGAACTAAAGATTGATCGAATTAAGTTGCTAAAGCTCGGATTTTGTATAAGTTATGTGATGAACTTTTTTATGGAGTGGACAACATCTGGTTAACATTTGCACCTGTTTTTCAATATGTGATATATCGCTTGAAAGCTAAGGTTGGATCTTTTATAAACGTGAATCCTTTAAAAGTATTTCATTACATTTATTATTTTGTAAGTTTTGCAACCATATTTAGAATACTCAATTATTGATAAACTAATTTAATATTATTATATATAACGGATTGACAAAATACAGGTGTTACAATCACGTGTTGTTTTAACGGGCATCGTGTGGAGTTCTTGTCCTAGTAGGTACTTAAAAATGTCCGCATCAACAGAAAATAAATTATTCTTTGTGATCAGCATCAAGTTTTAAGATTGGACAAAGTCAGATGCAATAATGACCGAACAAGTATGAAAAATTATATACAACAAAGTACAAAACAACATTATGATGGTTAGCTACTAATAAACTTGATAAAACTGATATATCAAATTTATTATATGTTGATGTTCAATACTTTAGTCAAATTTGAACAGAACAGACGTAAGATATGGTTGGTTGTATTTGCGGATCATTAAGACATTAACCATTGTCGTCTTCAATTATTTTGCAATCCTATATAGAAACAACATTATAAGGGTGGTGTTAAAAGAAACATCATCCCTAATAATGTACATCAGTCCACCTGTCACATCATATGGGCCGTATGACATGACGAAAGAAGGTCGTACAAGTTGAATGGGTTTGTTAGGGTCACATCAGTCATTTATTTGACAGTCAAAACATCATACAGGATGTATGATTGGGTCCTCATACGACCCGCATTTACCATACAACCTGTATGACACATTAGTAATGTCTGGATAATGTCAGTCGTATTTGTTTAGGTGTCCAGTTATAATGTGCTACTACATATCGATTAACTGCATCATAATGTATTACGAGTTATTATTGATCATAGCTTAACCTAAAATAAAAATTAATTATATAAAAATATATATGTTTATGTGGGGTTCTAGGATGGTTAATGACTTAATGGGTATACATGATTTTCGCATTAATCAAACTTGACATCCACATTAGTTGATAGATTGGATATGTATGGGTTTCCACTTGGTCCAAGTAGCAACTTATTAGAATGAATTTTCTTCTCAAGGTATCGTTCGGTCCAGGTGTCATTCGGTTTCTCGGTTCTTACCCTAACCCAAAACCCGCATGATGATACATTTTGGAATTGACACCCAACCAACCTACATGTAACCCTCGTTAGACACTCTGAGATAACAATCTCACCCATCAACATATGTCATCTATGCTCCCACCGCCATTGTGTAACCGCCATTAACACATTGAAATATCGACATGAGCATACCATTTGTCTATAGGGGTGAAACCGTTCTAATACCACATGTCACAAACCCATGTTTATAACCTCACTATATGAAACTTAGTACTTGATCTTTATATGTATTCAAAGACAAAAAAGGAACATGAGATTATATTATAAGAACACTTGTGTTTTTATTCTATGGAAGGACTTATTATTCCACAATCTACAGTGTCATTACTTTCTCCTAACGTTTTTTTGTCGTCTCATGTTTCAATCATCTTTGATAAAGTTATATTTATCGTTTAAAAAATGATAATGGGTCTTCTATTTGTAAATTAACAATGAGATAATATAGTTAATTTAGTAGTGAAGAATCTTTCATGATTGTAGGACTTTTATTACAAATATAAAATTATGAGTCACATCATTGTAGTTTAACCATCCAAGTAGTGATTTAGTAACTTGATTTTTAGCTTTCCCTAAACAAGTTCATACCAACTACACATTTTGTAAAACGAACTATACCAATAACAAACCCCTACCACACGATACCCTTTTTAGTTTCGGTGATCTAAATGATCAACGGCACGCCCATATCCAACTTTGCCAAAAATGGACGACATTCTAACTTAAGAACCGACACATAACGTTGTAATTTTCGTTTCACATGCAATATACATGTTGTGAACCTACAACTTCACTCTTCTTCGTCTTCACAAACTTCCTTACAGTGCTTCAAGCGAAGATGACATGTTAATTAAACAAAACACGCAAACATAAAACATTCAACACTTCAAAACACTCATATCCCCGTCTTAGCATTTAAACCTTAACAAAGAACTGAACCACTATGTATACATCAATGTGGTTTAAAATAACAACCCAGTTGACTATTGACTGAATTTGAAACCTGATAACTTACACAACTTATAACATTCTTACTTGATTCCACTAATTCTCAGCTGCTGCTACAGCATTCATGCCGCTTGCTCCACCATTGGCAAGTGAGTCCTTGCTCACATTGTATGGAGCCGAAGCCATCACTCTGTATAAGCAAATAAATATTTAATTAACAAAATTTATCTTCAATAAACCGACACTCGCTCTTGATGGTAATAAAATAGCCTTGATGACTATACCTTTCCTTGCGCTTCTCAAGGAACCGAGCCAAAGATGCTTTGCGCGCTTGGGGAACAGCTGCATACGACAAACTTATCGTCAACTTCTATTTAAACAAACAAAAATCTATAAAAATCTTGAAATTTATATAACTTAAAAACACGCTACCAGATTGCATCACTTGTTCAAGTGAGTTGATAACTCTCGGAGTATCCACTTTGCTAGAAGGACCCACGGAGCCTTTAACTGTTTTAGCACCTTCATCTTTGTTAGTGGGTCCCACATGGTGTGAGGACACAGACATCGGGCTCGAGATGGCTGAGCAGGGTTGCGCATTAATTGGTTGCGCCACGTAAACCACGTCTCCTACAGGCGTTCTTGGAATGGGAACCGCAGCTTGAACCCGTGGCTGCGGTGTGCTTGCAGAGGCACCATTTCCCGCCAAGAACATGATAGCTTGAGCCTGTATAAAATAGTCAACACAACAATCAAGACTCGAGCTTTTTTCATCGAGACTTGAGTTTGACTCGTCAAACACAAGAAAGATTTTATACCTTCTCAGGGGAGATATCATCGTACACGTTCACCATTCCACCATAAAAGATGGTCAGCTGAGCAGGAGCACATGAAGGCTTGGAATTAAACCTTCAAATGAAAAAATAATAAAGAATAAGCTGCACTTCTCATGCGTTGTATTAAATAATAAGAATTGACTAGCCAGCTATAAATGGGCCATATGTAAATAGTGTTTGGATAATTGGATGTGCTTCTGCTGTTCAAAATTAAGGTAATCTAATGATTGAATATCGGGCGTTACGCAAATTCCAATATTTTAAGATTTGATTGATCCAGTGACCAAAAAACATTTTTTTTAAATGACAATTTGACGCGCGGAAGTGAAAGTCGGATAAAACTACACAAAATCCATACCATGGCTCAGTGGTTCCAGCAAGAAAGGAGCCAATAGATGGAACCGAAACACCATGTTGCTTAATGGGTGCACCACCAAACTGAGCCCTGTAGAAAGGGTGGCTCACGGAAATAGGAACCGCTTGCTTAGCATCACTGATCATTTGCACAGAAAATGGACTCTGTTGCATGGGATAAGTAGCCATTAAAAAAAGAGTTCTAACTTGTCTACTAGATCCAAAGCTCTATATAGTAATATAAACAGTAACCCAATCAATATTTCACTCGCTCGCTTCCAAAGAGGAAACCGTATGACACAAATGACTAATTACATTTTAAAACACCCTACTTGACATTTCTGTTCCAAGAAACCGACTTTTATGTTTGATTAATGCAAATAAAACACCACGTTTAACAACCCGTTCCCAAATTGAATCATTTTCTTCAAATCTTTTGCAAAATATATTGGTTTCTTTAAAACAAATTGTCCCGGAATGCTTATCAGTCGGATAAGATACAACTCTACTATACATCTGATCATCTTATACCAAGAAAACCTTTGAACAAATAAATTCATGATCATAAACACAGAACCTAATTAAACAAAACTATGCATCCATTACAAAATCTGGTAATAAACATACCTGAACTTCACCAGCCTGACGGTTAACATCGGCACCTGATACATAACAAATCAACACAAATCAAATTTAATTATTAATAATCTTCACAAGCAACCGTTAAAAACAGAGATCTTGTACCTGACAGAGGCCAGTTGGCTGCCGAGCTCTTTGAAAACACTACATGTAATCAAAATCCCCAAATTAGAACAAACAGCAACAAACTAAACCCTAATTACTAAAATTAAACAAATATTACAAAAAAGGTAATTAATTTACACAAAAGAGGATAGTTCTAATTAGGTAAAACATTAGATTCAACTTCCAAATAAAGCAAACATCAAACTAACATAAAACACCACATGCAATAAAATAATTTCATCCAAAATTAACCCAAATCACAACAAAAATAAAGATTCCTAATTTCAAACTGTCACATAATTCACCAGATAAGTTCTGATTAGGTTAAAAAGTGAACAAATTCGAACAAAATTAAACAAAATCAGTTCTAATTAGGCTAAAAACTGAACAAATTCGAACGTTAAAAACTGAACAAAATTGAACAAAATCGCACCTGATTCCTTACAAACTTCAACAGCTTCTTCTTTCACCACAACCACCGAATCTTTCGAATTCAAACCCATGAAATCTCGTTCCATAGTTCCACTACAAGATTCCGATTCCAATTTCATCAAACTTTCACCCGATCAAAAACGCCCAAAATCTCACACAACTCAAAACCCTAGAAAAAATCTTAAAAATTTGAAAAATCTTTGAATTACCTTGAAGATTTTCAACTCAAAATTGCAGCGAGCGAAAGAAATGCTTCTGACTTGCAAAATCTAGAGAGAGAAATTATAGAGAGAGTATAGAGAGAGAAAGTAGAGAGAGAAACAGAGGATGTGATTTATAAACTTCATGTGTGTGTATGTATAGTTTTATTAATTTTTATTATTAAAAAAAGATGATGTTGATGAGCCGGTAACTGACCACGTGTTTAAAACTCGCACACATAGCTGTCTGCAATAGCGGAAAACCGTGATCTTATCCAATGAGATGTTGACACGTAGTATGTGTGGTAGAAGAAATTTACTCGTGGCCTAAATGTGATGTGTGGGTCACGTGGGTCTCGATGCCATTAATCGACGGATATTTATCGAACTACTCGCCGTTGATTTTAACACGAGGCTTGTAAGGCGGTGGAGTGTTATTTAATATTATTATATTGTTGTTTCACGATTTTGCCCCTCGATGATGAGTAACCACAAGACTAGCGTTTTTTTTTTATGTTTAAAAATTTAAAATGAGAAACAATGCTTTTTATATAACTTATAACTAGTATTAAGTCCTTGTATTACAGCAGTTGTTGTAAAACTGTTTCAAGTAGTACCAATGTTATACCACTGTCAACGACCACCAACACTGAAAAAGCTCGTAAAAAACGGAAAAAAAGAACGTCGAGCGTAAAACAGACGTAAAATCTTTGAATCACGCATGCTCGTTGCAGAGAAATTAGACCGAAACATAAAATACAGAAAAAATAACTAGGTTAATCCAGGACCCGCACATTGGGACGAACTTGTCAGACGGAGAAAAATAGATGTGTTGTGACGGGCCAGTCAAACGAGAAAAAATATACGAAAAATGTTGAAACCCACACGCACGCACGTTGCGGTGCGTTAACTCATAAAATTTAGAACGAAACGAAAAACTTGGAAAGATGAAAAGTATGATGTACCAAAATTGAAAATAAAAAAGAGTTGGGTTGTAAAAGATAAAAGGCTTTGAGTTAAAAGTAAAAAGAAAAAAAAGAATAAATTGCATAGAGTTTTGGGTTAGAAATGGAAAAAAAAACCCCTATATATGAGATACAACACAACAAATTACAAAAAAAAAAAGTTAAAAATTTTATTTTTTTAAACCTTGAATAAATTATTATATATTATTATATATTAATAGATTAAACTCTAGTTGTAAACCTTGAATAAACTATTAAATATTAATAGATTAAACTCTAATTAATAATTAAATACTTATTTATTATCTGCATAATACACGATATAGTTTCAATTTATTTATTATTCTTTGATTAGTTTAATATTTGTGAATTATTAATTCTTTTCATTTTAGTGCAAGAGATATTAATAAATTATTCGATATTAGATCTAGATATTAATAATAGTATTATTAAAAAATTGAAGAAAAAATGTCATGTGACATTAAATGAAGTTATTTATTAATATTAGATTAGATAAAGATAAGTATACATATAAGTGATATCTATAAATTAGTTAGTAATATTAAAAAAAAACATATTAAACAAATATAAATAAAATCAATGAGGTTGAAGGAGAAAATGTCATGTGACATTATTTGGAGTCTTTTATTAATATTTAGATTAGATTAGATTATAATTTTATCGAGCCTAGTTGGATCAGAAATCGTCCAACAATTCTTGTAGAGTATTTTTAAAGCATCTTCATTTGAGTCGGTCGGCTACCAGCTTAACTGGCAAGTAGGTCGTGGTTTTGTTTTTTGATCTTTTTGTTATGTGCCAAATTCATATGGAAAGATATACCTTTTTGTTACATTATGATTTTTCTTGAAACCGGTTGGATGGGAAATCGCCTAAGTAACAAAGCTAGTGATGTACTTTTAATGCTCTTTAGTTTCGTTGGCAAGTTACTATTTAATTGACAAACCATATCCGGTACAAATTGTCCTTAACCTAGGAAGTGTAGGAAGCCGGGTCAAACGAACTCGATTGAACTCATTCTAGCGGCGTTGGAACCGGCACGTCAAAACCTAACCAAAAACCCTAATCCCTTAACCCTAAACCCTAAAATCTAACTATAAACCTTAAAGGCTAAACCCTAAAAGTTAACCTCTAAAATCTAAAAGCTAAACCCTATATATATTTGAATATGATTCGACGAGACAGTTCCAAGGAAGTTGGAATTAAGTCAATCGAAGTTCATTTGACTTGGTTTCTAACACTTTCTAGGTTAAGATTGTTTTATATTTGATATTTCCCCCGTATAGTATAGACTAGGTTAAAACCTCGTATAGTTACAAGATTGGATCAATAAAACATCTGATAGCTACTCATAAGCGAAATATAAAGGAAATAATTGAGAAAATAAATATTAAATAAATAAGAGAGAAACAAAAATAAATATGATTTAATATGTAATATTATTATTTAATAGGAGACAAAACCCAAAAAAAATGAGTTAATAATATTATTTAATAGAAGAGAAGGGCGGGAAATAAGGGTGACGAGAAACCACAAGTGACACATGTTCTTAAAGATTTTCATTTATAGATATAGAAGATATAAATATAAATGGATAAGTTTTTTGTAGCATTTTTTTTAAGAAAAGAGTTTCGATTAAAAAACAACTCATAGTAAGTGATTCTTTTGGTAAATGCACAAAATATAAAATAATAAATACAATAGTATAAACAAGCATAAAGTTGCGAGTTCTTTTGTGGTACATTACCGCTTAAGTACGAGTAGTGAGAAAAATTATAGAAACCAAAACCAAACGAACACGGGTACTGACATTGTTCGAAAATGTTGATTCGGTAAAAAAAAACTATGTGGATTACAAAAAAAATACATTGTTTTATTACACAAAGTTGCCCCATGTAACAAAAAAAAGTAAAATTGTGATACGCCCAAAAGCACAATAACGTATGTTGTAAACAATAAAAACGAATAACAATATTCGTTCCGATTATACTCATACAAGTACGATGTTCAGTCGGTATCGATACCGGCACTTGGTACAACTCACGATAAAAAAAATTATTTATAATGGTTTCGTCACACAAGGCTGTCTGATGTAACCTAAAAACAAAAGTTGTGTTTTACATCTACTGTAAACCATAAATACGAATGCCAATACCGGTTCAGATTATACCGATACCAATGTTGTTCGGTTGATATATGTTCGATTTATCATGGTATCCATACTTACTACATCTTACAATACAAAATATACTATATTTTGAATACAACTCCGCTTTCAGCAAAACTTATATCAAAATGTTAAGAGCTATCAAAATGTTGAGAGAGAAAAAAAAACAAAACTACGTATTCATTTTTTAACTAACGAACAAACTTATTACATAATAATTAAATTAATAAAAAATTACAAATGTATATATAATAAAATAAAATAAAATATTAAAATTAAAAGTAAAATTGAACTTAAAAAAATTCTGCATGACAAGTTTTGATTATCTCATTTGTATATATACACATATAATATAATATTTAATATATTTTAGTAAATAGTACAAATATAATATAACTAGTATTTTGACCGCCGCACGTTGCAGCGGCGTCAAAACTTAAATTAACTCAAACTTATACCAATGAATATTTGACCCGGCTCGTTTTTGAACAAAATTTACGTTCAAATGTAGACTAACTGAAAACGCATATGAAAATAAGCACGAAACGTATTATATTTGACCTAACTCATTAGCGAGAAAATTTACGCCGAAACGTAAACCAACTTGGATTTACAATGAAACGTACCAAAATGTAAGCACGTAAGAAAATAGTGTTTTTTACGTTAAAAAATGGTACCATGTGTTGCGGCGGAGTCGAATAGTAAAGTAACTCGTATTTATACCGCTTAGTGAAAACGGTTATATTTGACCCGACTCGTTTCCAAACAAAACGTAGACCAACTAAAAACATACATATAAATAACGCGAAAACATATCATATTTGACCCACGTACATAAAAATAAGCACATAAAACTCGAGGGGATCAAAATGCAAAATTTCTAGAAAGTTGAGTGGGTGTAAGTGACAATGTTACAGTTGAAGAGTTGAATAAAAACGATGGTTGAATGACATTATTGTAAATTAATTAAAAATATAAAAAAATAAAGGTTGTGTCCTAAGAACTATTCCTAAGACACCCTTTTTTGTTATATATATAATATTCAACACATTTTAGTAAATAGTACAAAAATATTCATTAATGATTTATTATTTTAAGTAAGAAAGATTGGTTGTCACTTATCAAAGTATTCAAATGATATTGATCCCATCTTGAAATGTTGAAGATAATGAGAAGTTATTTTTTTAACAAAACGTTCTTTACAGTCCTTTTCGAGATTAGGAGTTTGACTTTTGGGGATGATTGAATCTCATATTTGTTTGCTTATCAATTTTCTTGTCAAAAAAGTATTTATTTCATTAAATATAATTGTTCTTCAATAAATAGATACATTTTTACCCAAAGTTTTGTTATAGTTGATAAGTGAAATCGAGAATGAAATGACTCAAATTTTAAAATTGTATTAAAAACATTTTTCTCTATCTTTTACTTTCAATTCTTCAAATTTTCCTCTCATTTTATCTAACATTTCCCTGACAAAAAAATGATTAAGGTAAAATCATGTATCACATTATCATTTGTTTCTGTTTAACCGTTGGATCTTAAATGATGGATGGATGAGATTAAAATTAATTAAAAGTAATATTAAGTTCTTATTTCTTATTATGTTTTTTATATTTTAAAGCCAAAATGGTAGTTTGATAAATTTGTTTTTTTTGTCTTATTTTATTTATTGTTTTTAATTACTTTTTTGTTTTATTATATTTGTTGTTTTTTATTAAAATCAGAATTTTTTTATTAAAAAACATTTTGAAATCGATTTTTTAACAAAAAACCGTTTATTTTTCAAGATTTTTTTTATTACGAGTCTTTTTTTACGTTCAGTTTTTTTTACGCGCCATTTATTACGCGGCCGTTTTACGCCCGATTTTTTTACGCGCCGTTTTTACGCTCCGTTTTTTCGCGCCATTTTTTACACATTGTTTTTTCGCGCCGTCTTTTTACGCCCCGGTTTAAAACTTTTTTTACGCGCAGTTTTAAACATTTTTTACGCGCCGGTTTAAAACTTTTTTTACGAGCCGGTTTACACTTTTTTACGCGCCGGTTTAAACCTTTTTTTACATCAATGTGGTTTAAAACTTTTTTTACGCGCTGGTTTTAAAACTTTTTTACCGCCGGTATAGAAACTTTTTTACACGCCGATTTAAAATTTTTTTCAGGCGGTTTTAAACTTTTTTACTGCGGCTATAAAAAGAATTTTTACGCGCGGTTTTACGCGTGCATTTTAAACTTTATTTACGCGCAGTTATAAACTTTTTTTACCGCCAGTTTTTAACGCGTGCATTTTAAAACTTTTTACGCCGGTTTTTACACGTGCATTTTAAACTTATTTTACGCCGGTTTTTTACGTCTCGTTTTTTACGCACCGTTTTTACGCCTGTTTTTTTCACCCGTTATTTTTTTGCCCGTTTTTAAACTTTTCTTTTACAAAAAGTTTTTTATAATTTTTTTTACAAAATAATAAAAAGAGGAGAGAGAAATTGAAGAGAGGGAAATTGAAATAAATTTAAAATTGACTTTAATGAGGAGAGAGATGATTTGATGATTTTGATTAAATGACTATAATACCCTTTTGGTTGTCATTATCTTATTGATGGAGAGTGGTTCTTATATATATATATATATATATACATATATACATAGGGGAGGGTTATCTTGAGAACGCTAAATATTGCAAGAACCGTGAGAACAAATGAAAAAACCAATCAAAACCATTTTTTAATACAGACCTCATTGTAATTAAAATACAACATCAAAAAAGAAAAACAACATCAAATAATTCAATTCTCCCTCAAAATCACTCTTATTAGATTTTTTACACATGCGTAAATATAACAAATTTACACATGTGTAAAAAAAATTATTTGCGAATTCACGTAAATTTAAACGTGCAAATTAAATTTCTAACATTGTATTCGAACAATAATGATAAGTGTAAACATAAATTTTAAATTTGAATTGTTTTTACCAAGTTTTCGTAGTTTTTTCATTTGTTCTCACGGTTCTAGCGATATTTAACGTTCTCATTTAAACCCTCCCCCATATATATATACATATATATAGGGAGAGGATCATGAGAAAACTAGATATAAATGAGAAAACTAGAAAACTAACTAAAAAAGCCAAAAAAAAAAAGCATAAAAACATACAATTTTTTTACAAAAAATCGTTGCATATTATGTATAAAAAAATTTTGTTTTCAAAAAAAAAAAACTTGTACTGCACATGTGCACTATATGTGTACTACACATGTGCATTATATGTATATGTTGCACATGTGCATTATATGTTTTTTTTATTTTTATTTTTATTTTTTTAAAAGTTTTTTATATAATATATGTAGCGAAATTTTATAAAAAAATTAAAAAAAATTGATATGTTTTTTGCCCTTTTTAGTTAGTTTTTTGGTTTTCTCATTTAAACTAGTTTTCTCATAATCAATCCCCCATATATATATATATATATATATATAGTAAGGTTCATGCGAGAACCACCTTTATTATGAGAACCGCAAGAACCACTAAAGTAACCAATTAAATCACCACTCAAAACCTAAAAACACCTAACCCCCCCCCCCCCCAACAACCCAAGCGAAATGCTAAAAAACTAAACCATAAAGCTAACCCCCCCTCCTCACCCCCTAAAAAAACCTACCCCCCCCCACCCAAGCTAAATGCTAATAACTACACCCCCCAAAACCCTAAAAAATCTAAAAACCACTCAAATTATCGCTACTTTTCATCAAAAAAATTGTGTCGAAAAGTAGCGAGTTTTTTGTAAAAAAATGTTTTGTGGGTGATTTTTAGATTTTTTTTAGGTAGTTTTGGTTGTGTTCACATTAGTTCTCGCAATAAATGGTTGTTCCTAACGGATCCTTCACACACACACACACACACACAATATATATATATATAATAAGGCCCTTCAATCAGCCGTCTTACGGTCGGGTCACGTCATAGTATACTGTTTAAAACTAAATAGTTGTCTTAAAACATGCAACGGAAATTTCAATTAAAACATTAAATTACGTTTCAAAACCCAATATGTTAAGGTATATCAAAACGAACGAATGCCTTCCATGCTTTCACGAGTAATCCCATTTAGTGGCCAAGATACATCACCAATACAAAACGCACCTGCAAAGTAATATAACGTACATGCAAAAGTCAACTACGTTGACTGACTTCTAATAGTTTAAGTTAAAGTAGTTAAATCGTGTTGTGATTAAAACTCTAAACACCATTAATTATAAAGGGTGTACGTATTCACACACCCATCTGCCTATCTACACACACAATTGGGACCCATATATACACCTCGTACAGGCCTGTTCGAGGCGTATAGGGTTTATGTCTCCGACCTAGTGGTCAAACCTCGTACAGTGTTAACTCAGTCAAATATATGTTGCTTAATGGCCTATACGAGGGGCTTATACGCTGCTTATGTACATGACGTACAACCCTGTATGAGGCGTACATCTACCTTATTTGACTTTGATACAATGGTGTCTAGACACGTGATTAAAGGTATGCACCGAGTACAGAGCTATACGAGGCGTATACTTGTGAATTTGAATGATACAAATGGTAACATGCAGACACTTCTACATGAGGCACATTCGAAAGTTCAATATTTTTATTTGCATTCTTCCCTGGTTTATCAATTGTCGGACGAGTTTGAAGCTAAAATGTCATCGTTCTGGGACGACAACTGTTTCTTTGGGCAGTATTCCAAAGACTCGTGAGGGGTGCCTGAAACTGATCTGGTAACGTTACTAACTTAACTTCATTCCTTGTTGTTTTGAGATTATTAAATATTTATCATGTCCTTGTTTTAGGAGGATTCTAGCGTTTCTGATTCTAACGAGGAGGAGGAGGTTGCGTTTAGCATTCTTGTAGATCAAAACAAACTGTTGCTAGACTTAAACGAGGCTCTACCTCCCCGTTGATTAATCATATTATCCAGCGCAACAAGGGTATCCGGATTACGAATACAATCCGGATGGATACGGAGGAGACGATTGCGATTACTAACTTACCTTCATTCCTTGTTGTTTTGAGATTATTAAATATTTATCATGTCCTTGTTTTAGGAGGATTCTAGCATTTCTGATTCTAACGAGGAGGAGGTTGCGTCTGGCGTTCTTGTAGATCAAAACAAACTGTTGCTAAACTTAAACGAGGCTCTACCTCCCTCGTTGATTAACCATACTATCCAGCGCAACAAGGGTATCCGGATTACGAATACAATCCGGATGGATACATAGGAGACGATTGCGAGCTTCCCCCTGTTGATGAACCATATTATCCGGTGCAACAAGGATATCAGGATTACAGATATGGATGTGAATCTTCAAACTTGCAACAAGACAATCCAGATAGATACAGTGGTGAGCCTCCATTCACACCAACCTATTATGATGAGCACCCGCCTAACTCGACCAATCCTTACGAAAGTAACAATGCTTTACAATCTTTGTATGTGCAACAACGCTATCCAGACGTTGGATGATACGGTGGTGAGCCTCTGAACACACCACCGTAAGATGATGAGCAACCCTCTAACCCGGGCAATCTGTATGAAACTAAGCATGTATCACATTCATTTAGTTAAAGTAAAATATTAAAATTAGTGTATATAATAAAAAAAGTTAAGAAGATTCAATAAATATAAAAAGTAAGTTTAACTGTATCAGTGTTTCAGTTTTTCATGTCTCTACAAGAACTAACGGAATTGGTACAAAAAAGGGCAAACGAGAAAGGTTACATTATTGTCGGGTGCAAAAAAATCGGTTGCATGTTTTCATTGATTCTAGTGCGGGCTGAGACGCATGACATCTGGGTGATAATAGTGGGAAACCTAGAACCTAACCATGAACCTGCCGAGCATTTGTCGTTTCCCTACTTGTTTTCCTTATATTAAGAGAACGAATATTGGATACTTCTATTTTGTCATGTGGTATTAGTTGAAAAAAGGAAAAAAAAAAGAACCGCATACATGAGGTACAACACCATAAATTACAAAAAAAGTTGAAATTTTTATTTTTGTAAAACTTGAATTCTTTTGTTAGTTTATTATTTGTGAATTAATTATTTTCATATTAGTTCAAAAGATATTAATAATTTATTAGATATTAATGATATTATTAAAAGATCAAAAGAGAAAATATCATGTGGTATTAGTTGAAGTTATTTATAAATTTTAGATAAAGATAAGGATAAAGATAAGTGATATTTATATATTAGTTATTAATTAACATTAATATTGAAAGAAATTTATTAAATAAATATAAATAAAATTTATAAGGTTGAAGGAGGAATGTTATATGACATTATTTGAAGTCTTTTATTATAACTTAGATAACTGTATCAAATAAAAAATCATTAATCTAAAAGGTAATATATACATAGAGAGAGATATTTTATATAATGGATGGGGTGCACAACAATTATAGAAAATTAATCTTTTAGAAAGTAAGATTTGTGATGTTACATCAAAGTTATGTTTCAAATGGTAATAAAACGTGTTTTCTATAGCTTGTGTGGATGTATAGTGTTTAGATAAGGTTTGGTGACAATTATTAATCTTTTAGAAAGTAAGATTTGTGATGTTACATCAAAGTTATGTTTCAAATGGTAATAAAACGTGTTTTCTATAGCTTGTGTGGATGTATAGTGTTTAGATAAGGTTTGGTGACAATTTATAACGTCATCCGTTTACATATTTTTTTTCCTTTTGAAGTGGTGTATCATTAGTGTATATAACTTCATTTAAAGTTAAATGATTTACTGTATCATTAGTGTATATGACTTCATTTAAAGCTAAATGATCTACTGTTTGAGAATGGTATATTTGGGCTATAACAGGTTAATGACATAATTGAAAACGTGCCTTAAGAGTTCAATTCGATTAACCCTTCTATAATATGTATAACACGTTTAATAGGTCAATATCTATAATATGTATAACACGTTTAATAGGTCAATATGATACATATGTATGATCCATTTATCAAAATGGTGTAGGTTTATAGTTTTGTATACATTAAATGTGTTAAAAGCGTGTCTTGTTATCTATTAATTAATCGCATTAGTGAATTGTGTTTAAAATGTTTGTTTCATTTGTGCTATTGATTGCTTATATCTAATCGTGTTAAACATGCCGTCTGATTTTCTTGTTAACAATACGACTATATTGTCCATATATCTGACACATGAATAAACTATGTATAAACTATGTGATTCTAGTGTTGCCCATACATGTGTCTACACCCACCTTTAAGTTAACATATGCATGTATCCTCACTTTAAAATACATATATTGAATCATGTATGTATATACTTTGTATGCTTCACTTTACATGGACCTACCTCTTTCTCTTTACCCAAATATTATTATATTTTATACAAAATTAATTTAGGTAGGAATTGAAAAAATCATTCAAGTATCTGTGTCTAGTATTGACTATAGGCCAAAGGATGTGAGGGTCATGATTGGACATAATTTGTCATATAGGAACATGAATAGTTAGCTATACTACCCCCTTGTCTAATACATCATGGTTCCCATAGATTAAACCATGACAACCATGATCCTAGTTTCCATTTTAAATTTCCTTTCCTTTTTCTTTAGACAAAAATAAATTAAAATATATAAGGGGATAGTGGTTTGAGTTGTAACATTTGTGTAAATCGGGTTTCGAAAACCCGCCCCTTTTATCAATCATAAAATATTTTTTTTTCGTGTTTAGATATTTATTTATAATGGTTAAATTAAATGTATAAAAATAAATTTATAAAATTTAAAGATTTAATCCATTAATCAAGAAAAACAAATTAACTAATTAATAACTATTTATAATAATAAAAAAAACAAGGAAAAACGGTTTTAAAAATGAATGGGTGAACCGGGAGTCGAACCCGGGTTCCCCAGCCACACGCACGCAACAAACACCGCCACACTACACACCAGTTGCGTTTATGTTTGAAACTTAAAACCTTTATTTAGAAACGGAGTAAGAACCTGCAAACCGAATCCATCACCACGCGCTTTCCTTCTTCTTTTGAATCTTTCCATAAGTATTTTTGGTAAACAAAATTTGTCCGGCTGTCTTCGCCTCAGCAATTTCCAATCACTGAAACAAGTTTCCAAGAACAGAATCAAAACACCCCTCTTGCTCACCTACAAATACTGGACCATGATCCCACTCTCAACTCGCTCAATTCACCTTGAAACTTCCTCTGTTCAAACGAAATTTCTCCGTCGCCGGAGTTCCCTTCTCGCCGGAATTCAATTCGCACCGGAACCCAAGTCACCATCGACTCAGTTAATCGGTGGATCCTCAACCTTTTATTTTTCGAATTCTATGAAATTGATTTATTGAATAGAGGTTTGTTTGAAGCTTCAGGGCGGGTATGATTATGGGTAAAAATTTAAATAGAAGAAGACAAAGCAAAACTCGTGTTTTATATATTTAAATTACAAGATTCAACCAGGTTAGACACACAGTCCAGTTGTGGACTGTGTGCAAATATACTCGCATGTCACAGCCTCGAATCTGCGCACACCTACCGGCCCGATCATTTTCAAACCTTTTTAACACTGATCACTTATGCAACAACCCAGTTAGTATATATGTATATTTGAATCACAAGATTTTGTCGGGTTAAACACCCAGCCCAGTTGGTCGGGCTGGGTGCGTAACATCACCAAGGTCGCCGGTTCAAATCCCCCGACTCCCACCGGTCGGACCATATAATTCTATTTTTAAATTTAATTAAAATAGAATGAACCTAAAATGTGTATAAAATAATAAAAATCCAGATTCTTTCGGGTTAGACACGTAGCTCAGTTGGAAGAGCTGCGTGCACGCAACCGAGAGGTCACGGGTTCGAGCCTCAATTCACGCATGCCAAAAACCGTCGAACCGGTCTGACATAAAGCTTGTCAGACTGTCAGTTTTTTTATATTATTTTATCTTTTATTTTGTTATAATATTTACTTTATTGGCCTATTAATTTAAACCAATTAAAAATATATATATATTTCCCAAGGGTTTAATATATCATTAAAACTCACAAAAAAATAATCTAAAAACCTAAACAAAAGGTTATAACCTAAATAATAGTTACTTATTTATCAAGTTATCGCGTTGTTATTTCTAGGTTAGTACTTTCTCGTTGATTAATTTTTCAACTCGTGCGCTCTCCTTACCATTCAAGAATACGCACCCAAGTGAGTGAATCTCTACAAATTCCCCGTTTTAATCACGTTTTGGGTGTATCATGTGTCGTACATTCCTTTATTTTATTTAACACTTGTGCTTATATCATCTTGTGATCAAATGTGTAATGGTTGTTGTGTGATTATTATGTGGATTAAATTTATCATTTCAGCGCACTCATTTCATTAGGCCCATCAGTTCCTCGTGGGATACGGGTTGAGCATCAGGTGCCTCATTAGATCGGCTCCGTCTGATTGAGCCTTGATCTCAAATACATCATCATTCATGTCATATATTCATTCAATGTGGTTTGTGATTGTTTACATATATATATTTGCTCACATGTGATTTATGCACGAATTTTTCCTTAATAAATAAAACATGCAATTATTTAAAAACGTTTTATCAAGGTTCACTCGCCAACTTTTGTTGACCCAAAATCTCCCCTGTTTTACACATGATACAGGTGATCCAGTTGAGGAAAGAAACACTTAGGATGGCCTAGAAGAATAAACAAGTTATTGCGTTGGAATAAACATTTAGATTTTTATTTTTTTGTATTTGTATGAACTTTGTTTATTGGATATTTGAATTTGTAATTTGAATTTAATAAATATGAAACTTCTTAGTAAATATCATGAGCTTTGGTGATAACCCAATCATGCCGCGACTTTTATTCCGCTGCGGGTCGGGGTGTGACAGATTGGTATCAGAGCTTGTGACTGTAGGGATATAGGATAGGTTATTAGACCCTTAGAGCCTATACTATAATTGTATTAAATCTTAATTGTTTATGTGTTACATGCAAAATTCATGATGTTTATATGTTTCATGTTTACTTTCACACCCAATATTATGCAAGCACTCTCACAAGTACATGTTAATATGCAATGCTCATAATAGTTCATATCCTCATAACATGTCATACCTATAAAAGCACACACCTCACGATTTCCATGATTTTTGCAATGTTTTCGTATTTTTCAAATCACATCAAAGTGAGTTTTCACGACGGGCATGTAGTAACTGGAAGGGTACGAGTACCGGTAGTCGAACGTCCATGTCTAGGCTTGGCATTCGTATAAATCCAAAATAAAGGACCAGTTGCCTACCTGGGGACTAACGATGAGAGTACGAAGGACCTATTAGGCCAAAGCATGCTATACCAAACGTCGTGTGAGCTAACCCCACTTTGAGTTGTCATTGTGTCTACACCTGGACACCCTCCGACCATACATCTCGCAATCATGTTTTTTTTATGATTTTCATTCGGGTGGTGCGAGTGTTAACCGCCGACACCAATGTGAATCCTACCAAGCCCAATAGTCATGGGGGCCCACATGACTACACAGGCAATGGTATGGGGGAAATTTGGAGGCTCAAACATGAGCAAACCCAAGCCATCCTATGGATGTAGTTAAATTATTTTCAGTTATGTTGTTTTCATTCTTTTTACGACACATGACACCTAGGAACTTCTTGAACTTACAATCTTTCTACATATGTTCCTGTAGATGTCGGCTAGACAATTACGTGGAGGTAGAAGGTCAGGGAAGTCAAACGAGGCTTGGCCACGCAAATTGCTAAACAAATGGCCGCAGTGCTTCCTGACATCGTGCTACAAGTTCAGCAAGCCCTCACCGCTAATCCCGTCAACCCTCCCAACCAAGAAGACCAAAGCGTTGCCAACCCTCCTCCCAAAACCCCCAAATGAACCTACAAACACTTCAAGTCCTGCGATCCCCCAAGGTATGAAGGGACTGAAGGTGTCACCGCTCTCCTTCATTGGTTTGTGGAGATGGAAAACACCTTTCTCAATTGCGACTGCCCGAGGACCGTAAGGTACGTTACGCGACTGGAAGATTGTTTGGGGTAGCCCTTACCTGGTGGAACACGGAAAAGGTAAGCGAGGCGTTGAAGATGCCATGGCCTTAACATGGGAAGAGTTAAGGGAAATCATGACGAGACGCTTCTGCCCAAGAAGCGAAATCAAAAAGCTAGAAGACGAGTTTCACGCATTGAAACAAAAGGAAGGAGACCACACTTCATACAATAAGAGATTTCTCGAGTTTAACCAGATGATCCCCAATCTGTTCACCTCATTATACCGCCTAGTCAACACTACATTCGAGGCCTCCCTCGAAAATCCAAGATTCGGTTTTAAGCACTTCGCCTGCAACACTTGAAGCCGCAATGGAGTTAGCTACGGAACTCACTGAAAATCGCATTCGAAACGGCAAATTCAAAGATGAGAAGAAGAAAACACCCATTGAGACCCCAATTCCAAACCACCCAGGTTCATCCTTGAAGTTTGCTGGTAAGAGGAAGCGAAATGGCAAGAACTTTGCCGTCACCCAAACCAACCCTCCCATCACTGCTGCACCAATCACCCAAGTTGCCCCACCAGCCGCACCATTCAAAAGGCCATAAACTGGCCCACACCCAAAGTGTAACCGTTGTCAATACCATCACCCTCCTGAAAACCCCTGCCAACATTGCACCAGTTGTGGTCGTGCGGGTCACACCATCCAAACCTGCCGTACCCTTCAGCGATTAAACCCAGTAAACCTCCAACCCAAACCCAAAATCAAATGGTGGGCCAAGCCCAACAACCCTTACTTCTACCAGCTGCACCACTCGCAGCCCAACCTTACTACCAACCCAACTACCCCATGATGCAACCCATGCGAGCCTGTTTCAATTGTGGAGACCCAAACCACTTCTGGAACACTTGCCTACCCTGGTGAACATCATCCATGCCCAAGCTCAAGCAAACCCGGTAAACCAAGCTAACCAAGCTCCTCCACCTGCTAGAGGAAGAGCTTTCAATATCAACGCCAACCAAGCCAGGGCGGACAACAATGTGCTCAACGGTACGTTTCTCATAAATGGTAGTTATGCATCCATATTATTCGATACTGGTGCGGATAAGAGTTTTGTGTCCTTAGAATTCGAATCTATCCTCGACCAACCTCGTGTTAATCTCATTGAATCTCTGACGGTAGAAGTTGCTGACGGAAAACCCACTTCATTAAATTCTATTATACGTGATTGTACTCTCACCCTAAATGATCACGATTTCCCAATTGATCTCATTCCTATGAAATTGGGAAGTTTCGATGTTATCATCGGCATGGACTGGCTCAGCCAGCATCACGCTGAAGTGGTGTGCCATGAAAAAAATCATTCGTATTCCGCTCGCCGACGGTCAGACACTACGTATCTTTGGAGAAACCCCTTCGAAAGGACTCAAATTGATGTCCTGTCTTCAAGCCCGAAGTTATCTCCGCAAGAACTACGTCGCATTTCTAGCTCACGTTGTCAAGAAGGGAGGCAAGGAGAGAAAGCTCGAAGATATTCCAATTGTGAAAGGATTCCCGCAAGTTTTTCCCGACGACGTTTCAGGACTTCCTCCTGTGAGAGAAGTCGAATTTCGAATCGATCTTGTGCTTGGCGCTACACCGGTCGCAAAATCCCCTTATAGGTTAGCCCCATCGAAATGCAATAGTTGGCCAGTCAACTGCAAGAGTTGACCGACAAAGGATTCACACGTCCTAGCTCATCGCCTTGGGGTGCACCTGTTCTTTTTGTGAAGAAGAAAGATGAAACGTTTCGCATGTGCATTGATTATAGAGAACTCAACAAGTTGACGGTTAAGAATCGCTATCCACTGCTCGCATTAACCAACTTCAAGGCGCCACCTGTTTTTCCAAAATCGACCTTCGTTCTGGTTATCATCTGCTTAGAGTGTGCGAAAAAGATATCCCAAAAACCGCCTTCCGAACTCGTTATGGTCATTACGAGTTCATGGTTATGCCCTTCGGTTTAACCAACGCCACCGTTGTCTTCATGGATTTAATGAATAGGGTATGCAAACCCTACCTCGACCGTTTCGTCATAGTTTTCATCGACGACATTCTTATCTACTCCAAGTCAAAATCCGATCATGAGCGACACCTTCGACTCATTCTTACACTCTTAAGGACTGAAAAGCTTTACGCTAAGTTCTCAAAATGCGAATTCTGGTTAGGAGAAGTACAATTCCTTGGTCATGTCGTCAATGACAAAGGGATTCATGTCGATCCTTCAAAAATCAAGGCAGTACAGGAATGGCAAGCGCCACGTACTCCTACCGAAGTTAGGTCATTTTTTGGTTTGGCTGGTTATTACCGACGTTTCATTGCCAATTTTTCCCGTATCGCCGTACTCTCACGGCCTTGACTCACAAAGGAAAACCCTTCATTTGGGGTCCTAAGCAAGAGGAGGCCTTCCAAACTTTAAAGCAAAGGCTTTGTGACGCACCTATCCTTACACTCCCTGAGGGTTGCGATGACTTTGTGGTTTATTGCGACGCATCAGGGCAAGGACTAAGCTGTGTGTTGATGCAAAGAGGAAAAGTAATAGCCTATGCCTCTAGGCAACTCAAAGTTCATGAGAAGAATTACACCACCCACGACCTGGAACTTGGAGTCGTTGTGTTCGCTCTCAAGATATGGAGACATTATCTTTACGGTATCAAGTGCGAAAATACACCGACCACAAGAGTCTCCAACATATCTTCAACCAGAAAGAGTTGAATATGAGGCAACGAAGATGGGTCGAACTCCTCAACGGTTACGACTGTGAAATACGGTACCATCCTGGCAAGGAAAATGTGGTGGCCGATGCACTCAGTCAAAAGGGATATGCGAACTCTATTCGTCTTCTATGTTCGCAAATCATAACCGATATCAAGGATCGAATCCGGGCAGCTCAACATGTTTCTGTAACAGAAAATGACGTACGCGATGAGCTGTCATGTGGAGCTGAACTCAAAATTGAAACCAAATCCGACGGTATTCTATACTATTTAAACCGCATATGGATTCCTGATCGCGACAACCTTCGTGATTTCCTCATGAATGAGGCACACAAAGCACAATACTATGTACACCCAGGAGCCGATAAGATGTATCAAGACCTACGTTACACCTACTGGTGGCCTGGCATGAAAAAGGACATCGCTGTTTTTGTTTCCAAGTGCCTTACCTGTTCCAAAGTGAAAGCTGAACATCAAAGACCTTCAGGACTTCTAGTCCAACCCGAAATACCTGTATGGAAGTGGGAAAACATAACCATGGACTTCATTACCGGGTTACCCGCACCTCCAGTGGGTATGACACCATATGGGTAATAATCGATCGTCTTACAAAATCATCTCATTTCATTCCGATTCGCGAGGACTTCAAGAACGAAAGTTAGCTTGTATCTACATCAACGAGATCGTAAGCCGTCATGGTGTACCACTAAGCATCATCTCAGACCGTGATGGCCGTTTCACTTCACGAACATGGCGAGCTGTACAAACCGCTTTGGGTACACGGTTAGATCTCAGTACCGCCTTTCACCCTCAAACTGTGGTCAATCTGAACGCACCATCCAAACCCTTGAAGACATGCTTCGAGCATGTGTCATAGACTTCAAAGGGAACTAGGACGCTCATCTACCGTTAGTCGAATTTTCGTACAACAATAGCTATCATTCAAGTACGGCATGGCTCCTTTCGAAGCTTTATACGATCGTAAATGCCGATCTCCAGTATGCTGGCACGAAATTGGTGAAGCGCAAATCACCGGACCTGAATTGATTCAAGAAACAACCGACAAAATCCTTAAATTCGAAACAACCTTCTAGCGGCTAAAGTTGTCAAAAGAGTTATGCTAACAAACGACGAAAGCCCTTGGAGTTTTACATTGGTGATCAAGTACTTTTAAAAGTATCACCGTGGAAGGGAAGTGTTCATTTTGGCCAGAAGGGCAAGCTAGCACCGCGCTACGTAGGACCTTTCAAGATACTCGAAAGAGTAGGTCCTGTAGCATACAAGCTTGACCTACAGAAGAGCTTAACAGAATTCATCCCACATTCCACGTATCAAACTTGAAAAAGTGCCTCGCCGACGAAAATCTCCATATTCCTCTAGAAGACATTCAAGTCGATGAATCGATGCACTTCGTTGAAAGACCAGTGGAAATCATGGATTTCGGTGAGAAGCGTTTAAGGCGAAGTCGTATTCCAATCGTCAGGGTACGTTGGGAGTCAAAACTAGGACTCGAGTTTACTTGGGAACGTGAAGACTCAATGCGCGAAAAATACCGCGATCTTTTTCCAGTTACAACTACTACTTAAATTTCGGGACGAAATTTATAAAAGTAGGGGAACTGTAACATTTGTGTAATTCGGGTTTCAAAAACCCACCCCTTTTATCAATCATAGAATAATTTGTTTTCGTGTTTAGATATTTATTTATAATGGTTAAATTAAATGTATAAAAATAAATTTATAAAATTTAAAGATTTAATCCATTAATCAAGAAAAACAAATTAACTAATTAATAACTATTTATAATAATAAAAACAAACAAGGAAAAACGGTTTTAAAAATGAATGGGTGAACCGGGAGTCGAACCCGGGTTCCCCCAGCCACACGCACGCAACAAACACCGCCGCACTACACACACCAGTTGCGTTTATGTTTGAAACTTAAAACCTTTATTTAGAAACGGAATAAGAACCTGCAAACCGAATCCATCACCACGCGCTTTCCTTCTTCTTTTGAATCTTTCCATAAGTATTTTGGTAAAAGAAATTTGTCCGGCTGTATTCGCCTCAGCAATTTCCAATCACTGAAACAAGTTTCCAAGAACATAATCGAAACACCCCTCTTGCTCACCTATAAATACTGGACCATGATCCCACTCTCAACTCGCTCAATTCACCTTGAAACTTCCTTTGTTCAAACGAAATTTCTCCGTCGCCGGAGTTCCCTTCTCGCCGGAATTCAATTCGCACCGGAACCTAAGTCACCATCAACTCAGTTAATCGGTAGACCCTCAACCTTTTATTTTTCGAATTCTATGAAATTGATTTATTGAATAGAGTTTGTTTGAAGCTTCAAGGCGGGTATGATTCTGGGTAAAAATTTAAATTGAAGAAGACAAAGCAAAACTCGTGTTTTATATATTTAAATTACAAGATTCAACCAGGTTAGACACACAGTCCAGTGGTGGACTGTGTGCAAATATACCGCATGTCACACGCTCGAATATGCGCACACCTACCAGCCCGATCATTTTCAAACCTTTTTAACACTGATCACTTATGCAACAACCCAGTTAGTATATATGTATATTTGAATCACAAGATTTTGTCGGGTTAACACCCAGCCCAGTTGGTCGGGCTGGGTGCGTAACATCACCAAGGTCGCCGGTTCGAATCCCCCGACTCCCACCGGTCGGACCATATAATTCTCTTTTTAAATTTAATTAAAATAGAATGAACCTAAAATGTGTATAAGAATAATAAAAATCCAGATTCTTTCGGGTTAGACCGTAGCTCAGTTGGAAGAGCTGCGTGCACGCAACCGAGAGGTCACGGTTCGAGCCTCAATTCACGCATGCCAAAAACCGGTCGAACCGGTCTGACATAAAGCTTGTCAGACTGTCAGTTTTTTTTATATTATTTTATCTTTTATTTTGTTATAATATTTACTTTATTGGACTATTAATTTAAACCAATTAAAAATATATATTATTTTCCCAAGGGTTTAATATATCATTAAAACTCACAAAAAAATAATCTAAAAACCTAAACAAAAGGTTATAACCTAAATAATAGTTACTTATTTATCAAGTTATCGCGTTGTTATTTCTAGGTTAATACTTTCTCGTTGATTAATTTTTCAACTCGTGCGCTCTCCTTACCATTCAAGAATACACCCAAGGTGAGTGAATCTCTACAAATTCCCCGTTTTAATCACGTTTTGGGGTGTATCATGTGTCGTACAATTCCTTTATTTTATTTAAACACTTGTGCTTATATTATCTTGTGATCAAATGTATAATGGTTGTTGTGTGATTATTATGTGGATTAAATTTATCATTTCAGCGTACTCATTTCATTAGGCCCATCAGTTCCTCGTGGGATACGGGTTGAACATCAGGTGCCTCATTAGATCGGCTCCGTTTGATTGAGCCTTGATCTCAAATACATCATCATTCATGTCATATATTCATTCAATGTGGTCTGTGATTGTTTACATATATATATTTGCTCACATGTGATTTATGCACGAATTTTTCCTTAATAAATAAAACATGCAATTATTTAAAAACGTTTTATCAAGGTTCACTCGCCAACTTTTGTTGACCCAAAATCTCCCCTGTTTTACACATGATACGGTGATCCAGTTGAGGAAAGAAACACTTAGGATGGCCTAGAAGAATAAACAAGTTATTGCGTTGGAATAAACATTTAGATTTTTATTTTTTTTGTATTTGTATGAACTTCGTTATTGGATATTTGAATTTGTAATTTGAATTTAATAAATATGAAACTTCTTAGTAAATATCATGAGCTTTGGTGATAACCCAATCATGCCCTGACTTTTATTCCGCTACGGGTCGGGGTGTGACATGGGTCATGTCCACACCCTTAGGGTAGTGGTTTTAGATGGTGGATTAAAGGTGAGTGACATGACGCTAACGTGGTGGATCATGATGATCATAAGGGTCATGACCACACCCTATAGCCTATAGAGAAAAAGAGAGACAATAATGCGATTTATGCAGTTTTCAATTAAATTTAGAGGGTTTTTTTTGTATTTAAACATTAAAATATTTATCTATATATATATAATGTATTTGTTTGTTTGTTTTATGTGTAAGAATAAACATATTTAAGCTATACAAAGAAGCACATGAGCAATGTATATAATTGCTAATGGAATCATATATAGTTAATTAGAAGGTACTTTAATATGTTTAAAACACTTATTTTTAAAGTATTAAATTTGGTGTATACCGAATCGTGGGGTGGAAGCATAAACATGTGTAGACCTAATATATTATTGTATTGGATTAAAAAATACACATGTGAATTTGCAATAAATATAATATTTATTTGGACCAAGCAAATACCGTGGTTTTGGAAATACCATGTGCCCACTATATATGTTTTTCATGCCATTGTTTATGTAAAGTAAGTTGCAAGTTCCCTGCACACTAGTTCTATATTGTTTTTTTTAGGTTTAAATATGTTTAGTTTAATATGTTATTATTTTAAGTTTCTCTACACAAATCATATAGATTTTTTTATCAACTTATTTACATTTTCCCAATCACGAGATTGCATCTCATAAATTCTCTTCCACTTTACGATATTCACAAATTAACTTTTTGGGTAATCGGCCTTAGAGGGTTCACGATCAGACTTACCATGCGTCCAACACGATAGAGATGAGTCATGTAAACCACATATAACGTAACGAATTGAGATTTGATTTCTCAACGTATGATAAGACATCGCTATATGAGTCGTAGGTCAACTTGTTTTCTAGTTTGGGTATAGTTGGACCGTTACCCATGGGTTGTCACTAGGATGGTTACAAAGCTATCAGGGTAGGTTTGATGTCAATGGCATTATGTTGTCGTCACTTGTTGTTACTTATATTCCTTCGATTGTTCATCTCACAGCATCGTAACGGCGTCCAAGTTTCCTATCAGGCGTAAAAAATTCGTTTAACCTTCATTGGCCTTTACCTTCATAAATTTATCAATGGTTCTCTCCCGCGTTCTCTCCCAAAGCTTGCAAAATTTTTGAAGCAGAAAGATCAAACCGAACCTGGATTTTCTTCCCTGGTATCGCCAAGACCAAATACTTATTAAAGCCATTCTCGGAAGTTGTTCCGACACAAAACAACCGATTCTGGCATTCGATACCGCCACTCGCGAGGCTTGGAACGCCTCGAGCTATGCAAGTGTCTCCAACTCTCACATCATCTCCCTCAAATCAAAGCTCACAAAAAATCCCAAAGGTAATCGCCTAGTCTCCAAATACCTGCATGATATGCGGGCTATAGCAGGTGAACTTGACCCTGCTTAAAGTCCGATTAAAGAAAACGATCTTGTTCACATCCTCAACCTACTAGGAGATAACCTACTAGGAGATGAGCATAGGTACGTGCGTAAGAGTGTATATAAACAATGATAAATTTTAACCGGTTTTACACTAGTTTAAGTTTTAAATTTAGAAAACACGATAAGATACGATCACTCTATACATCATGTTGGGGCACGTGCACCAATCTTAAGCGTAATATAGTGATGGTAAAATACTGAGGTCGTCCAAAGATACAAGAGCTTTCAGTACAGAGATGTTATTGACGTCTAGTCAAGCCATTAAAGGAGTGGTTTTCGTAGTTTTTATCAACAAAACATAAAAATAAATAAATAAAAGATAGATGGTTTTGAAATCAGCTTTAACAGAAGGAGTTACTTAGGCTTTTACTACCCCTTGGTGTTTTGTTAACTAAGTTTTGCCATGGATTACAAGAGTTTACTTTAAACGTCCACCATATGTCTTTGAAGGGTTATTCCAAGTACTCTGCGAGACAACCGACCAAAGCCGTTCTGTTAAGACTTAGTAAATAGTTGTGTTCTGTTAATGCATAAAGTCATAGGGTTCCATATTTAGCTAGTTACCCCACATCTCAACCATATTGAATAAAAATCTGTAGGGAAACTCTCCGCAGGGTCGGAATCAAACCCGCAATAGTGCCAAAGAATTAATAGGGAAACAATACACCATGGGGTTTATTATTAAGTAAAAAGTAGTCATAAGGGGTTTACACCACCAATCACTATGGACCTCTTGGTTTGATCCTATCTCTCCAAGAGTGGTGAAGTTAAATTAACCAAGTCCTTGACGCTTAGATTTGCCACCACGATAAGGCAAGACTTTACCAAACCCGAAGTCTCAACCAATACCTTAAATACCGTTTTAAGCAGCTAACATGTTATTAGTACATTGACATAGAAAACATGAATATTTGACTCAACAAACACACGGTTATTAGTTTGTTATTAAGGATTTGGAAAAACTCACTTTCAATATGGTAATTAGGATTTAAACTCATTAACACACACACACACACACTCCTTGTTAATCCATAACTTGTTTAGTTAACTCCCCATTAAGGGGTTGTTTCCCCCAAGTACACAAGAACATTAGCCACTCTTGGCTTTAATTATAGGCTTAACAAACTTGGAAAGATTATTTTAATCATCGGAAGTATGAAATTATTTAATATTGTTCTTTGAATTTTTAATGATTACAAAACCAAAAGAAGATGGGTAGAATCATAGTGTATTTTGAGGGTAAAGAGAAGAATTGAGCAATGGAAATGGTTGGGGAAGCTTCAAATTTATAGGCAAGAACTGATCGCGAGGCACAATCCGTGCCTCTAGAAAATCTTGGAGAATCTGACCGGGAGGCAAGGCACGTCTCGTGGTATTGAGGCACGGGACATGGTTCACTCTTGTAGGTCCTTCCGAATCTTCAGAAGTCAAGTAAAGATCTTTTTTATCGTATCTGGGTCGAGTTTTTTGGGCAAATCTTCAGTTTTTCGCCCAAAATTGCTTGGTTTGTCTTGAAAATAAAAAATAAACTAAATTAAGCCTATTTCAAATATATTCCAAACAAACAGTGGGGTTATTTGGGTACGGAAAACATGTATGTTTATACGCATATAACGCAGCACCCTGGTTGCTGCCATAAAAATCCAAGACATACCCATATCCTATCATGCTTTATTTGACATACTCATCGACTTTAAGAGTAACCTAAAAAAAAACCAAAACCTCACTAGGTCATATTATTGCTACTACTAAATATGCTTAGTTCTAACATGGCCGCTTCATATTGTTGTTATTATTATTTGATATTATTTTCTAATGTGTCCCCTTAATTAGGAATTAAAGTTTAACTTTATGAAATAAATTATGGTAGTCAAACATGAGCTATGATCGTAAATGCACGTTGGTGGTCCATTAAATCAAATAGCCCCATGTTACACATTGCTTTCTTTGCAAATATTCATTATATCTTTCAAACCAATAATATTAAAATCGAAATATCCATATTATAGTATTAATCCCATTTGGCTGATATTTTATTTGAGATTATTTACATAGCAAATAATAAGTGTGTTTTGTTATTAAACAACGTTATAATGTCAAATGTATTATAATTTCATAATAGGGCTCTTAATGGTTCATACCTCCTTTACTAGTTCAACATTTAATGGTTCAGACTATATGTTTCGCGAGTAAATGTCTGAATGCATTTGCTTCTAAATGATTAAACATTATACTAAGTCTAAATGGTTAAGACATCTAATATGAATTTGTCAGACATTTGACTCTGGACGGTTAAGCATTATACTGGCACTTAACGGTTCAGACTTCTTACTGGTTCAACACTTAACCATTCAGAAGTTGCCAAACAGCCCCTAAGGTAGTTAGGTTAATTGCTGATTCCTTAGACTTAGGGGTGTTCATCGAATCAAATACCGAATTTTCAAATTACTCACATCGAAATTTTCGAATAACTTTTTATTTTGTCTGAATTCGAATTCGATTAAAATGGTCAATTCGATTCGAATTTGTATTCAAATTAAAACACCAACTCGAATTCGATTAAAAATTAATATTCGAATCAAATTCAGCTAAATTCGAATAAATTGTTTTTTTAATTTAAATTCATTTAAAATATGTAAATTTGTTATGGGCTATTTGGGCTTGGTAATGAGATATTTTGGGACTTTGATTAAATTTATAGATTAACTTATATTATAGCTCAAATTAAAGTTATATGTGTATTATATATAAATATAATAAATAAATATGTATAATTTGAATTTAAAATTCGAATCGAATCCAGTTTAAAATAAAAATTCGTATTCAATTTCCTTGACTCGAATTCGAATTTAACCGAATTTGAATTATTGATAATAGAATCGAATTGAGTCGAATGTTTGAAATCCAAATCAAATTCTAAACACGTCTGTTAGCATTTAGTACTAACTTATGTTATTCATGTAGACAAACAAATGACCTACTTTCCACTTTTACTCAACTCGTAAATTTATATGAGTCAAAATACCTTGCGTTGAATTGAATAGAATTTTTAACAATAAAAGAGTTAACTGAATAGGGAATAAGCACCAAGCGTAAACTGTGGGTTTATTCTTATGGGAATGGTTTCGTCAAGAAGGTTAATGCTTAATCTTTATTCGATCAACGACTGAAATGGTAATGAGTGTGAATCTGCAAAAAAAGAACACCGTGAAGCTCGTTACAAGGATGAGAGATGGGGGTTCTCCTTGTAACCCCCATCCGGCGTGAGAATAACTATCGTTTAAGAAAATAAAACGAGTGTATGTTAAGAGCGAGATAGTTAGAGAGCCGATCCTTATACCTGTGATTAAAGGTTGGTATTTATAGCCAAAGAGTGTCGAGAAGGAGATGAGCTGATGTAGGCCTTGGACCGGATGTCGCCATCAAGGAATTTTCAGTTTGTCCCTTCTGACACGACTGTTAGTACTTGCAGAGGTTTGAGACGTTGCCGCATAGTGATTGGAGCCACTTGGCCTGTCGATTGTCCTTGTTGTCGAGTCTGTCACCAGCTGTGAGTGGAGATCATGGAGCAGTGAACGACACACGTTGATTGTTATGTCCTTTTGTAGTTGTTGTCCCTGCACGATTGATCCTCGTGGGAGCTGTGTGGCAGGGCCTGGTGCATGCTGATTGGCTGCATGCTCTGCCATCTGTACCATTTGTATTTGCATTAGCTCTCATTGCTATGTCTGCGCGAATGAGGGCTTGCACAATAGCTCTGGTGATAGTGTTATGTTGCTAAGTTTGGGTATGATCTTCTACACGCGTGGCTTGTAAGACATTGCACAAGATTTAGGATCATACCCCTTCACATAGAATTATACCTCTTCACATAGAATTTTTAACTAATAAAAGAATCATTTTATCAATCTTTAGATAAATTAAAGAGTAAAGTAAGGATGGTCCCTGTGGTTTACCAAAATTTTAGACTTGGTCCCTGGCTTTCCAAAAGTACACAAATGGTCCTTGTGGTTTGTACTTTATAACGCATTAGTCCTCAACTTTTTCTAAAAGTACATGGATAGTCCATGTGGTTTGAGCTTTGTAACACATTTAGCCCCTAACTTGGGTATGCAAAAACCTTTAGATTTGTTGGTTGGGGACTAAATTCGTTACAAAGTGCAAACCACAGAGACCATCCGTATACTTTTGTAAAGCTAGGGACAAAATCCAAAATTTAATAAATCACAGGTGTCATCCGTGTACTTTACTCTAAATTAAATTTAGGTAACAAAAAGTTATATATGTTGGATAATGAATTAAAAAATCCCACCCAAATATGTAAATCATATCAGAAAACCCACTCGATTATACAGTTGTCGAACATTGTCATTAAATTTTTAATTGGTGGCGTTTATGCTAAATTAAATTATTGTTTTATTTTTTTATGTTCTAAAAAGCATCAAATGCAACCTATATAAAAAAAATTCCCCTCGTTGGCACTTGGCAGCAGTCACTGCCGGCAGAAGTGCAGGACCACCTTCCCAATATATAAAATATTCAAATATAAAAAAAATATTATAAAAATGTCAAACCTTATTAAAACTATTATTTGGCGTTTTTTTATTAAAGTAGTAACACTAAAGAGTTTCAGATTAAATTTCAGGTGGTTTAATCTCGATCAAATATACCTAATTTTTGCTATGACTCTAATGTATATCAAATATACCTACTTTTTGCTTAATCTATAGTTGAATATTGTCTTCATCATAAATCTTTATCTAATGTGGTAAATCATTGTTACAGCCTCTCACTAATTACTTAATTAGTAAGCGGGTTCTCTTCTTGTTTCACTAATTATATAGTGATCATTGAGTTCATACCAGTATTTTCATAGCGTGTATGCAATACTCAAAATACATGTTGTGGGTATGTGAAAGGGGCTGGCAAGTCCTTCCAAGCTAGCAAATATAGGCACTAACACCGCGACATCAGGATGCGGTTGGGGGCGTGACCCAGCTCGTGGGCGCCTGGGTCGCAATTTTTTTTTTTTAATTAATAATTAATATACAAACAAGTCATTCATCTCACCTCATCATTTATGTTTTTAGTTTTTTAGAGTAAAGTACACGGATGACCCTTATGGTTTACCAAAATTTTAGATTTAGTCTCTAGTTTTTCAAAAGCACACATGTATTCCCCGTGGTTTGCACTTTGTAACGTATCTAGTCCATAACTTGGACATGTTAAAACCTTTAGATTTGTTGGATGAGAAGATCACCCGTATACTTTTGGAAAGCTAGAGACGAAATCCAAAATTTTGATAAACCACATCATTTGTGTACTTTTGGAAAGCTAGAGACTAAATCCAAAATTCCGATAAACTACAGAGACCATCCGTGTACTATACTCAGTCTTTTATTACTCACTTCATCACATTTCACACTCCCGTAACACATCTTTAGTGAAAGGTGACATACTGACATGTGAAACCCCCCATGCCTATGTGTCGTCTAAGTAAGAAATTTCTTTTTTTTTTAATTTTTCAAATTTCACCCACCAAAACAAAAAGTCTTTGGACCTTACTTCTCTATTAGGCCTCCTATATTGGAGGCGTCAATGCCTCCACCTCAGCAACCCGTTTAGTTAAATATAAGGCCACCCTTCGCCAAGCCTGGGCGGGCGTTAGAGAGAAAAAAGTTGGGGTCCACTACAACACCAACTAATCACATTTTTTACTTATTTTCTATTATCTATTTTTGGTTAAACTATTGCACCTAGGTATTGTGTGTTTACTTAGATGGTGGTGATGTGACAATATTTATTACACCTTTTAGTTATTTCACTAAATATGATCTTACACCTTCTTATAAGTACATAAGAAAAGTCAGTTACAAATAGATATGTTTATACATGTGTTTTCTTGCTATACAAGAGGAGAGTATGAAGATAAAACATTTAGGAAAATGAACAAAAAACATAAAAGCCTTACTCATTTCCAAAGGCTTTCATTATTCTCACACCTCAAAAATCTTATTTTCACACTCCTACACCTAGACGACTCGTATAGAGTTATACGAGTTGTATAGGAGAATGATGCACAAAAAAATGTCAGAGAATGTTTTTTGTTTCCATCTATACGAGCCATTTAGAATGTTATACAATCCAATATTTTCTCCATCTATATGAGTCGTATAGCATTATACGACCCAATATTTGTCATGTTAGGATATTCTATATGGGTGCCGTATAACCCTATGCGACCCATATAAAGGGCGTGAAAACAAGATTTAAGGGTGTGACTTTCAAAAACCGTCGGCTGCCTAGTTATGTATCTTTTAAAAACCGATTTCTTTCTCACAATTTGGTTCTATTCAACATTTGCTTCTTTTATTTGCATGGTGTATAGCATGATTTGAATTTTTGAATGATTTTTTTTAACTTTTTTAACATCACCTCTTAATTATGTCTCACAATTTGATACTATTCAACATTTGCTTCTTCTATTTGCATGGTGTATAACATTTGCTTCTTTTATTTCCATGATTTCACTTGTTCAATCCAGAGTTTATAAAAAGAATCTGTAACTTCTATCTTTGAAGCTACACTTTCCGGTATAGAAAAGAAAACCCAAATCTGCTAGCCAAAAGATTGAGGATCGGCATGAGACGTTATCGATTAGGGATAAAATAGGAATTACAGTATACTACCTAGTTAACCATAGTGATCATCAGAAAGTGTGACATCGATTCGGGTCAACGCGATTTTTTTATATTTAGTAGTGAAGGGCATTTATTATAAATATTAGATAGCAATCTTTAAAGATTCTAGTCTTTCTACAATGAACTTTGACTTTAAAAGTCAAAACAAGGTTGTCTAGCATTATGGCTTACTTCTAATATTCCCAAAATTATCCATCCAAAAGTCAACCAAGAACCCAATTTGCCAGTGTCAACTAACAGACAGACAAAGTCCCATGTACCAACCGAAAGAAACCGAAACAATCATCACATATATCTAGTCCTCAAACCATTGACTTTTTAATTTATTTTTTCTACAAACTTTCATATATAAGTCTATCATCTCTTGTAAAAAAAAATAAATAAAATAAATAAAAAATATACAGATATCACTTTAGATTCGTCTAATTATCGAGAGCCTGCTTCCAGTGAGACCCTCGCTTATATAAACAATATAAAGTGATACTTATAAATATAGAAATGCTACTAGCAAAAACAAAAACCATCAACTGATCAACAGTGCATACTTTGTTGTCAAACAAGTTTTTTGTATACTTGATATCGCCTTTTATCATGATAAAGAACCCTAGCACAATTTACTAATGCAACTAGAATCTAATATCCATTGTTCCACAATCCTCATACATAATACATCTTCCATTCTATTTATCAATCTACTTTAACATATGCCTCAAATCTGCAACTTCTTTTTTAGCCAAACGTTCCCATTTGACATAAAAACATAGAAATGAATACAACCCTTATATGTCATGCCATCCTATAAGAACATAAAGTTATGATACCAACAAAACAGTAAAAGAGTACGATATAATATACCTGTCTATCTACATTTTCACCTCGGCCACCTGCGGTTGTAGACTTGTAGGCGCCACATTCTAAACCTATGGTGGTTCCAACAAGTAAACCGCGTGTTTAATCACCTTAACTTTCTCACTATTTGCAGCTTCAATCCAATACTTCTCACATGATTAAATGGAACTTTCAGTTTTTGTGACTATGGGCCGGTCCAACAAATTTAAAGCCCAATAAAGTAGCCCATCGTTATCTATTTTTTTTTATTTGAATCTAAAGGTGAATTTTTTGTTTTTTTTTTTAATTTCAAACCGGTTCCAGGCTGGGTCAAAAAAATTTCGGTTCTTGTTTTTATTTGTTTTTATCCGGTTTTGACCGTTCAATTCAGGTTAAACCAATTTCAAATTGGTTTGAACGATGCAGGTTACAAACCTATTAATAACTGGCGATTCGGGTTCAAACCTAACCGGTTCTTGTCAAACAGGTTTCAATATCGGTTTTGGTTTAGGAACTTGTCTTTTGTACACCTCGACTTAAAAGAGCTATGAATGAAACATGATTCGGGAAGAAAGAAGGTTTGTGCGACACATTTTAATATTCAATATATATACCTTTTTTTATCAATGGAGGTTTCGATATTATTCGAGGATTTTAGAATTCGTAATTGGACGTATAAGGTATTCTATTCATCTGTCATAATCTAGCCTTACAATTTACGACTATGTTACGTGCCCACTAACTCATTTCATGTTCTATAGTTTTCAAGTTTTATTTTCGTATGTAGTTTATTTATTAGTTGGTAGGAGAGTGGGAGAATTATAGTTGCGATTGATTAGTTTATTTAATTATATTTTCATGTTTGTATATAACAAGCTGGCGCTAATCCGCGCGTTGCGGCGGGATGCTGATTGTGAATGTTTAGTATTATGAGATACGAAAATTCTTAAGTTTATTCATATTCTTTTTTATTTTCTTTTTGCTTTATCCGTAACTTAGCATTTTACTTCAAAAGACCATAACGTGTTTGAGGAATGGTTTAACTTTGGCAGCCTAAATACAGTGGCGGATCTAGAAAAAATCTAAAGGGGCAATGTTTCAATAAAAAAGGGCAGCGAAATCAAAAAAAGGTCAAATTTTTCCAAAATTTACACTAATTTTACACTATCACCGGAGCATCAAGGGGCAACGGGGGTTGCCCCTTGTTCTATGCTAGGTCCGTCCCTGCGTAAATATAAATTAAACATGATGTAAATTTTGTACACAAATGGTTGCTTGCAAATTGCATTGGTATATACATTAGGTTGCCGTGGGCTTAAATGGCGTTGGTGAAAATAGTGTTAGTGAGAGTTGTGTTATATACCTTAGGTTATTATGTTGGTGTGCTGTAAATGTCTAAAATCTTTTAAAAAAATTGATCAAAATATGTTTGACCCCTTACTCAACTATTTATTGGTTTAGGGCCCGTGCGTTATGCCGAGACCGTTAAACCAAACAAAAAATAAATGTTAAAACGTTGAAAAAAATGATTATGTCAAAAGATAACATTCTTTCGAATAGCACGCGCAACCTCTTCAGCAAAGAAGATCCAAAAGTCTAAAAGATTAATGGAGAATCTTAAAAATAACTCAATATATGATAAAATATTTAACATTTATATGAGTTAAACATACACAACAAATATTCATCTATCTGCTTGAACCATGATAGCATCAATTATTATATCTATAAAAAAATCAACATTTCCATTATCTGCATGGAATTTGATAGTTCACAAACTGCATCGTATTTATTAATAAAACATATACAAATAAAAAAGAAAGAGAAAATAATTAATATATTAGCCACTGTGATGATTGTATTTATAAAAGAAAATAAACATATATATGTAAATAAAAAGAAAGGGGAAATAAAAGAAAATAAACATACTCGTCTAAACGCACCTATTCTCGTAACAATTCATAATAATATATAATTCTGCATTCGATATTCTCATAACAATTATTAATAATAATATATTTAATTTTGTATACTCTACCGAAATGTATCCAATATGTATAATATTTATTGTCAAGTGGAAATTCAATCAAGTAACCGTTTTTCAAACGACGCTTCCTTTTTTTTGAAACGGTACGTTCAACAAATATGAAGGGGTACAACCCAAAATGATACCCCAAGTTAGTTTTTTTAGGGTATAGTAATATCGGGAATTCAATGTTGAGTAAAGGTGGACTCATTTGCACCTCTCAATACCTTCTTTCTTCGTTCAAAAATTAATATCTAGGGTTCTAAGAAAACAAGATATTAAGCTTGAGTGATTTAGAGTTATGTAGAGTTTCAATAATTAATATCTAGGATTTTAAGAAAACTCAATAAATTACGCGAAAATAAGCCTATGTGTAGTATTTTATGATAGATATTAAAAGAAATTCGCCGTTAAAAAAATACCTTATTAAATATTTAACTTAAAACAAATAGTTTTTTTATAAATTATTAAATTGTATTGTTTTAATGTATTTTTTTTATCAAATCTTTTATAAACAAAATCATATGCATACTTTCACTAGACAAAACAATAATTTAAATACAAGAGTATAAATGTAGGCACAAAACAATAAATTAAAACATAACGATGTTAAACGTAACAATATCATTATAGTGAGTTGTTTATTATTTTACCGGATTAAAATGAAAGAAGAGTTAATTACACAAATACATCGGGTTGACACAAATAAGTTGAAACATTTACATTAAAATGTTACATTAAAATATTTTTGTTTTTTATTAAAACTAAATTACAAAAATAGTTTTCATTTAAAAGTAATTTTCACCTATTACATGTAATTAACTAATTAAATTGTTACATACAAAAATATTTTTCATTTAAATTTTTTGGTTAAATTGATTTAAAATTTTTTGTTATATACAAAATAATTTTACATTAAAAATAATCTTAATATAAAGCATGGAAAGACATTTTAGTCATTATTTGATGTTAGTACCCAAATGTGTTACAAAACTAAAACCATTAGACCTGAACCTGTTACAAAAAAAGTTAGTACCCAAAGATGAAATTAGCTATAAACCACGGGGTCCAACTGTGTAATAACTCATGAAAGAACGATGAATTCATAATGAAATTAGAACTCAAAGATCTAAAATCAAGTTATAATAGAAATATGATGGCACGTTAAAGGAGAGATAGAAACCAATTCGTTTTTTTAAGAACACTAGAATAATAGATGAATATTTGTTGGGCTCTAGTGGACGAATACTCTTAAAAGTAAATGGGCTGGAATCATCGGAATTATAGAGAAACCCATAAAATAATTGAGTTGAAGCTTTAAGCCTTTAAAACAATTTGTTTGAGTTAATTGTTAAAATTGTCCCTGAGGTTTGGGCATGTTTGCTATTTTCGTCCAAAATGACTTTTTTGTACATTTAGCCTCAACATTGGGTAATTTTTGCCATTTTCATTCAATTCAATAACATAGTTTACTTTCTCTGTTAACTCAAAGGCAATATGAATATTTTATCATTCTTTCTCTTTTTTAAAATACAAAACCTACCCCACCCCACCCCACTCTCCCTCTCTAAAAACCTCACCATCTGCAACTCTCTTTCTCTCTCCCTCTCCCCTTCTCTCTTTCTAAACCTCTACAACTCTCTCTAAACATACTCGTAAACCACCACCTAAATCCACCAGAAACTGACCACCACCTGCACCACCGTAAACCGACCACCTCCATCACCGTAAACCAACCTCCGAAAACCGACCACCTCCATCACCGTAAACCAACCTCCGAAAACCGACCACCACCTCCACCTTTGTAAACTAACCACTTCCACCACCATATCAGTCATCGTTGGCAAACTTGATGTATGCAGTTGAAGATGAAAACCCATCTGTAATTTCAAATGCCCAGATGAAATTACATGAAAAAGATGAAAACCCATCTGTAATTTTAAATACCCAGATGAAATTACATGAAAATACCGTTGCCGGCGCCGGAGATTCTTCAAGATTCATTTCCGGAGAAGCTCCGCCGATGATTTCAAATACCCATTTGCCCCTTTTGCGTAAATCACACAGTTTGCATCTTAAAGAAGTAAATCCATTTGTAAATTCGAATACCCAGTTGAAATCACTTGAAAACACGGGCGCCGGTGCCGGAGATTCCACAAATTTCTTCGCCGGAGAGGCTCCGCCGGTGAATTTGAACACCCATTTGCCCCTTTTGCGAAAATCTCACAGCTTTCCTCTTGAAGGACTAAGTTACCCCCTTATCATTAACAAATTTCAAAAATACCTCATCTGACTGTATAAAGTGACTTGGTTAGGCATTTGGATGAAAATGACAAAAAATTACAAACGAGGGGGGGCCAAATGGTACAAAAGTGTCATTTTGGACGAAAATGACAAACATGCCCAAACCTTAGAAACGAAAATGAAAATTTACTCCAATTTGTTTTTATGATATTTGCCATAACTCGTGATTGGTAATTGTTGGAGTACACCCTACCAGTTAAATCTGGTTATCCTTTTCTTTACAGGAAATAATAAAATATTAGAATTTGTCTAGCCAACTAGTTAATATTAGGCCTTTAAAATTGAGCCACCTTGTCGTAACTTCAAAAACAAAAGTAAATTAGACTGTATACCAACAACGAAACTTCAAGTGGTGACCATATTTATTTATTTATTTATTTGGAACTACAACTTTGATTAGAACAAACGCCACCCCGCTAGCAAGAAGCTAGAACAAACAACAAAAACGGAACAGACTTACACATCAAAATATTTCCAACTTGGCCAATCTAAAGCTATCTTGCGGGTTTCTTCAGTAGGTTGGCCGTGAAAAGGGCATCTTGTGAAGTGGATCTGATGAGCTATCTTCCACATATGCGGGACCCTCAATGCGAGCTTCTCTTGCTGCGCTCTTGCATGGGTGTTGCTAAGTTGTTGTGTGGCCTCAGAACGTGCCAACCCACATTTGTTGGGGAGGCTGTTTTGGTTTTTGACAAAGGCCTTCGGAGAGCTATCGAGGATATCGTAGTTTGCGGGGGTCCGTTTTTTGGGAATCTTCAATGGAGGCTTGCATCCCTCCCGACCCGTTTTGGGGGTTTGGGTTTATGTTCGGCTGAGGATGTATCCACGTATGCTTTTGTGGCATCGAGGGCGCAATCTTGGAGTTTAGAGGACCACATTCTTCGAGACTGTGGTATTGTTGGGTTAGATTCTGATTATGTGTGCGCGTTGGATTGCATGCACATGTCCCTTCCGGATTTTGATCTTGGTGGTTTCTCTAATAAGGACACCGCCCCCCCTAAAGCCCATAATGCTTTGGCGAGTGCCCTATTTAGTAGAACTGTCCAGTGTTTGGGAGAGAAGTTTAGTCTATTCCCTCGTCAGAAAGCTGTGTTTGATTGTCTCCGGACACCTCATTCTCAGGATTTTCTGACAGTTATCCCCATTGAAGGACTAGGCCAACACATGTGAGCAGTGGAATACCGGGCAATTCTTAAGTACCGGCTAATGATCCCTCTGTTTCCGGTTGATGAGCCCTGCCCAGTTTGTCGCAAGGCTTGTTTAGATACTTTCGGCGAACATGCGGTCCATTGTAAGGAGTTACCTGGTTTTAAATATCGACATGATTTGGTAAGGGATATTCTCTGTGATGTTCTAAAGCGGGCAAAGATTTCGGTGAAAAAGGAGGCTCCGGTGAACTTTCTGACGGATCCGCTCGACGGGAGGTCTACTCTTCGGCCAGCTGATATTCTTGTGTTTGGGTGGGCTAGGGGAAAACACGCTTGTGTGAGTGTCCCCTCTTGTTGGACTCAGGGATAATGGGTTTGTTGCTGGCCAGGCTGCGTTAAAGGCGGAATCAAGCAAGGTCGCTAAACACGAGAAGGCTTGTTTAGAGAATCAACACGTGTTTATCTCATTCGCTTTTGATACATTTGGGTCCCTAGCCCCAGAGGCTGTGGAATTTCTAAACAGGGTCCAACATGTTGTGAATAGTAATCTTTCAACCTTTAAGGGCCGTTTCGTCTTTAGTAGGATTGGTTTTGCAATTCAAAAGGGGGTTGCGGCGCAACTTGTTGCCCGTTTACCTGCCACTTGTTTGTAATTTGTTACTTTGGTATTTTAATTCCAAAGATATATCACATCTAAAGCTATGTCATGTTTCTACACCTTTTCTTATCCATAAGAAACTATACGACATAATCTCCTAGCAAATCTTGTCGATCTTGTTAGCCTTGTAATTAAACAAGAAGTTGTTACAAGGCTTCCATAACACCCAACTTAAAACCATAATGCATTAATGATTGCTTGCACTAAGTAAGTGCTTCATGTAACATCCGTCAAAAAACGGATTTACCAAACCCGCTCCGTTTATTAACCGAACAATCAGTTAAAAATTTCGTTGCGTATTTAATGCCGAAATTAATTTTAAACGATACATAATTAATAAGTATATTGGAATATATAATTTATTTTTGAAAAACTGTTAAAAATAATGAAATAAAAATAAAAGGCTTCAGCCGGGTTTCGAACCCGGGTCAGCCAGAATCAACAACAGCTTTAACACTTAACCATCCAACCACTGCGCCACTTGTATTTCTTGTTCAATATTGAAAACAATTAATTCATAACATGAATCTAAATTTCAAAAACCGACGCGCCTAATTGCAGTCGTCGGAAATCCCGACTATCTCGCCAAGATTGGACGGTTATTTCAGTTTTAACGTAAACTTTAACTATTGCATCGGTTATAACCGACGCCTGAGTCCGCGACACAAGTTATAACCGCCGGAAAATCTTTAACCGACGAATCAAGACGGAAATCGGACTAAATACGTCGATGATTTGCCCTATAAATACCCCCTCTAACCTCTGTTAGCTTTTTCGCTCACAATCACACATTTTCCCGACGTAATTCCACTCGCCGGAAATTTCTATAACTCGCCGGAAAACCGACCCTTTCACTTCTGAGCCTTACTGAACACCCAGAACTCATACCGAATCCACTCACATCTATCTCAAGCTCGCTGAAGACTCTCTGCCGCAAGACACACGTCGCCGGAATAGTCTGCTGACATCGGAGTTCCGCCGGAGAAACAGAGGAGTCCAGTTTCGGTATATCTAACACTTAATCTTTCATTCTTTTTATTTATCTCACCTGTAATTAACTGAAACACACTAAAAGAACTTGATAAAATCATCGAACCAGTCGGACTCCGATTCTGGTTTAGTCTAACGAAGAAGACGAAGTTTCAGTTGTCTATAAGTATAATTTAAATCAAGATATAACTCGGGTTAGACACACAGTCCAGCGGTGGACTGTGTGCACATAAAACACGCTACGTCTCGAGTTCGATACATGTCCCACGCACACTCGCCTTAATAAAAATGTTCATTTTTATTACTGAACTGGATTCATTTCACATAGATGTTAAGTTTAATAAAAACCGGAATAATAACCAAGATAGACACACAGTCCAGTGGTGGACTGTGTGAACGTTTAATCGCACGTCACGAGTTCGAGTCCGGACTACCGCACCGGTCCGGACAATTATCAAACTTTTTATATAAGACAGAAAGGAAATTATTTAGTTTGTATATAAGTATAATAAAAATCAGAGTATTTAACAAGTTAGACACACAGTCCAGCGGTGGACTGTGTGTTAAACCAAACCACAGGTCCCGGGTTCGAGACATGTGGAGAACACGGTTCGATACATCAAAAACGTTTTTAAAAATAAATGATTTTCAGTTTAATTCAATTAGTATATAAATATAATTAAAAACAGAAATATTTCGGGTTAGACACGTAGCTCAGTTGGTAGAGCTGCGTGCACGCGAACGGGAGGTCTCGGGTTCGAGCCTCACCCGGCGCAAACAATTTCACAGCCTGACCGGTCAACAAGTCAACAAGTCAACGGTCAACAGTCGCAAAAAGTCAACATTTTTTATTATTTTTATTTATTTATTTTATTTAAAAATCAATTAAAAATACTTAAAAATAACATTTTTTAGGTTAGAAAATAGTCTTAAACTCACAAAAATATATCAAATCATCATACTAAAATTGATTAATAAAATCCCCTTATTTACCAAACCCTTATGTTATTATCTAGGTTAGTTTCACTCGTGGTTAAATCCAACTTCGTGCGTATTCAACATCATCAACCGAACGCACCCAATGTGAGTGAATCTTACAACTCCCCTTTTTAATTACACGTTTTGGGGTGTGTCATGTGTCACTAAAATTAACTTGTTTATTTAAACTTGTGCCATACCATATTGTGATCTAAACTTAGATTGTTTATATTGTTTGTAGTTATGTATTTCATATTGTCAATTATATGCAAATCATTCATTAGGCCCATCAGTTCCTCGTGGGAGACGAGTTGAGCAACGCGTGCCTCAAAACGATCCATTATTGTTCATGTGTGCATTATTTAATAATTAATGATTGTTGAATAAGTTTACATCTATTTTTACTCATGTGTGGTTGTGCACTTTATTTTATAATCAATTGAATAAACTTGTTCAAATGTTTTTCATAGGATTCACTCGCCAACTTTTTGTTGATCCAAAAACCATTTTTACACATGATACAGGTAAACAGGATGAAGCAAGGAAACTTAGAAAATGCCTTAGAAGAAATCAATGAAGTCTAGAATGATGTTTAGGACATGATGTATTTATGATTGTATGTTTCCCTTTAAAATGTAATAATGAATATGAAACGTTATAATAAATGTCATGAGCTTTGATGATAACCCAATCATGTCCCGATTACCTTTTCCGCTGCGGGTCGGGGTGTGACACTTCATAGGTGGCTCCGCGGAACTGAGTAATTGCTTCATTGATGCCACTAAAAATTTCCCAAATTATCTTCCAACGAAGTCCATTTATCATCCTCTTCATTCAACGAAACATTCCTAAGCATCCTTCCCAAATCCTCAATCTGAGCATTGAGATGGGAGACCGTTTGTATCAACATGAGACTTCCACGACCATGTAATAACCAAATTGTTATTCACTAAATTCAACCGGTCCGCCACCTTACATATTTTATTTGCTTCAACTTTAAACAAAAACGGGAACAAATCTTTTAAAAGTTTGTCGCCCACCCAAAATCGAGTTCCCAACCCATTCCCAACTTTGCCCTTAATTACTTTTGCCACTAAACAATTTTTCAGATTTGCAATATTACCCCACACACTCGGGAAATATTTATCAAACGGGTGAGTGAGCCACAATCGAGGAGTGTGATGTATAGCCAAAATAAGTTTTCTCCAAAGGCTGCCTTTTTCCAACTTAAAACCTACACCACCACCTAGACTGGTGATCATATCCAACATTGTCATTGGGCTTACATTAAACATCTAGTATCTGTCAAATAAATTATAAACCATGTCTATATATACAACATAACTATAAATATAGCAATAAAAGATATAATACTTAGATTGATACGATATTTGGCTGCTGCATAATATACCAAAGCTAGTAATCATATCTTAAACTCGAAAACTCTTAACATACACAATCTAGGGAAAGCTTTCGTAATCTCAAATTGAGTTTGAGCACTCATACTAAGCCTAAAAAACAAATCTCTTATTTTTAGCTTAAGGAAATATCATATTGAACTTTATTTAGACTCGACAACTCAAAGCTGGCTTTGTGACATAAGCTAACTAACCCAGAACTCAAAGTTAGCTTTGTGACATAAGCTAACTAACCCCAAGGCTGACTAATTAAATCTACTCTCAGCCGATGTTAAACCATAGATTGCATAACTCAACAATCTCCCACTTACAGGTTGATCAACTATCTAACTTTCGTCCAAGACTTGTAATTTAACGTATGTTGGTAGAGTAATAAATAATAACATAGGTAATGGGAGCAATAACACGAAGAAGAGTCAGCCTAGGGCTCGTAATGATGTAATTTGTTGGAATTGCAAAGAAGTGGAACATTTTAGGAATCAATGTCCAAATATAAAGGAAGAAAGTAACACTGCGATAGATCACTCAGAAGATGAAGCTTTAAAACTTGTGGCGTGGAGGGAAGGGTGGATTCCTGGGTTATGGATTAAGGTGCTTTATTTCATGCTACCCACAAACAGTGAAGTATTGTAATATCTGAAAGAGAGTGATTTTGGAAAGGAAAGACTTGCGAATGATGAAGTTCTTGATGTGACAGATATGAGTGACATAGATCTGAAAATTTCAATCGGTTCATGGACTTTGAAGGATGTCTGAGTCATTCCAAGTTTGATGAAATGTTTGAATTATGTTGGGCATTTGGATGAGCAAGGGTATGATGTGAAGTTGGGGAATGGGCAGTAAAAGGTGGTAAAGGGAAATCAGGTCATGGCCTGAGGAAAAAAAATGAGGTTCATTTTATATGGTCAATATACCATCTGAGGGAGAGAAAACAAAACAAAATCTGGTTTACAAATCTCAGGGGAAGAAGAACGTTTGTTTGCAGGAGATAAATTCAAAACCACATGTCAAATTTAGATTGAACCTGCTAGGAAATGTTCAGAGAAACCAGTCAGAGGTTTTCATGCTAGTGGGAGCACTGGTAGTTAGCAAGAGTTACTAGACAATGGGTTATAAAAACTTGCGTTCCAACAGTGAAAGTCTCTCCAGAGGATTACTTGCTACATATAGAGAGTGTATGTTTTAGGAGTATATTAGTATTCGACAACTCGTGTTAGTGGGAGCCGACCTCTAGAATAAAGGTAGTAATAATGGTGTTCACTAATAAAAATAAAAAGAATTACATATCATTGCGTTTAAAATGATGTAGATACCACCCATCACCACCTCGCATGGTGTAACAACTCCGATTTTCGTTGTTATCCTTTTCTTTTGTTTCCATTGTATCTATCCAATTGTACTCCGAGATTCGGTTATGAAAAAGTTTGTGTAAATTAAATTATGTTTGTTGTAGTTATATCGCATCTAAACGTTTATTAAACGCATCGCTAATCTAATCGCAATCACAAGTAGTTATACTACTATACAAGCCAAGTGTGTTATTGTTTAATAAACACTTGTGTCATCGCATCGCTTATCTCATGCATCGCAAATCGCAGTTAATTATGTGGAATTATGTTTTATGCGTGTTATGTTTGTTATGTTTATGATTACACTCGCTACCGCATCGCTCTCGCACGCTCGAATCGCTAAATCGCACTATTACATCACTTATAACGCTTAATATAAATATCTAATACGAACCGAATCGCCGAACAATCGATAAACGAGCGAAAAACAAAGAAAACCCAACATTTGGGTCAAGTTCGCTCGAACTTGGGTGACCCCAAGTTCGGCAGAACTTGACTGGCTAACACAACCTTACAATTTCCTCAAGTTCGGCCGAAATTGACTAGAACCTTCTGAACATCTTACAAGTCCGCTCGAACTTGTACAAATATTACAAGTTTGGCCGAACTTGACTCCTATCAGCTCACGTTTTGCCTTCACCTATAAAATACTCAGCTCCATTATCTCGTTTGAACTTGCTGTAAGTTCGCCCATAGCTCTCAAAACCCGAACCCTTTGTTTTCTAAGTTAGATTCAACCCGATTTCAACTACTGTGATGTTCAACAACGTTTTACCACTGTTACAACGATTTGCACAAGGATTTGCCTTCGTTTTCAACAAATCCCTTCTGTTTACGAAAATCTTCATCTCTTTATGCAAAACTTCCGTTTTTCCACTCAGATCTATACTAGATCTGAGTAAAACCTTTCAAAAACATTGATTTCTACACAATATTCGGACTAATGACGTATGTTTCGTTCACTTTTGAGTGGAACGAGGCGTTGTCAAGCAAGATCTCAGATCCGGAAGCACAAGGACGAAATCGTCACTTTACACAAGCTGGACTAACCTGTACGAACCATCAAGTTCGCCTGGATTAGCCCGAGTTTCTGTAAAATGGCTAAGTTCGCTCCAAAAGACCTCTCCAGCCTAAGTTTTACTCAGTGGCTTAAGGTTGGAGGGATGGACACTCGATTTCCACAGCAAACGACGCGAAAACGCAAGATTTGGACCCGAAAACATCAAGTTCGCTTGAGATTTACTGATTTTATACAGCTCAACATGTCAAGTTCGCTCGAACTTGCACCCTCTGGGTCAAGTTCGGCCGAACTTGAGTCAAGAATCTTCAACAGAACACCACAAGTTCGCTCGAACTTGTCAAGTTTCTCAGGAAACTTCACAAGTTCGGCCGAACTTGCGTACCCTGTTAACACCTTATACAAGTTCGACCGAACTTGTCATTTCTAGAAACTTAACAATTCGCCGAACTTTCTCAAACACAAGATTCACACAGTTCGCTCGAACTTGTATGATCACATACAAGTTCGCCCGAACCTGTCCTCTGCCCATTCCAAACTTAACCGTTTCAGCATTTCGGAGACTGATGTACTTCCGTTCGGTATGCAGGCTGATCCGGCACTCCTCTTCACCTCTCGACAATCGTCTACTCTCTCCTAAACGCACCGACTATAAGTATACTTGAACCCTTTTACGCTTAAACACACTTTTGGGTGTCACATATGTTCCTATATCAAATCACATCACACTAATCTCAAATGCTTATTCGCAACCCGCTGTTACATGATTATACAGTGAAATTCTGCTGAATTGTATGTATTGCTTGATTGCTTGTACGCCACCTTAACATGATAGTATACTAGAGGTTGGCCTGCCACCTGCAAGCCCGGGGTTGTTAAGGCTCGCATTTTTATTTCGCATTATTTTCTCTTTTAGGATGTGAACGCTTGTTCGCATGCCTCGATCAATCGCGGTTTGTTGGTTTGCATGAACCTAAGTAGTTACATCATTCACATCTATTATGTATGTCATGCGGTGTATTTTAAACACTTTTATATCTATTATGTACGCAAACCTGTATGCTCACCTTTAGTTAATTGTATTGACGTTTTATTTTAACATATGTGGCAGGTTGAGGATTAGGTTGGATGCATTGGATATTGCTTAGTTTAGTTGTTTTAGTTGTTTTGGAACTCATGTATTAAATCTAGGGAATATTGAAATGATTAGTTCTTATGAGAAAAACGAAGTTTATGTAACAATTGATTGGAAATGTTATGTTTGATAGTATGGGATGTTAAACGTTATGTAATGTTGTGGTTAATTGTTATGGAATTCTCGTGAGACAATCTGGTCGCATAGTGCCACTAACCCTGATGTTTCCGCCATCGGTTGAGTGTGACACATGGACGCGCACCACATGCGGTGGGGCAATGTTCCCTAGCACCACCCATGCCACCTCACCAACCCTGCTTGCATTCCGTAACCAGATCCACCCCTCTAATAGAGAGATTTAAGTTATTAGTAATAATGAAAATAATGGAACTTAATTTGAGACCTTGTACATGGCATCTTAAAAAATTGAAGTGAAATTCCATTTTTATCCATAGAAAATGCTTTATATAGGTTTATAGATATGTTACTAGAAACTTTATGGTTTAGTGTATTTTTGCATTCTTACCATAATACAAGGATTTAAGTTAGTTGTCGATCCCTAAGTATTCTTAGTTTGTAAATGTAAGTATTCAGATTTGATATGCCATATCTTGTTTCTCTCTGTCTCTCTTTCTCTTTCTAGATATAATGATATATCATGAATATTGAAATACAATTAGAACATATATCTTGTGACCCAATATAAAACACTACTCTACACACATATTAGTTAATTGTATAATGTCAGTTCATGGGTGTATCTACATAAAATCATGTGTATGCTTGTTTATTCACTATAAGAAAACTCATGCATAATTATAATAATTGAGATATAATATTTTATTGCCATGCATATTTGAGCATTGTTATATATATTATGTTTAAAAACAAACACCTTGACAGAAGGATGTTACGTATGGTATAAGTTGATGTTGATTTTATGGAGCTCGCTACTCATCTTTGACATTTGGATACATGGTCTTGATATCAGCGAAGATTCGAGTGGAAAAGGCCACCATGAGGACCATGTAGATAATATGATCTGTACCAACTTACACTACTACTATATGAAATTATGTGTCTATGCAAGCGAAAACCACTACGTTTTAAAGATAATAATATTATATTTTAAGCAATCGGTACAATCTTTCTTTTAATCGCGGATCCACACTAATTGAAATATTTTTAAAACCTTCTTACTTTACGAATGATATTGCTGAAGTTTTGAAAAGCGAGAAAAGCCCGGACTTCCAAATTAACACAGTCCGTAAAAGATTTAACTGACGATTTAAACATACAAACAATTTCATTTATTCTAATTTTTCACTCACAAGTGGGTTAGTAACGATGTTTTACAATGAATCTTATAGCTTATACCCGGTTAATTTTCCCTTCGAATATAAAAATTAGAATTACAAATACATTTTAAATTCAAATGGAAATACATTTTAATTCAATGGATTCATTTAAGTAACCATGGGCCTTCTGTAAAGATCTTATTATCTAAAGTTGGCAATCGTGGGCCTCGATGTCTTGTCCTTTAGCCAATTGGGGATTTTTGGGCCATTCTACAACAACAGAATAATTTATGCAATTTATGCGGACACGTGTCTTCTTTATAAACGAGGTAGTTTGACACGGAAGCTTTTAGCGAGTTAAAATTTGAGCTCGAGCTAGCTTGCAGCTCAACAAGCCAACTCATTTATTTTTTTATAATTTGTAAACGTTGTATTTATTGCACTCATGAGTCATGAATATAAATATACCAACAAAAACTATATTCCTTAACATAAGAACAGATGCAAGTATGTAACAACAAAAAAAGACATGACCTTTTTTCCTATAAGCATTAGGCCTCTTATGGTTTACTTAACCACCTTGGCTTAAATTAGATGACACCTTGGCTCGACTTGTTTATTTACGACATGATTTCAAGGGAGCCTTTTTCTAGTTATCTTTAAGTGAATTTTGAGTGAATGCAGGCTATAATTACAGGGCTCTACATGTGCTATACTCTATACGTAACCTGTGGAGGACCGGCTAAAGAGCAAAGCCGTTAACGCAGTGGTATTAACAACCTGTTGGGTTCTATGGCGGGCTAGAAACAAAGGTTTTTTTTTCAAAGCAGAAGACTTCCGCTGTTCAAGTTGGTGGAAGACATCAAGCCACTTAGCTTTCTTTTAGGTAAAAAACAGATCCAAGACAGTGAACTAAGATTGACCACACTCACGTAATTTAATTTCATTTCTTTGTTTACAAACACACACACACACACACATATATATATATACACATACAATTTTAATTTAGTTTGTTCTGGTGATCATATATTCATATGTTTGTCTGATACATGCATACTGAAAGTGAAGATGAAGATAGATAGATAGATAGATGAGAATCAAAAGGAAAGGTTGAGAATGCAACAACACACATGTAGCAACTATTCCACATGCAATTAATATTCACATAAAAGGTGAAATTACATTCTGATCCACACAAAATAGTTAGAAAATGATGTGATAAATTAAAGTACAAAAGTTGGAGTTTTGGGGGAATCCCTCTACCCTTAGCTAGGAGCTTCCACTTGCTTCATTTATGAACTTAAAGAATCTTTCACAAAAAAGGATGGTGGATATATGCTCAGAGATTGCAATCTTGATTGTAGATGTATACATATGCAGCCTCCTGATTATTTACCACCTGCACAAACATATATATACATGTACATATACGTTATAGGCGTACATTAGACAAGTAATTATTCGGTTCTTCTGATTGTGTGTGTGTTTGTGTTTTTATAAGATGTATTATTAGAATAAGTGTGGAGAAAGTTTTATTCTGAAAACAAAAAACAAAGAGATCACTACAAATAAGAGATCCTTCTATAAGTGACAAACGTATCCGTCAGTTATCCCTTGGCGAAGGTGGTAAATGTTAGTCATCTACAGGTGAAAGTTCGTGGAGAAATCAAACGTGGGTAAAGATTTTCACCAACGGATCAACGACCACAATCACCAAAGGGATATCAATTAATATATGGCCGATAAAAATATCATCAAGGACGTGTCACTAACGGATCAACGACAAATACTTTAGGTGGATCAGTAACATATTACTGACGATTTTTCCGTCACTTGTTTTATTGACCGACAATTGACGACGCACTATAAAAAACCATAGATATTTGTGGTTTTTAATAAAAAAAAAAACAAAATTAAAGGTAGCTTAGGTTTTCTAGAAATCAAAACCTTAAGTATTTTTTAAAGTAAAATTTAGAAAATCTCCAATAATTTCTACAAGTTAAAATGTACGATAAATAATTTATATATAATAAGAAATGTTGTTTTAAATGGTTAAATAAACAGGTAATATAGATCATAATAAGTGATATTCTTATTCTCATTCTCATTAACTATATTTGATAATTTATCAATAATTAATATATTTATAGTAATACAATTCTATCAGCTACAGGACTTTTACTTATTTTAAATCTCATTTGAACAAAGCAAACACGTTACGACTAATATTATTGAAAAAAGTAAAATTATAATTGGCAATTTTTATAATCATATACGTAAGCATATGCATAGAAAATATAAAAAAATTAGAAAGAACTATATAACAAATAGGAAGTAGTTAAAATTTGACAAATAGTGTCTTATTAATTGTCATTATTAAATACTTTTATAGTGGTTTGGTTGCGTGAATAGTTGAAAGTAGTTACATGTTGACAATGAAAACAAACTGCAATTCAATATAATAAATGAATATCTCTACTTTCTAAAATTTTATATAGTATGAGGAAAACACATAATAATTATATATTAACCATGCTTTATAATTTACCTTTTATGTATTTTTTATAATTTTTTTTAGAATGTGGAATTGGCATGTAATAATCCCACTTGGACTTTATTGGCCATTAATAATCCCACCTCAGAATATTCCCCCCATCTGTCCCACCTTTCACTATTTTTCCTACATTGATCTCTCGTTAAAAAAACTTAACGGAGTTAAGTTTTTTTCCAAATTACAAACAGATTTTTAGGGCTTTTGATCAGAATGATGATACGAGTCCATTGATGTAAAACTTACTTCGAAATGGTGCTCCAAGTGACTTGATTTTGGTTAATTGGAAATTTAAACACCTGAATTGAAGCGCCGTTTTCATCGTTTAGAGCACGTTTTGAGGCAAGTTTTACATCAATGGACTCATATCGTCGTTCTAATCAAAAGCCCTACAAAATCTGTTTGTAATTGGGAAAAAGCTTAACCCGTTAAGTTTTTTTAACGGGGACCATTGTAGAAAAATAGGTGAAAGATGGGACTGATGGGGAGAATATTCTAAGGTGGGATTATTAATGGCCGTCTAGGTGAGATTATTATAGGCCAATTTCCCTTTTAGAATTCGTAGAAAGAAAATGAAAGATGTACCTTTTTTGTCACACATCTTGCCTAAGGATGATAGGAAAACAATTAGCAGAATAACTCCTGTTATGACTCCAATGGTGAGTGCCAATGTTTTATCCACATCCTCATCACCAGCTGCATCTGCATGCATGCAATTTTAAATTTATAAAATTTGAATGATATTTAAAACCATGTAATGGATCACTACACCATCGCGGAGGCTAGTTGTGGCGCAACCACTTACTTGTTCTAGAGTGGTGATCGCGATCAACATATCTAATGTAACATTTTCCTAGAAACATATCACCCCAACTTGATGTCTCACACTCTGATCTCAACCTTCCACTTGCCTCGGTAAGACAATCTTGACACTCGCTAACACTTAAATCTTGTACGCATTGTGCCACACCTTGCACACTCCCGGGCCCACCACCACGAAAATATTGTCCATTAGAGCCGTTAGATATGCCAATGCAGCATCTCGACGGTTCAAAGAATCCGAATTATAACCAATCGAAGGGCCACACCTCTTTGACACCACAGTAACATCCTCAACACCAAAAAATGATGTATTATCATACTTCACAAAACATCCATCTAATTGTATGATCCCACCAACAGCCTGAGGACATATTGCCCTGAGTTGACTCACTGAGCTAGCCACACAAGCTTTACAATCGGAGTTGCTAAGGTCGCCTTCGCATTGGTAAAGACCATAAACAACGTTGTTGTTTTGTGCATATCCTGAAGCGGAGATACTGAAGTTGTTGAAGTTGGAGGCAGATGCTGAGTTGACTATAGAAGTGAATAGTGAGTTGACATTCAACTCGTAGGGGGTACCGGGTGTGAAGCGAGTTTGCGAGCATCCGCCATAGATCAAGGGAGTTGTGGCTGATATATATTGGATGAAGAAGATGAAAGAACATAAAGAGAATGAAAGAAAGAGAGAAAGTTGGGACATTTTTTAGAGAATCTAATTTCTAAGCTTCTTAGCGAGAGGGTGAGTTATGACATGTGAAAGATATATATATGTTGATGCTGGAACTACAAGTTTACAATTGCTTAAAACACACACATTTCTTATATATATTAAAGGTAGTATTCTTTCATTGATTTCAGAAACTTCCAATAGTTATGCCATGGTGATAAAATTAAACAAAAATAAAATAAATCAAGTTCCAACATGGCAAATAAAGAAATAATTTAAAGAGTTTTATAAGAAACATAATTAAATATTTTTATTCATCCTAAGGATACCAGGACACAACTCGTATTCAAATGACACTAACTAATAAGGAACAACCACTTTAATTTTAAACTAAATCTATAGAAAAGTACCTAAACTGATGGAGGCATCTATCGAGAATTACCCAAATGATACCAACCAATAAGAGATAACCACCTCATCGCCAATCCCACATTCACAATCACTTTACACTTACCTAAATCGGTTCAACTACCCGTCGATGTTGCGAAATTGAAAAAAAATTATATATATACTTCGAACAAGTAATTCAATATTTCGAAATTGAAGTTATATATGTGATATCGGACATTGAATTAATTATTAAATAATTAGTTATCTTTCCAAAAATTCTATTGTAAAGAATAAGCTAGTCTTTGTTTTTTCTTGCAAAAAGAATGAGGGTAGATGGAATAATGGAATAATGTGGAAAGGGAATGTTGGCAGAGTTTACTTAGCGGGGAGAATACTCGCTCAGAACTTGACCGCACTTACAAAATAGCTTCTCGTTTATTTTAAAAATCTTTTATTTTCAAAATTTTATATAGTTGATATATATTTTTTTAACTCGTTGTATTTACCTACTAGTGTAAAACACTTGATTTGTGAACTAGTTAAATCGCCTGGCTAAAGCTTCAAAATTAAGCGGAGCTTGAGCTCAAATTTAAGCATAAGATGGGTTGTTTAAATAAACGAACTCGGGCATGAGCTTCGTATGCTGAGCTTATTATGCTTTTGAGGTTAAAAAAACTTTCATTTATGTAAATACAAATTTACAATACACTATTAAGCAATGCGTTATTACATAAAAAAATAATAATAAGTAAACGAGTTAATTATGAGCTTTAAAAATTGTTCATGAGTTGAGTTCTAGTTTTAAAAATAGAGTTGAAATTCGTTGCGTTTGAGCTCTCTTAAATTAAAGGAGACAAGATCAAGCTTAGACGAAGTCGAGCTCAACTCGACTTGACTCACACACCTATATTCACCTTTGAAACATAACCTCTTCGCATTTTCTAAATTAATCCGCTTTGAAACACAACTTTCTCGTATTTCATAAAGCATTCTCTATGACATACATTAAAGACCTTAAAAATTCGTATAGATATAAGCGTAATTAACAACTTTCTTTGAATTTCATTTATGATGCAAAAGCATCCACGGGTCAACATATGGATTTAGGTTTCAATAGGCCATTTGATCTGGGTATTGGCTTATGTACGCGTTGGACTCCCGAAAACAGGTTGGACTAACAAAATCAATCTGACTATGTAAATGAGTGAGGATTGAAATGCCCAATCAAGACTAATTTTTTTTTAATTTTTATCTCTTTTATGTAATTTCGAATATTATTTGGTTTCCTACAATATCTCTAGACTTTAATATAAAAAATTAGGGTTGATATTGTTTGGTAAGCATTTTGATAGTTTGATAAATCTGTAAGCTTCAGCTTAATAATTGAAACCATTTGGTTTCAATCTTTTGATAATATTCTTAGGTATTATTAAGGCACTTGAACTGTTTTCATTGTTTGCATCAAGTGGTATAATAGATTTGGTTATTTCAAATGGCTTGTAAGAAGAATGATCTCAAAAACGAAAGATTTCTCAGTCAAGGAAGTGGCCATGTTTTGTTCCGATCACAAGGTTGGCTAGTTCAAGAAACCAACCCAAGGCCGACCATCATGGATGAGGATCATGGGGGTAGAAGAGTATCTTGATGATAGCAACAACATCTATCCAACACCACTATGTTTTGATGTTTACACGGAAGAAGTGCTAAGCATAGGAAAGTGGAGGTGGGTTATGAAGGCCTTGAACGGGATTTACCCTCAATAACGTGATCTGTTGCAAGGAGGTTCATTAGTTCATGGATTTGATCCTAATCCCATGAAGCAGGTTTTGGATCAAAGAGAAGGTTAATAGATTCAGGTAAATCAAGGGCTACGTGCATGGCTACTAGGGTGGTCCTAGGGATTTTCAAGACAGTCATTGGAAATTATAGATGGGCCCAATGTTGTGGGGAATTAACAAATGGGTCAGACAAAAGAAAGCAAAGAGAAATTTTGGCTTTCAAAGGGAAGGGTTAATCAAGAAGACTTAACAATGGAGCCAAATGCCACTAAAGCTTGAGGTGTTCATGGGATATACCTTTAGGGAACTAAGGAACAAGGTGAGTGAACATAAGATTTGGGAAGATGGCAAGACTTTGGCTAGCTAAGATGGATGTAGGTTATGGGTCGTGGGCTTCTGGAACTCGTGTATTAAGTCTAGGGTGTTATGGACATATGGGAATTGGGCCTACATAAGATAATGTTAATCCAGTGGAGGTAATAGAAGGCCCAAGTCTTGTTAAAGGTCCGTGTTCCATTGGGCTTGAGAATAGTGTCAGGGTTCAACTTAAGAGAAGGTAATGGATCGTTTGTTACTAGTAAGCATGGGTAGTTATTGGGCTGATAAAAGGTATTGGGTTTGGGCTTTGCTGGGAAAGCAGTGCGAGGGAAACCTCTAAGTTGGGTTATATGGCGTTAGGCCAACACAGAGCAAGGGAAGACCCTTTTTAAGCGAGTCCATGAGAAAAAAAGAAGCACACTTGGGGGCTTGGTTAGTCGAAGCATACACTTAGGTAAGTGGTGTACAACTGTTGCTGACATCAATGAAATCCGAGGGTCACCTCGAGACGCGGGTCAACAGATGGACTTGGGTTTCAATGGGCCATTTGTTTTGGGGAATGGCTTAGGTACATGTTGGGCTCCCGAAAACAAGTTGGACTAAATAAATTGGGCCAGCTATGCAAACCAGTAAGGACTAAAATGCCCAAAACTCAAGATCAAGACCAATAGTTTTAATAAATTTATGTTTATCTCTTTTATGTATTTTCGAATACTTTTTTGGATTCCTAGTTTATCTCTTGAATTTAGCATAAATATTAGGGTTTGATATTGTTTAGTTACTCTTTTGATATTTTGATAAACCTACAAGCTTTTAGCTTGATAATTTGAACCTTTTGGTTCCAATCATTTGATAATATTCCTTAGTATTCTTGAGCCATTTTAATTGCTTCTGTTGTTTGCAATGATTTAAATTCAAATCACGAACTTGTTACCTTGTTATCCAAATTAGTTTAATTAAGTCAAATATGACCATCAATTATATAATTAACTATTTTTCAATTCACAATCCTCGCATGTTCTCTCAACCATATTTTGAAATGGATATATTTAACGGACAACTCACACATCCCTAAAACTACTCCTCAATTTACACCAGTTTTTCACTAGGGGAGCCTTCACCAAAGAAAACATTAGAGGGCACTTGAACTATTCAACTTTAACCTGATGTTCATACTGAAAATAAGCTATACTGAGTGGGTTCTAGTTTAATAATGTCACACCCCGACCCGCAGCGGAATAAGAGTCGGGGCATAATTGGGTTATCACCAAAGCTCATGACATTTACTAATATGTTTCATATTTAAGAAAGTCAAAGTTACATTTCAAACATCCAAACATGTTCATTCAATACAAGGAAAATAAGCCAAGCATAACAATCCCAACACTAAATCGTTTTATTCTTCTAGTCCAAGTCCTATGTGTTCCTAGCTGCAGCTGCTTCACCTGTATCATGTGTAAAATGGGAGTTTTTGGGTCAACATAAGTTGGCGAGTGAACCTTATTAGATAAACATTTATTAATAAATTAATTGTTAGTTTATCAAATGAAAATTTGTGCATAACCATAGATGAGCAAATGTAAATAATCAAGTAATGGCAAATAGCAGTCACAACTATAACATACAATAACACATGGCATAATACATGAACATACCAACATCATACTGTAAATAACATAAATGAAACTGTGCGATCAAGGCTCAATCAAACGGAGCCGATCGTATTGCATGTACTGAAAATGAAAATGTCTGTGCGATCAAGGCTCAATCAAACGGAGCCGATCGTATGTGGGCACGCCAGGTTCAACCGCATAATAAAATGGGGAACATGCTCAACGCTCATAATGTAATGGGGAGCGGCGGCCTATGAAATGGCATGTACTGAATAATAAATTGCATCCAATGATAACTACTTAACAGCAACAAACTGAATGCACAAGTTCATGATATGATGTATGCACAATGGTTTAGTAATAATATATATATACAAAGACACATGATACACCCCAAAACGTGATTAAAACGGGGAATTTGTAAGATTCACTCACATTGGGTGCGTTGGATTGGAGATGGTGAGATGCGCACGAATTAGATGAGCGGATCAACGAGGAATACTAACCTAAATAATAATGGAAAAATATATTAAATGGATGGATTTTATTAAGGATTTTAATTAATTTTTTAGATATATTTTTGTGAGTTTATGGCTATTTTCTATCTTTAAAAATGTTATTTTTAAGTATTTTTAATTGATTTTTAAATTAAATTAAATAAATAAAAATATAAAAAAAATATTATTTTTTTAGCGTTGACCGTTGACCGTTGACCGGTTCGGTCAGCGAATTAATCTGCGCCGGGCGAGGCTCGAACCCGAGACCTCCCGTTCGGGTTTTGAAGACAAAACGGAGCGGGTTTTGAAGACCCGATTTTTACAAATGTTACAGTATCCCCTACTTTTAGGAATTTCGTCCCGAAATTTAAGTAGTTGAAGTAGTAGGAAAAAGATGCGGGTATTTTTCACGCATTGAGTCTTTACGTTCCCAAGTAAACTCAGGTCCCCGTTTCGACTCCCAGCGTACCCTAACAATTGGAATGCGACTTCGTCGAAGACGCTTCTCCCTGTAGTCCATGATCTCCACTGGTCTTTCAATAAAATGCATAGATTCATCAATCTGAATATCTTCCAGCGGAATATGGAGATTCTCATCAGCGAGGCACTTTTTCAAGTTCGACACGTGGAATGTGGGATGAATCCTGTTGAGTTCTTCTGGTAGGTCAAGCTTGTATGCTACAGGACCTACTCTTTCGAGTATCTTGAAAGGTCCTACGTAACGTGGTGCTAGCTTCCCCTTTTGACCAAAACGAACTACTCCCTTCCATGGTGATACTTTTAAAAGCACATGATCACCAATGTTAAACTCTAAGGGCTTCCGTCGTTTATCTGCATAACTCTTTTGACGACTTTGAGCCGCTAGAAGATTGTTTCGAATTTGATGGATCTTATCTGTGGTTTCTTGGATCAATTCTGGACCAGTAATTTGTGCTTCCCCAATTTCGTGCCAACATACAGGAGATCGGCACTTTCGACCATATAAGGCTTCAAAAGGTGCCATGCCGATGCTCGAATGATAGCTGTTGTTGTACGAAAATTCAACTAATGGTAGATGGGCGTCCCAATTTCCCTTGAAGTCTATGACACATGCTCTAAGCATATCTTCAAGAGTTTGAATGGTGCGCTCAGACTGTCCATCAGTTTGAGGATGATAGGCGGTACTGAGATCTAATCGTGTGCCCATAGCGGATTGTACTGCTTGCCATGTTCGTGAGGTGAAACGACCATCACGATCAGAAATAATACTTAGTGGTACCCCATGTCGGCTTACGATTTCGTTGATATAAATACGTGCAAGCTTTTCGTTCTTGAAATCTTCGCGGATAGGAATAAAGTGAGCTGATTTTGTAAGTCGGTCTATAATCACCCATATAGTGTCATACCCACCAGAAGTGCGAGGTAACCCGGTAATGAAATCCATGGTTATATTTTCCCACTTCCATACAGGTATTTCCGGTTGGACTAGAAGTCCTGAGGGTCTTTGGTGTTCAGCCTTCACCTTGGAACATGTGAGACACTTGGAAACAAAAACGGCAATATCCTTCTTCATTCCAGGCCACCAATAGGTGTATCGTAGGTCTTGATATATCTTATCGGCTCCTGGGTGTATAGAATATCGCGTTTTGTGAGCTTCATTCATAAGAGTTTCACGAAGATTGTTGTGGTTAGGAATCCAGATACGATCTAGGTAATACAGGATACCGTCTGATTTAGTTTCAAGTTTTAGCTCGCTCCACAGGACATCTCCTTTCGTACATCTTCTTCTGTTATTGAAACGTGTTGGGCTTCTCGAATTTGATCTTTAATGTCGGTTATAATTTGCGAACATAGAAGATGAATGGAGTTCGCATAACCCTTTCGACTAAGTGCATCAGCCACCACATTTGCTTTACCAGGGTGGTATCTAATTTCACAGTCGTAATCATTTAGAAGTTCGACCCATCTTCGTTGCCTCATATTTAACTCTTTTTGATTGAAGATATGTTGAATACTCAGCTATACTGAGTGGGTTCTAGTTTAATAATGTCACACCCCGACCCGCAGCGGAATAAGAGTCGGGGCATAATTGGGTTATCACCAAAGCTCATGACATTTACTAATATGTTTCATATTTAAGGAAGTCAAAGTTACATTTCAAACATCCAAACATGTTCATTCAATACAAGGAAAATAAGCCAAGCATAACAATCCCAACACTAAATCGTTTTATTCTTCTAGTCCAAGTCCTATGTGTTCCTAGCTGCAGCTGCTTCACCTGTATCATGTGTAAAATGGGAGTTTTTGGGTCAACATAAGTTGGCGAGTGAACCTTATTAGATAAACATTTATTAATAAATTAATTGTTAGTTTATCAAATGAAAATTTGTGCATAACCATAGATGAGCAAATGTAAATAATCAAGTAATGACAAATAGCAGTCACAACTATAACATACAATAACACATGGCATCATACATGAACATACCAACATCATACTGTAAATAACATAAATGAAACTGTGCGATCAAGGCTCAATCAAACGGAGCCGATCGTATTGCATGTACTGAAAATGAAAATGTCTGTGCGATCAAGGCTCAATCAAACGGAGCCGATCGTATGTGGGCACGCCAGGTTCAACCGCATAATAAAATGGGGAACATGCTCAACGCTCATAATGTAATGGGGAGCGGCGGCCTATGAAATGGCATGTACTGAATAATAAATTGCATCCAATGATAACTACTTAACAACAACAAACTGAATACACAAGTTCATGATATGATGTATGCACAATGGTTTAGTAATAATATATATATACAAAGACACATGATACCCCCCAAAACGTGATTAAAACGGGGAATTTGTAAGATTCACTCACATTGGGTGCGTTGGATTGGAGATGGTGAGATGCGCACGAATTAGATGAGCGGATCAACGAGGAATACTAACCTAAATAATAATGGAAAAATATATTAAATGGATGGATTTTATTAAGGATTTTAATGAAATTTTTAGATATATTTTTGTGAGTTTATGGCTATTTTCTATCTTTAAAAATGTTATTTTTAAGTATTTTTAATTGATTTTTAAATTAAATTAAATAAATAAAAATATAAAAAAATATTATTTTTTTAGCGTTGACCGTTGACCGGTTCGGTCAGCGAATTAATCTGCGCCGGGTGAGGCTCGAACCCGAGACCTCCCGTTCGCGTGCACGCAGCTCTACCAACTGAGCTACGTGTCTAACCCAAAATAATCTTGTTTTTAATTATATTTATACACTTATTCAATTTAACCGAATTTCCTTTATTTGCAAAAACATTTTAATTCAATCGGACCGGTGCTCGTGACGGGTTTCGAACGCGCAACGTGTGGTTCATGTTGCACACAGTCCACCGCTGGACTGTGTGTCTAACCTGGTTAATATCTCGGTTTTTATTATACTTAACAACTAACTGGGTTATCCCGGTTTAGTTTTTAAACAAAAAGGCGCGTTATTATATAAGGTGTGTGTGTAGCAGGGATCGAACTCGGGACGTGTGTGTGTATTTTGCACACAGTCCACCGCTGGACTGTGTGTCTAACCCGTTTAAAATACCGATTTTAATTAATCTTATGTTATGTTGTGTCTTCATCTCTTCGTCGATTTACACAGACAAACATATTCCGACTGTTATGACTGATTTATGACTTATACGCTTTTCAGACATTATCAGTAATTTAAAAGTAGAGAATGGAGAGAGTTTAAGGAAAAGGATATACCGATTGATGTTGTTCACAGAATTCCGGCGGAGGTTCGTCGGTACTGAAAGTGAAATCCGGCTGTTGAAACCAATTAACAGCGTTGTTCGATTATTTAAGAAGTTGAGTCACTTAAACAAGGTTTAACAGAAGTTTGGGAGATCATACCCGTTCACAGTGTGATTCCGGCAGTTTCAGAAGTTTTCCGGCGAAGGTAAGATTTTCGATAAACGTTGACTAGGATCGATTCTGATGGTGGAGTTGTGTTAGAGACTGATTAATCACATGATTTAAACAGAAAGAGTCGGAGGAAATACCGTGTGGATGTGAGTCCCGGTTTTCCGGTGACTTGCAGAATTTCTCCGGCGGTCTGATTCAAGCTTCTCCGGTGGATTGTAAGGTTGCGGAAATGCAATTGGGAGTCTTGCAGAGTGTTTTGAGTCGCAGGAAAAGTCTATGATTGAAGTAGTCCGAGAATTGAAGACTTTCGGTTATTAAACCGATCTACTTCCGAATTCAAGTTCCATTCATGGCAACATTGATTGAAATTGTCCGTTTATCGGTTATATTCGCTGGATCGAGAGTATCCAAATCGCTTTGGATGATTGATAACCGGTTTCAGTTACAATGTGTAAAATCGATTGATTTACCTTAGTCCATAAAAATTATTTGTTTCCTAAACATGACAGAAAACAAACAAGTGGCGGAGTGGTCTTGGGAGTGAGTGTTAAGTTGTTGAAGTGTTTCATGGCTGACCCGGGTTCGAGTCCCGGCAGCTTCATAATTTTTTTATTTATTTTATTTTAACTTTTTATCAAATATAATTTTTATAGTTTAGTTTATTTATTAATTATGTATCGTTTTAACTCAAAATAATCATAAATATTTAATGTAACTTTTATAACTTGGTACTTGATTACAAAACGGAGCGGGTTTTGAAGACCCGATTTTTACAAATGTTACAAATAAGGCAACCATGAATTTTATCAAATACATAAAGAAGGAACTATATATCATATTTAGCACATCCTCACATAGCATAATAATACATGGCATGACATAGTATAACTATAACAAACAATCATTACTCAATATTTGTATAACCGCGAACAAGCCACAAAGGCACTGTCCGTGTTTCGTGCTCAACGCTTTAACTTTAGAAGGTTAATTATTTAGCGTTAGCTTTAGATACTTGTGTTAACTTTAGACGCTGTTGAGACTTCAGTGTTAACTTTTAGACAACGACATTAACTTTAGACGTGATAAGTCTCCTTTAACATTGACTAATACATGCTTTCTTTAATTACTTTATCCTTTTCTCTTTATCATATTACTTCAACTTTGTAGAACTTTCACGTGTCAGGTTTGTACTTCTGAGAGTATTAAGTTTAGACATATTTATGGTTGTAGAGTACTCGACCTAGATGGAGAGTACTTAGGGAGTACACGAACATGTTAAATTATAAAGAAGTTATCTTTCTGGAAATTATATACATGCAAAATATCACAAGTTTACTATTGTTTATAACAAAATACGTGAATAACAATAACATACATGTTCAAATAGTAAAGTATTGCAAAAATTGATATTCATTCCTTGAAAAATGATATTCATTCTTTAATATTCTTTAATATGATAGAAATATGAATTACATTTTATTGTTTTTTAAGTCAAACTCGCCCGAGTTAACCTACTAGATCCGATTTTGGCCGTTAACCACGTTTGATCGATTCCAAGTAATTAAGCAGAGTTTAAGAAAGTCACCTCGACAGCCTACCTTGTAGCAATTACTTGACTTCCGAGACCGTGTTTTACAACATTTGACATTTCTCTTCATCACATTCCTGACACCCATTAGTCTAGAAGCCAAAACTATTACATTCTTTTAAAACTATGATTTTCTTTGGAAACATACTTTACCTTGAGATACATCAATCTATGTCTTTCTTTAGAAATCATACTATTTTCAATACACTTTAATGAGTGTGCACACTACAAATAATCTATGAAGAGGGGTCTAGAAACTCACCTGAAAGGAAGAACTATTGGTACTATGACCTTGTTGTCTTAATCCTATGATACAAAAGGTGATGTGCGTAAAAATGTACATATATTTCACATCATTCGGGACTCGGCTTTAGTCATTTTCTAGTTCAAATATTTAAATGAGTTCTTTATTTGTTTACTTTTGATTTTCAGGGACACAAGAAGTATAAAAAGAAAAAACAAGGTGTCCGCGCTAAGAATGATGTCTTTACAAGAAAAAATCATGGCCCTGTGCTTCCAGAGACATGCCCCCGTGCTTCACCCCTCAAGGAAAAGAAATCAGGATCAACAACACAGGGTCGTGCCTAATCAAACATACTCCCGTGTCACACCTCCCATGTGAAGACAAAAGTAATATGTACCCCATAAAGTTGACATTTGCCGAAACACGACCCCGTGCCCCCTCTAAGACACGTCCCGTGTCCCATTGTCAAACTTAAGAGCTATTATGAATCTTGTCAGAAGATCTCGTTATACTGACACGGGGTCGTGCCCCACCAAACACGGGGGTCGTGCCCCACCTCCCGATCACCCAATAAATTCAACCAATTGTTCTCCATTTGAGGCATCCATCCAGGCACCCATATGCCATCACCACACCAGTATTCACCACCACTTTTCCATCCTTTTTCTACCCATTTCTCACCTTCTGTATTTTCGGTTTGGTTGTTGGTCCAATATTGTAAGAACATCCTTTAACAATTCAATCTTGTATGTTTATGTTTAATCAATCATGTTTGATGATGTTTATCTTTAAAGCCATGATTGGCTAAGTTCTTGCATCACTTGGGAAGATAAATCCTTAATGATTATTTTATCCCCTTTTATGGATTATAATTCGGTGTGTGTTAATGACTTTAAATAAATTATTTTTTATGTTGAAAGTGAATTTTCCAAAACACTTAAAATAATCTTTTAAGCTAATGTTTGTTGATTCAAACATTCATGTTGTCTCTGTGTATATAGTCAAAAACATGTTAATTAATTGCCTGGAAAGGGGTTAGATGTAAAGTGGAAGATTTGGGTTTTGTAAGTTCTTGCCTCGTGTGGAGGAGGTTGTATACTCCATACGCAAGGACGTAGTCTAGTTTATCGATACTACTCTTTAGGAGATAAAACCAAATCAAGAAGTGCATAGTAGTAGTGGTTCTAATAGAAGGTATTATTTAACTTCATTTCCGACATTGCGGTGGTTGTCATCTAGGTAACGATAGTGGCAAATTTTCAGTATTTTGAGTGTCGTGGTGCCCATAGTTGGGGTCCTTCCATTTTATGGCAATAACACACATATATTCGCTTTCTTCATAAAACGACTTTAGGTGTTGTCATGTGACGAATGGTCGTAGGAATTTTCCAAAGAGGCGTATGATTTGGTAACCTTAACCGGAGCCATTTCTATTTCCGGATAATGATCGTTTGGAAGTCCATATAAAAGGGGTTAATTTAAAATTAACAGCAAATCAAACCTAAGTGAGTCTTTCTTGTTATTGTTTTTAAAACACTTATCTTTAGATTCCTTTATTTTTATGATTTTTGAAAGTAAAACCATAAAAAACAACTCTCTTTTTTGGTTTGACTAGACGTTGACCACATATCGGTGCTAACATCCCTTGTGTCCTTGTACGATTTTGTTATCTTACCATCGCTAAATTACGCCAAAAGTGGGTACACTTACCCTAAAGTGTCGTAGTGAGTGATAGTATAGTATCGTCTTTATTAGTTTAAATCTTGAAAACAAGTAAAATAACAAGAAAAATATATAACCACTCGACCATATCAAAATGCTATATTGAACGAAATGTATACTATTTGCATGAAAAGCAGGGTTTCACCTAAGCCCATGCGAAAACTAAACTACGCGAAATGCTAAACGAGATGTACCCATTTCACGCAACAAGTACCATGATACGTGTCAAACCAAAAGTGACTTCTCTTTCGATGAAGTCTAATATGATCTGTGAACGGCGACTTTCGATTCCAAATATGTAAACAATTCAACATGCTAACTTTATGCATCCAAATGCCTCGATGTGGTTCTAGAGACAATGACCATAATGCTCCTCATGGGCCTTTGCAAGTGTTATCCTCAAAAATGGTTATTTCAGTTTCATACTTTATTTAAAATTTGAGATCTTACGATTTAAGGAAATGCCTACTAGTTGAAATTAAAAGGATTGGTCTTAGAATGATCAAATGGGTGAATTTGACCATAATGTACTAAATTGATGAAAAGTTCTCACTCAATGGCTCATAAGTTGCTATTGGATTGTCTAAACCTGTTGAGATTGGGTCTATGATAATTAACCCTTTCGTCAACAAATGTTGGTGAATACATAATGGGTTGGGTTTTTTTTGTGTGTGTCAAACAAGGATATACATCTAATCACTATCAATTTATTTTATTTACTAGTTTATGTAAATCACATAACGTGTTACCATATGGATAGTTTACTTGAGTTATGATAAGTGGCTAAGTGTAAGTAGTGTAATTAGGTGTAGGGACACATAGTCCTAATTGTTGTTTGAAACGTGTATATTGCAAGTATGACTTTGACCAAAGTGTGGTCTAATGTAAACCTAAGTGGCTCCTCTCTTGGTATGTTTTTATGTTATACAATAAGACTTGATTTGATGTCTACAAAGATTAAGTTGAGTGTTCTTGAAGCATAGTTAAGTTAGTATGTCTATGTGTGGTTCGGCTAAATATGATTTGGTGCGCATTATCAAGTTGATGTGTGACTTGGCTATTACCCACGTATCTGTAATACTATGACACACATGTAAATATATATATATATTGTTTTGAAAGTATTTTATAAAGTTGGATTTTACTTGGTCAAAGTCGTAGCAATTTAAATTGCGTTTTGATGGCCTTATTTATAAGTGATGTAGTACATTTTTATCATAATATTCGAGTTAGCAAGATTATCTTTAAAAGATGGAGAATATAATCTGTTTGGTCCAATTTGAAGAGTTGATCGAAGGTTCCAATTATTTACAACCTACTCTGGATAGTGGGAATCTTCTTTCTTGAGTCAATTTTGGTCCATTTCGATTTTTTTATATCATCGTAATCAACTTTATCAATTGGTACCTTACTACCTTATTTATTGCTCCATGTGAATATGTGATACTTATCTTTTTTATGAAACTTTTATACTCTAAAAGGAAAATTATATGATCAATAAAAGAATATATATTTTCACGAGAAAACATAGGATAGTGATTTAAACCACTAATATTACTGTGTCAAATGTTAGTATTGAGCCGGTGATAAAATTTTAAATAACACTATGTTAAATTTACCTAACAAAATTAAAAAAGAATCACGCAAAAATGTTATTTTTTTTTCTTAAATTTACTTCATATTTTTAAACTCAAATAACTTTTATACATACTTGGAAATTTGTAATACTCTTTTTGAAAGTATATACGGTTTTGCTATATTTAGTAAAAATGATGTTCTTTACCATGTTGTATTATTTTATAAAAAATATGAAAATACATATATCAAATTGGAGAGGATAAGAATGAAATTTAGTGATGTAATTTAATTGATTAAAAAACTAAATATATTTAATTTTTTTTTTGAGTTAAAGAAATCAAGGATATCTTTTTTTTCTAACGTGAAAGACCCGGTCTTGTGGATTTTTAATGGGAGACTACACCTTTTTGACTTGAAGGTTATATTTCTGTTGTTGATAATTTCTACATTGTGCCAATCATTCTCATTTGAACTATTTTGGAAAACTTTTCAAAGTTCGATACGATAATTTATAATTATCAAGAACGAGTACGTATATTTCTATTATGAAATAGTGCATGAAATAGATCAAAGATTTACGTTTTATAGGTTTTAAACCATCATAATGTTTTGGTGAAACGACAAAATACGTCATAAAAGAGTATGTTATTTTCGTGGACAAAATGGTTGTGTCAATTCTAGTAGTCAGTTATCTCAATCAATCAATCATACCGAATATAATCCTACACATAGCCTGAAACTATTGTAGAGTCTGACAATGAAGCGATGTAGGCAAGCCTTACAACTATATGTGGAGATAGAGAAACTGCTTACAAAAAAGGGACCCCTCACACATCTCTAAAGCAATACCCACATATAAGAGTAAAATAAAAACAAAAACAAAGACAAATAAAGGCATTTAGCTATTATTCACAACAAACAAAAGTTTCAAATACTAAAATGTATAAAACGAACATATATCACACCACGTATATGCATACAAACAAATGGCACCATGCAAAGTCCATAAAAAATAATTGAAAAGCTAAGTTTTTAAGACAAGAATCCCAAAACAGAAATGTGTTATACCCTTCAAAAAGTCCTCAATTTTGATTCTACGTTTTCAAAAACTCATATTTTCGAACCATGTCCTTAGAGAGATGCAAGTCTAGCAGATCCACCCTAATGAACTACTCACGAGTCAGTTTTGGCCTACCTCTACTCTTCCTCCCTTCCACAGTGAGAGCTTTCACGATTCTAACCGTTGTTGTCATCCGTATCCTCCTAACATGCCCAAACCATCTTAACCTTCCTCCCTCATCTTATCTAATATACTAGCCATAGCTAATCATTTTCTTAAGAACCATTTCTTATCATGTAGTCTAACCTAGTATGTCCATATATCCATTCAAGCATTCTCATCTCTGCTACCTCTAGCTTAGGCGCATGTAGGATAGCCCAACACTTTGTTCCATATAATATAACAGGTCTAACTGTAACTCTATAAAATTAATACATATCAATATAAACGTAAAACAGTAAAAATGTATTTTTTATTACTTTCACATGTTTTCTCCTCTTAGCTCCTTGGTAGATTATCTCTCTTGTTTTTCATTTATAGAAACATATAGTAAAATGCATGTCGTGTATATACACACATGTATGAAGAACACTTTAAGTATAACCTTCTTTAAAGTGTTCGTATTTGCATATGAAATAAACCTAATCTTACACACTAAATTCAAGCATAGACATCATAACGACATGTGTATGTATAAATAAAATCATGTTAACATCGTTTATAAAATCATGCATATGTACATCAATACATGTAACTGTTTTCTTGTATAATCTTCAAGACGTTAATTTTCAGCAAACCAAAGACGGAGGTGGGGGCCGTGGGGGAACAATCGTCCCTGATGCGTGTAAAGAATGACAAACAGCGAGTTGGGTAAAGAATGATATACCCATCTTTGTTAATGTATGTAAGCGTATTTAGGCCACTCTAACAATTCCAAATCTCTTCCCGTTACCATTCACCATATACCCTGCTTCAAACGACCCTAACGACGACATACAAAATTCGATATCAACAGAATACTTGGTCAAAAACCAAAATATCATCTAGTTTCAATGCCATGTGTATATTGATAAACGGATTTAACATCTGCCAGGAACGTGGTTTTTTTTTTAAATTTATTTGTCTCCATGTCACAACCTACACAAACACCCAATCTAAGTAATAAGGTTTAAACATGATCTATGCACCTCTCAGATTACTAAATGTATCACATATACAACATATGAACTACCATAGTACAAGTACTACATAACATACTAGTTACAATAAAGTTAAGATGACACCCCAAAATTGACAAAACCCTTTACCCCAGGGCCACCCAAATATGTCCCATTAAATAACCACCACCACCATCACTACTCTACCAAACATAGCCAACTCTTTCTGACTCTTGTTCTATTCATAATTTCATGGTGTATCACATTTTATTAAGATGACAAAGGGACAACATATCTTTATCTCATGGCATGGAAAAAGAAGTGATTTCTACATCACTAATCAAGTGATGTTGTATTATAGGACTTTTATGTTTATGAATTATTTTTGGATCAAACGAAATCCAGCGTATAAAAAGTATACCTTAAAATATGATAATGTCAGTAAAAAAGTCTTAATTATAAAAAAAAAATCATTGAAAGAAACAGTTGGGTTTAGGTAAGCTCGAATATGCTTTTTTGTAAGGTATGATAATTTACGGATGAGGAATTCCGTGACCGGCTATTGTTGACTATAAAATCATTAATATTTTATGTACCACAAATTTTAATACCTTTATAAATGTATGGACTATTTATCTAGATGTATGTAATGAAACATAATCTAGAAACATTGTCAAAAAGTTCTTTATACAAGTAAATAAATAATTGTAGGAAGAATTTACTCGGGGCCACTAAGAATGATTTTGAGTTTGTCATATGTTTGATCATTCCCAAACTTTAATATAAATACGCATTAATAAAGTTGATATACAGATAATAAATATATATGGGTGTGTGTACATAAATATAAAATCAAATGAGTTGATGCTGCTTGTCTGCTTGATTTGTGTGTGTACATACATATAAAGATCAATGAGTTGATGTTGCATGAGACATGCAACATGTCTTTCTAGGAGTTGTCATCCATGAATGTTTCTTAACTTATGATTGGAAGTAGTAGTTGTTTGGTTTGTGTATTAAAATATAATTTCATTATTTTAACGTTAATTAGTACTTTTAATCAAAACAATTAATTAGGTATTACTATGGTATAACATAATAAAAGATCAGAATAGGCTGGGTCCTAATCATATGTAGAAAAAGTTCATCAACGAAGGCACTCATTGATTATCAATCGGTGAAAATAGAAACCATTGATAATCTGATACAAAGGTTCATGGAGAATCGGACGTAAGTAAAGACTTCATTGGTGGATTAGATGGAACAATGAACCAATGATTTCTTGGCCTAGTTGTTGAGGGGGAGGTGGGAGACTTTGCTTCTCTTGAAGGTCTTGGGTTCAAGTTCAGGCAAGGGGGATTTTAATACTAATTTGGTGATACTAACATACTAATTACTAGGGCTGGCATAATAGGTTAACCCGATCTATTAAGACACGAACACGATAAGAAACGAACCTGAAACACGTAAAACACGACACGAAATCTTATTGTGTTAGAGTTCGAAACATGAACACGAACCTGTTAATAAACAGGTTACACAAATGACCTGTTAAGACATGAAAAAATTCACCAACGTTACAATACGGCCTGTTAAGACACGAACACGACCTGTTTAAGACATGAACACGACTTGTTTAAGATACGAACACGACCGAATTGGAAAAGATGTGAACCGATTTGGGAATGATGGTGTTTGTGAGGGAAATTTTAAAATTATGGTTTGGATTGTGAAAAAAGAACCACGTGTGTTTGTATATAATTCATGCACTGATGATCCCATGTCCACACCCACATATATTTTATTTTTAATTATTAACATGTACTTAACGGGTTTTAACCTGTTTAGACACGAAACATGTTAAGGTCTTATCATGTCGACATGTTTTAGACACGAAACCTGTTAAAGTCAAACACGAAACATGATAACTTCGTGTAGGTTCGTGTCTTGTTATCGTGTTCGTGTCAGAATTGCCAGCCCTACTAATTATAAACCCGGTTAGCGTCATCCTAACCGTACGTGGTTAAAAAAAGATGGAACAACGATGGATGTTATTCGCAGATCACCGAAGAAATATACATTGTGTCGGATAACATTCCAGCTCTCTTAATGTCCGAGCGATGGATAAATAAAATATTACTTTTTTATTTTTTTCATTTTAACTCTTGGATTTTGATTTATCCGTCATTATCCGACGATGGGTTAAAGCCATATATTATTCTAATACTGACTTGAAAATTGAATTTGTTATGAATACAGATATATTCCATGAATTTTCTCATCTTCTGTTGTATTTTTCTGTTGCATAAGGGACATAGTTGAATGAATATAGATACACTTCTCAAATTCTCAATTATTTTTCTTACGTTATCAGCACGAACTAGCTCTTATTTTGTTAAATATCTTTCAATTCTAGTTTGGTGCTTGCTGACCCTGACGCCATCATTTCCAACATTCATTCGGTTTTATTTCGAGATTCACCCACTCAGGTATCTAACAGCCCTCAATATCCTGTTTTTTTAATTGTTTGGGTGATATATGCTCTTTCACACACCTGATTATTAAAAGAAAAAATGAAAATACTTTTAGGTTTAGGTTGAATTCGTGTGGCAAAAGGGCATATTAGATAACTTTTAAGAAACACACAAATTAGCACTTCCGTGTTTTTTTAGCTTTTATATAAAAAAAAGTGGGGTACTGGATTGTTCAAATAATAATCAAATTTGAACAGAAATTTATTGATTTCTAATCTCGATCTGTTCAAAGAAAAAAATTGGAATGCTTAAATAGAAATGATAGTTTATCAGACACAATCACTTCAATATTTGTTGATTAAATGTATAGGTAATATAAAGGGCATTTTCTAATACGGTGTTTAGATATGTATATAGAATAATGTATTTGTTAGAACAATCTTTTAGATCTGAACACACTTACTTAGTAGATAGCAGTTTTACCTTCTTTGTTTCCTATCGTTGATGAGACTCCGACGATCAAGATCGCATCATCGGAATCACCGCTAGCACCTGTAAGAAGTAACCGACGATTCGTTGCCGCCGCGGACACCCAAATTTTCTTTTGTTCCATGAATCCTTTACCAAAAACTACTCGCTGTTGGTCGCCGTTGTCTTGCGTATTTTGTTTCAAACGCTTGATTTTTTTTCACCCCACCGATCTAGTTTTCGATTTCTTTGGCTTGATTCCGGCAACCTCATAGTGACATACATCACCGTCGACCACCACTGATTTTTTCAGCCACACTACATTCAACGGCGAAATTTTCGGGGCAGTTACAATCAACAACCCTTAAAATCAGTCACAGAAGTTGCAACCATCCGAGCGCTTATTTATGAGATAAACTTTAATGTTTCAAAAAAAAAATACAAAGAAAAAGAAAAAAAAAGATAAATATTGTTGTTTTTCTTTAGGATCTCATCTGGTCATCTTATCACCTCATTTACTCTTTTATTTTTTTTTTTCAACCAATGGACCAGATCAGATCATCCCCTCCCATATATGATATATATCCATCTGACACGTAACCTTTTTCCAGATTCTTCTAAAACTAATATACATCGTCACTTGTTTTTTTTAATTAAAAAGAACGAATTATATACTGTTATTACTTGTATAATTTAGCTTATATATATCTAGATCGAAAATTCTTTTTTCTTATAGTTATTTAATGTATTTATAGTCATTTCTTTAATTTGCCATTTATGCTCCTTAATATACATGATTTAACTTAAAAATCAAATGTGGTTTTATTATTTTCGTGTTTTGTTTAGTCATTTTAGGTAACTGGTCAATTTTGTTTCCATTAGCAAGTTTAAATTTTGTTGAGTTCCATTCAATATAAATTTTATATATTGTTAAAATTCATTTTATAAAAATTTATTATTTTTCAGTTTTATAAAACTCCCGACTTAGTAATCGTTTTTCTAGTTACTTGTGTTACAAAGTTTTTCACATGTACTTTTAATTTGTAGATACAATGTCAAACTTATCAAAACTCGAATTCGTCGCACTTGACATCACGGGAAATAACTACCTCCCATGGACTCTTGATGCGAAAATTCATCTGATAGCAAATAATCAGGGGCGACAATCAATGATGAGAAACAAACCTCTGCTCAAGATAAGGCTAAGGCCATGATATTTCTTCGTCACCATCTTCACGAAGACTTGAAGAGGGAGTATCTTACTGTTGAGGACCCTCTCGAGTTGTGGAAAAATATTAAAGAAAGATTTGACCACCAGAAGCTGGTCTTGCTCCCTAAAGCTCGCTATGAATGGCTTCATTTGAGGCTACAAGATTATAAAAGTGTTAGCGAGTACAACTCTGCCCTTTTCCGCATCACCTCTGAACTTAAATTATGTGGTGAAAAAATAACCGACGAAGACATGCTTGAGAAAACTTTCTCAACGTTCAATGCATCAAACATGCCTCTGTCTTAGCAGTACAGGGAACGTAAATTTACAAAATATTCTGAATTAATATCATGTTTGTTGGTCACGGAGCAAAACAACAAGTTCCTACTGCAAAATCATCAAGCGCGACCCGTTGGTGCAAGCCCATTGCCAAAAGCCAATAGGGCAAATTATCAAAGCGGACGTGGGAGAGGTAGAGGTCGCGGTCGTGGCCGTGGACAGAGCAATACATGGCGACGAGAATCTCAAAATTCTAAATCTAGTAGTGGAGAAGTCGACAGAACACGGACGAACTCCTAGATGGAGAACTAGCGGGAGCCAAAACAATATATGTTATAAATGTGGAATGTCAAATCATTGGTCCCGCACATGTCACACCCCCAAACATCTCGTTGAAGCGTATCAACGGATGATAAAAGAAACAGAAAAAAAATGTTGAGACAAATCTGATTGAGAATGCACCTATTCTGTCATCTCCTACACCACTATCAGACACTCATCTGGACGCGTCTGACTTCACTGAAAATTAGTGACATCTCATGTTTGAACTTTATGTGATGTTTTTTTAGACTATGGTTTCTTTTCTTTGTTTTGGATTTTGTTTTAAACTCTTATGGTATTTTGTGTTTAAACTATTGTTATGGTTTCATTTAAAATCTTGTGATGTTTGATTCATATTTATGTGATTTTTTTTTTCATACTCAAGCAAGTAGTTCGATATATTAATTTGTTTTATTATTTTCAGAGGAAATATGTTTACAAGCTCCAATAACGCTATCATTTGTGATGAATGTCTCGTAGATAGTGGTATTACCAAAACTATTCTCAAACATAAGAATTTTTTTCTGTGAATTGTCTCCTGTAGAGACACTTGTTGGTACTATTTCTGGTGTCTGTGATCTTATAAAAGGCTCTGGAAGAGCAAGCATCATATTACCATAAGGTACTAAACTAATTATAAATGATGCATTATACTATAGTAAATCAAGACGAAATTTACTCAGTTTTAAAAGTATTCGACAAAATGGTTACCACCTCAAAACAACATCTGAAAATAATATTGAATACTTACAAATTACTTCAAATGAAAATGGCAAAGATACCATTTTAGAAAAGCTAAAAGCTTTATCCTCTGGATTAATTGTACGAATATTACTCCAATTTGAATCATACATGGTGGTGAGTAACCATAAGTTACTAGATAAAGACACGTTCACAATATGGCATGACCGACTAGGTCACCCTGGCAACATAATGATGAGGCGAATAATTAAAAGTACAAATGAGCACCCTCTAAAGAATTTAAAAGTCTTGTTATCACAAGATTTATCATGTGGGGCATGCTCTCTAGGCAAACTCATTACTCGGCCCTCACCAACTAAGTTGACACAAGAAAACCCCTCATTTTTAGAAAGAATACAAGGGGACATTTGTGGGCCTATACATCCTCCTTGTGGTCCATTCCGCTATTTCTTAGTCTTAGTTGATGCCTCATCACGATGGTCACATGTGAGTCTTTTAGCTACTCGAAATGTAGCATTTGCCCGACTTTTAGCTCAAATCATACAACTTAGAGCTAATTTCCCGGACAATCAAATTAAAAACATCCGGGTGGACAATGCAGGAGAATTCACATCCCAAGCTTTTAATGACTATTGTATGTCGATTGGGATAAATGTTGAATATCCAGTAGCTCATGTTCACACACAAAATGGTTTAGCTGAATCATTATTTAAACGATTACAAATAATCGCTAGACCTCTCCTGATGAGATGCAAATTGCCATCTTCTGCATGGGGGCATGCTATTCTACATGCCGCTGCACTAATCCGATTAAGACCAACTACCGATCATGAATACTCCTCATTACAACTGGTCTCCGGAAGAGAACCAAATCTGTCCCACCTAAAAATATTTGGTTGTGCGGTATATGTACCGATATCGCCACCACAACGTACCATTATGGGACCACAGAGAAGACTGGGCATTTACATTGGTTTTAACTCCCCGTCTATTATTAATTATTTAAATAATTAAAAGGTGACATGTTTACAGTACGCTTTGCTGACTGTCAGTTTAATGAGACATTATTCCTAGTCTTAGGGGGAGATAAGACTAAAGAAAGACTGGTAACACAAGAGGTAACATGGAATGCATCATCGTTATCAAATCTCGACCCCCGAAGTGGTCAGTGTGAATCTGAAGTCCAAAAGATTATACATTTGCAAAGAATCGCAAATGAATTACCAGATGCATTCATAGACACAAATAGAGTGACAAAGTCATATATACCAGCATCAAATGCACCTGCTTGAGTTGAAGTAATCCCAGAAGTGATTACCATACAAAGAAAACGTGGGAGACCAATAGGTTCCAAAGATAAGAACCCACGTAAACGAAAAGAGCATAATAAATCAGTTGGTGAAAACTTAGTAAATGAAACCCTAGAACAAGTAAATGTCCCAGAAGAGACAAATATAATTCCAGAGGAAAATGAAGTTCCGGAAGATAATCCGTTACCAAATGAAAATGAGATCTCTATCAATTTATGTACAAAATAGTATATATGAAACCGAAATGAAACACATGTTAATGATATATTCGCATATACTATAGCAACAGATGTAATCAATGAAAATGTTTACATACCTAAAACTCTAGAAGAGTGCATGCACATAGATGATTTGCCAAAATGGCAAGATGCCATAAAGGCTGAGTTAGGTTCGCTTGAAAAGCGAAATGTTTTCGGACCTATAGTCCGAACACCCATAGACGTCAAACCAGTAGGTTATTAATGGGTGTTTGCTATAAAAAAAATGAAAAGAATGAGATTGTATGGTATAAGGCACGCCTTGTAGCACAAGGTTTTTCCCAAATCCCAGGAGTTGATTATGAGGAAACGTATTCCCCTGTAGTGGATGCGATAACCCTTAGATTTCTAATTGGCTTTGCAATCTCACAAGGACTTCAAATGAGACTTATGGATGTCGTCACTGCATACTTATACGGGACACTTGAAAATGACATCTACATGAAAATACCGAAAGGGTTCAAAATGCCTGAAGCATTAAAATCAATACCCCGAGATATATGTGCTATATAGCTAAAAAGATCTTTATATGGTCTTAAACAATCTGGCCGCATGTGGTACAATCGGCTCAGTGAATATCTCGAAAAAGAAGGATATAAGTCTGATGTAATCAGTCCATGTGTCTTTATAAAAAAATCACTCTCAAAATTTACTATAATAGCAGTCTATGTTGATGATATAAACATCATCGGAGCTCCTGAAGAGATAGAAAAAACTGCTAATATATTAAAGAGAGAATTTGAGATGAAAGACCTTGGTACAACAAAATTATGTCTCGGCCTGCAGTTCGAGCATTTACGCAACGGTACATTCGTACATTAGTCAAACTACATCCAGAAGGTGTTAGTACGTTTTAATATGGACAAAGCTCATCCGTTTAGCATACCCATGGTTGTCCGACTGCTAGATCCTCCAAAGGATCCTTACCGCCCTCGAGAAGAAGGCGAAGAAGTACTCGGTCCAGAAGTACCATACTTAAGTGCGATTGGTGCCCTTATGTATCTTGCAAATAATACAAGACCCGATATTGCTTTCTCGGTGCATGTACTAGCAAGATACAGCTCAAATCCAACACGCATGCATTGGAATGGAATAAAACATATATTCCGATATCTTTGTGGGACACAAGACTTGGGTCTTTTCTACCATAAAAATCAAAAGTCTCAATTTGTTGGTTATGCCGATGCTGGATATCTATCGGATCCACATAAAGCAAAATCTCAAACAGGTGATGTATTCACATACGGTGGCACAACAATTTCTTGCAAGTCAACTAAGGAAACACTTACAGCAACGTCATCGAATCATGCTGAACTAATAGCACTATATGATACCGGTCGAGAGTGCGTGTGGTTGAGTCAATGATTACTCACATACAAGAAGCATGCGATAGAACAACCAAGAAGGTGTGTTGAGATCAATGATTACTCACATACAAGAAGCATGCGGATTAGAACAGACCAAGAAGGGGCCAACGATTATTTATGAAGACAATGCTGCTTGCATAGCTCAAATCAGAGAATGTTACATCAAGGGTGATCGAACAAAGCACATCGCACCAAAGTTTTTCTCAACATATGACTTGCAGAAAGAAGGAGAAATTGATGTTCGTCAGATCAAGTCAAGTGAAAATTTAGCTGACTTATTCACAAAATCTTTACCTAGAAGCAATTTTGAACAGTTATCACACAAGATCGGTCTCCGCAGATTTAAAGATGTTTGTTGAACGCAGTGAGAGAATTATACACGGTGTACTCTTTTTCCCTTAACTAAGTTTTGTCCCACTGGGTTTTCTTAGTAAGGTTTTTAATGAGGCAGCATAACTGATCCGGTAGTATCAGTTTATTATATAGGTCCTGAAGTATTTATTTAACATCATCCCGAAGTATGTTGTTAACCGTGTATAATAAGTAGTATGATATATATACAGATATATTCCCTGAATTTTCTCATCTTCTGTTGTATTTTTCTGTTGCATCTTGACTACATGTACATGTATATAAGGGACATAGTTGAATGAATATAGATACACTTCTCAAATTCTCAATTATTTTTCTCAGAATTCAGTTTATTTACTATATTAAAATAGCATATTATGTAGAACAAAATATTGATTTTGGGCTGGGGTTAAATGTTTGCAATAGATACCTCAAGTCACAGACCGTTAATTCATAACTTAAGCATAGTATCTAGGCCCTCTTCAACGATAATGGAGCATTCTTACATTTTCAAAATAAGTTCATCATCGAATATATGATAATTATTACCTTCTATTATATTTGTTATAGCTCACTAAATTTCGTTAAATAGATAAATAAAGTATATGTAAAAGATACATATCTATAAGAGTGGGACAATTTTATTTTATTTTTATTTAAAAAAAATAAACTTTATTAAAATAAACCTCCGACCCAAACGGCAAAAGGTCAAACAAACAAAACCCCTGACCCAAACGGACAAAGGGCACACAACTACAACATATATATAGGATATTTACACCATTCCGACCAACTAATATAATTACAGGAGGATCTATTTTTAACCCAAGCGTATCCTCTCGATTTTATCTCCCCAAAAATATCTTGCGGACTTCTCCTGTTCTGATTAAAAACCATCTCGTTTCTCCCTTTCCAGATGCACCAACACAAAATAATCACCAAGTCGTAAATGATCTTTTTCTCTTTCTTTCCCGCCTGAAGGAAATTGTGGATGTCCAATATGTCTTTGAACTCGAAAACGTAAATCGGAGGGATATTACGCCAAGCGCTAAAAGCCGACCACACCTGGTTAGCCACCGAACAATCAGTAAATAAATGCACCACCGATTCCTCGTAATCTTTGCAAAAGGACACATAACCGATGTAATATGCACGTTTCTTCTTCTTAAGTTAACTCTCGTGGCAAGCCTATCCAAGTTGCCTCTCCATGCCATAATATTACATTTTATAGGCACCCATTTACACCAAACAAAATTAGGGAATGGCATACTCCTCTTTCATTAATTAAAGACTTTTTTTACTTAATTCACCGAGAAGCCTTCCTTCTTTCCATCATTCCAAAACCAGGTGTCCTTATCATTCGAAATCCTCACCGCGTATAGAACATCTCGACATTCCTGCCATTCCTTGAGCTCATCGTCAGACACAGGTTGTCTAGACCAATACCAAGAAAAACCTCCATTTCCTTGGCCTGCTACTATTCTTTCCGCAACCCTGCAAGATTTAAACAATTCCAACCCGAACAGACGTGGCCATCTTTCCATGAAAGGAAGGTCGCCAACCCATGTGTCTAACCAAAAACGAATATCCTCCCCGTTCCCAACCTTACCCATAATCATGCAATTTAAACCTTTCCCGTTAAATCTTAATTTAGAAATTAATTTCACAATATTTATCCAACACCCCCAAATGTTACCGTTGAGCAGGAGGAAGCTCCTTTGATTGTTTTTAAATGACAAGCTTCCACCACTTTCCTCCCCAGGTTATGAGATTCAACCCTGTACCTCCATCCCCATTTAATTAAAAGGGCCTCATTGACCTCTTTAAGCCTGTTAATACCTAACCCCCCCTATTTTTCTTGTGCTAAGTAACCCAATAGCCACCCGGTTCATTTTATTACTATCACAGGACCCCGCCCAAAGGAAATTTCTCATTTTGGCTTCAAGAATCTTAATAATGCCGATGGGGACCTTATAAAGAGAGAAGTAATAAATTTGGAGACTCTCCAAAACCGACCTAATTAAAGTAAGCCTCCCCCCATAGAAATAGTTTTTGCTTTCCAAGTCAACAACCTTCTATCAAAGACTTCCAAAATCGGAGTCAAATTATTAATTCTATTCATGTTGCCCCCCACCATAATCCCCAAGTAGGTGAGAGGAATAATATTACACGCAATCACCTCAGCCATATCCAAAATATCAGAATTTTTCACACCCAACCCTTATAAATTAGATTTGTGAAGGTTGATTTTTAATCCCGAACATAAATAAAAAATTCTCAAACATCTAGCCACATTCATTACATTACCCCTATCCCAATCCCCCAATAAGAGGGCGTCGTCAGCATAAAAGAGGTGAGAGATAACCGGGCCGTTGTTAGGAGTTTGAATCCCTTAGAAAAACCCTTCGAGCCCTGCTTTGCAAAAGATGTTAGATAGGCTTCCATAACCAAAAGGAAAAGAAACGGCGATAACGGGTCTCCTTGCCTTACCCCTTTGGAGTAGCTAAATTCAAAAGTAGGGGACCCGTTCACTAAAACCGAAGATCTAGCCGAAGCTAACACCTATTCAACCCATTTACACCATAAATTATGAAAACCCATTTGACGCATGATATCCAAAAGAAAATTCCAACAGACATTATCATAAGCCTTTTCAAAAACGATTTTTAGAAGGAAAACCTTTTTATCTTTTTTAATCCAGGCTATAAGCTCGTTTAACATTAGAGGGCTATCAAGAATGTATATAACGTTAAGGAAAGCCGTCTGATTTTCCTAGATGATGGCACCAATTACCTTTTTGAGGCGATTTGTGAGAATCTTAGAGATAGTCTTGCTTATCACCCCAATTAGGTTGATCGGTCTACAATCTTTCAACCCCACCGGATCCTTGTTTTCGGGATAAGATTAATAATGGATGAGCTACACCCCGTCGCAATTGTACCTTTACTATAAAAAGAATATAACAATTTATAAAAATCATTTTCAAATAAAAACCAAAACCTTTTGATGCATTTAAAATTAAATCCATTAGGCCCAGGGGCTTTGTCAGCCCCACACTCGAACATCGCGCTCTTGATCTCTTCTTTTCTAAAAGGAAACGTTAGTGACGCCGCATCTTCCTCCGTCAGACTCTTTGTATTATGACAAGTAAGTTTTGGTTATTAACGAAACAATTCTAAGTATATAACTGCAAAAATTCATATAACCACTTTTACGTGATTCTTTCAGATAACGTGGGGAAAGAAATGCGACGTTTATGAGGTTATACGCCGTTCTATATATCATCATTAATATAATAGAGTTAAGATCCGGTAAAAACTATACTAATTGTAAACAAATGTGAGAACATATCTAGGCTATCTAAATATTTAATCAATGGATATATTGATTACATACCAACCCTTACTAGTAGTTATGTCAGTTAGTACATTTTAAGAATATGCTAGTAATTATGCTAATTTTATTAAATAATAGAATTAAAAATAAAACTTTGTTACTTGACTTTTTCAACTAATTCCATCATTTTTTAAATATAAAATAACTTTATATACTTTATTATTTAAAAAAAAACACCATAAAAATAGGCATTTTTTAATCTTTAACATGAGTGTGTGTATTATATATACGTATAAAGTGAGGTTATTCTACAAAGGGAGTTTTATCTAAAAAGTATAAAAAGTGTTTTAGACCAATAGATAATAATTTTAATGGTTGAGATCAACGATGACATAATTGTAAATTGTCTTCTATAAATTTTGAAAATAAGGACACATGTAGGGTAATTGGTCGTGTTAAAAAGAACACTCTATCTTTTCAATCAATTGCGTCATTCAAACTCTTTGTCCAATCTCTTCTATGGAATTTGAAAATTAAATAGAAGAATCATCAAATAAATAAGTTTAACTTACATTACATTAATTGAGATTCTGGAATTAAGTACCGAACAGCCCTGTATGACAACCTGTATAATTACATACGGATAGTGATGCATGCAACATACAACAATACCTTATATGTAGAAAATACTTTGTATGACCACACACTGATAATCATGGTGTTTTACTGAACATGATGGTAAAAACACCATATACTTTACTTAACATAAAAAAACAAATGTTAATGTGCAAACTGAATATCACCATAACCATTATTGTACTTTCATTCAATATTTTACTTAACATAAGGTGAAAAAATATCATATACTATTACTTACCATTCAACCCTTAATGTACTTTCATTTAATTAATATTTTAATAAAAATTTTCATCACATGTGTATATGTCTAATTAGTCTCAGCCACACATCCATTGGTGATCAAAGGATAAGAATGTTTCCTATGCTTCTCTCATCATGACTAGTTTTCGTTTTACACAATCCCTATATATATATACATACACCATCGATCATTTCTTCCCACAAATGAAATTTGTCCATTGCCCCATCCCTCTAAATGCTCGAGCTTAACAATAGTCGAAAGTCGAGTACTAGGACTGAAAGCAATTGCCTAATATCTCCCCGAGATCAATACATCCTAGTATCTGATCTCAGACGTTTAACACCTATTCTCCTAAGAAGTTAACCACCTATTTTGTGGTGTCCAAGTAGATAATGTTAGTTTCTTTGAAAATAATCTCTTGTAAACTTTTTGAATTCGTTTCACGATTGGGATCCACTGCTTTCATATTAATATATTGGATAGATCTAGCAGTTTAATGATTAGATGTTCAGTCAAGGCGAGCGATTACACTTTGTAGATTTCTTGTAGTGGTTAGAAAAGGGGGATGTTATGGTTGGCGGCATTCAGTACTATTGACCATTAGTAAGTGTTGCAATAACTAAAATAACCTACATAGTTAAGTAAGGTATTGTATCAATGAGGAACATGTGGTTTGTATTACCGTCTTGTTTGATTAAGAAATCAAATGTAAATGTTTGATTATATTTTGTTTTTAATTAAGCTAAATAAATTGTGATGAAATTATGAAACAAGTTAACGGGTTATAAAGATGAAAACTAGCAATCACTTTACGGGTTATGAAGATAAAAACAAGCAATCACCCCTGATTACTTAGTTGCAAGACTTAGAATGTTTAATCAGCTGGAACAAGACCAATGTATTTACACACAAACCATTAGATCTTTTTTTTACGATTCTAACTAGGGAGTAATGTGTACGATCAAGTCGCGTACTATAAACTGCCCATTAAATCAACGCATGAATTAATGACACCAAAATGAATACAAATCACATGCACATGATTAATACCCGATAAAACAATAACCATAATTATCATTAAACCCGTGGGATAACAACTTGTTAACTCGATGTTTGAGATAAATATTTGATTAGTTATATAGACATAACATATATTGTTCCATTGACTAATTTATGGCACTAATTATATATATATTCCTACAACTTGTCTTTTCCTTAATTGCAATTATGTTGGAATTAATAATTTCGTTATTTACTATATGCCGTTCGAAAAAATCTCACAATCAGAATTAGTTAGTTGTAAGAATAAGATAAATATATATTATTGACATGAATTCTCTTAGTTGGCTTATCGCCTTATCTCAGTTCTGCGGCCTTCCTATTTAATTCTTCAGTGTTTCAATAGGTGCAGGACAAGCCCATTCACATCCCATTCCAGCCCATTTATAATAATTTTGAAGTGCAAGGATTAAATAGAGAGTTTGGTTTTGGTGAGAAGGTTAGGAAGGAATGAGGTTGTGACATGTGGTAATTAAAAAATTAAAGATAAGGACATTTTAGTCAATCTCCTCTCTTTCTCTTCCCTTTTAAATTAAAAACCCACAATCTTCAACTTTTTCTTCACTTTCTCTCTCACGAAGCATTACATCTGCGAGTTTCTTCAGCATTCAATGATTCAAACACTCAATCAATGTGTTCTTTAACTTATTTGAAGAAACCCGGTTCAATTTTATACAATTTCTCACTTTTATCGCTTGATTTTTAAGACAGACCACTCGATTCGTTCGACGCGATCATTGATTAGTGTTTCTAGCATTCGAATTATGTCAATCCTTGAAGAAATCTAAAGAAATCGGCTTCGATCTGTGTACCGAATTTCGTCAAACATTGTGTTTTAGTTCATTGCGTTTTTTAATTGTGTTTTATAAAACACAACAGTTCATTATGTTTTTGTATTGTGTTTTATAGTTTTTGGGTGAATTGTGCATTAAACTATCTTAATTTTTGGGTGAATTGAGTTTTAATTTTAGAATTGTGTGTTTTTTGAATTGGGTTTTACACTAGGTCGATTGTGGAAGCCATGGGTGTGCAAAAGCTTTGGTTTTTCAACATTGCGTTTACAGTTGGTTTAGTTTTTGGGTGAATTTTGTTTTCCAATAGCTTAGTTTTGGGTGAATTGTGTTTATCAAAATTGTGTTTTTGAACGAAATTGTGTGTGCGTTTTACAGTAGGTGAGTTTTTTTTTGGTGAATTGCATTTTACACTAGCTTGGATTTTTGGTGAATTGTGTTTTTATTTCAGAATTGTGTGTTTTTCAAATCGCTTTTTTACATTAGGCTAATTGTAGAAGCTATGGGAGCGCAAAAACTTTAGCTTTTTCAGCATTACACTTTATAATAACTTAGTTTCTGAGTGAATTGTGTTTTAGAACGGAATTGTGTTTCTATATATATGAATTGTATGAATTGCGTGGTACAGTAGGTTAGTTTTTTTGGGGTGAATTATGTTTTACAATAGCGTAGTTTCTGAGTGAATTGTATTTATTTGAATTGTGTTTTTGAACGGAATTGGTTGGGTTTTATTCCACAATTGTCTTTTTTTAGAAATCCACTGAAACTATTCTGTAATCATGATTTTGTTTAATTTGATAGCCATTTGTGTTTTAGTATATACATATGTTTTTAATTTGATGTTCATGTGTTATAGTAAGTTGTGCTTTCCATTGTGTTTTACGCATCTCGTTTCGATTTTTTTCCTCCAAAAGTTAGCAGTAGTATACTTGTTTTAAAGATAAAAATGCTCTTTTTATGGTGCAATTAAAAAAAGACGGCTATATGAAAGAGTTAATAACGTTTTAAAAGAATGGAGAAAGTGGAAGAGAGAGAACATATTAGCTTGAATGAACCATAATACCCTTAATGCATTTTTTTAGTTGCTAATAAGATATATATAAAATAACTCTTAATAAGAAGATCCTCGAAGTATAGCTTAGTGACATGTTAAATGTGAGATAAGACTTACAAAACCATTTTGTCCTTGATTCTATTCTTACAAGGGGTTTTTTTTCCAGATTTATTTGGTTTTCTCCTGAATTGTTATATAGCTATTATTGCCTAGTGGAGATGGATATAATCAAATGATTCCGCTGGTATCATAATAATAGTCTAGTGCTCCGCTAATAATCCAAATTTATCGTTAAGAAAAGGATCCTTGATGTCAAAGAAACAAATCATATCATCTCCACAATAAATAACACAACCCATCACGACTAAAATGGTGTGGATCATTCAATTCTTTTGACTTCGTAATCCGTACATGTACATCCTGCTGTATGTACAACCTACTGTATGTACAATACACTTGGCCTTCTTTTAACAGAAATTGCTAAAATTGTTTTATAGATTTATTCAGGTTATAATATAATTCAAACATCAATTTATAAAGGTTTAATAAACATATCGGTTTTGGCTATTGGGGTGGTGGTTCATTGGCAAAGACAAACCTTTAAATATCTTGGAAGAGAGAGGTCTTGGATTCAAGTACCACAGACAGCAAGGGAGAGGTTTTGGCGTTTTCTATACCAGGCAAGTGCTGTTTTTTACCTTCATGTACCGATAACAACCGAAACGTATTGATATTTTCAATACCAGTACCGGTTGACACAAAGTTTATTCAACTTAAAAAGTAAAGGAAAAAATTATGATTATAGTATTAAAATAATAAAAGTATAAAAAAAATTATATATATTATTATAGTAATGAAAACACTATTCATTACGTTCCTTTATTAATTAAATTAATATATATATATATATATGATATATATATATAGGATAACTAATATATAGGATAATAATAAGGGATATTGGATTTTAATAACCCCAACTTTTACAATTGGCCAATAACACTCTCAACTTTCAATTTGTACACCAGCACTCCCAACTTTCAACTTATTGGCTGAGAACACTCCCTAACTAACTAAACCTTAACCCAGTTAGTTTTTGCTGACGTGACATCCGTGGGACCGGCAATAAACCACACCTTATTCTTCTCTACAAACTCCAGATCTGGTTACACAGCCTTCATGTCAGCATTCATCTGGTTTTGGGGGCGATCCATAGATCCAAAATACTTCCAGATCCGATTCAAAATCTCTTAACGTTTGCGACTAAGGTCAGATCTATCTTTATCTTAATTTAATTAAGAAGAGAAAATTTGAAATTTCGTCCTATACACATTCCGATGCGTATATGAATCATCAATTGTGTGACTTTTACACTGGTAAACAAATATATCTATATTATATATACATATATATATAAAATAAAAGGGCTGACATACTTTTATCTTTATTTTAAAAGCATGTTTTCACACAGTATACACATGGATGATGATTGATGTCTATACCCATAATATATATATTAACTCTGCAGGTTGTTTACCATTGATATGGATAGCCATATTTATATGAAAAACCCTTTCACAAACATGGATAAAGCTACAAGCCTACAACTTTGAACCAAAGTTTTAAAATACTTGAATGAGATGTCGGAAGGCGGGTCAATCACGGCGACATCCGAGTTGTTTTCCATACCGCTATGGCGCGCAACTACCGCCGTACCGCGCCCTATTCCACTTTTTTTTTTAGATCTCCTTACCACGCCACTAACGGCGGAAGCTTTTATCCGACCCGCCACCAATGGCGGAAGCTTTCAAGCGATCTTCCAGCAGAGGATACCTTTAATCATGATGTCACATCTGCTAGACGAACTCCTGACGACTCTTTACCATTGCATAACATCATTTGCCCAGACTTTGTTGCTACTTGACTTCTTGGTTGCGGAATTCCTCCTATTCGCGTCTTGGAGGCGTGGTCATACCCAAGCGATCGAAATTATCTGGAAGGAATTCACGCCGCGACTTGAAGATCAGAACTTCCCAAATCCGGTACGTGGTCTTTTTCACAGAAACCACTCATAATTTATAATGGATCTGGTAGTTTTATGAGCAAACTTAATAATAATCCAAAAATCTCTCGAAGTTCACAATAGAGATTATTATAAATTATAATCCAAAAATCTCTTGGATTTCACAATACAGATTATTATAATCCAAAAATCTCTTGGATTTCACAATACAGATTAACGGTTACTGTTAATATAATTATAAAAAAAAAAATCTGTGACTTTTTATCTCAAAACATAGACAAAGTTTTGTCGTTTAGCCTCAAAGCATGACAAATAATGTGTATGGCCGACAAATTTTGTCGTTTTTGCCTGATAACATGGCTTACAGCTAAGAGGTGGCCCACACATATTCATAATATTACTGTCGGTTATTTCATAGTTCATTCAAGATCTTAGAGAATATTCATATATAATAATACTATATGTTCTGGTTTTCATTGCTACCATGAAAATCCTTTAATTCAAATATGGATTAAGCTTTAAATCTGTTATTCTTTTACGAATGGAATACCAAGCGGTCCTTAATCAGAACAAAGCACCATCGCGCAACCAACTTCGGCGAACGTCATTTATCCACCTGCGCCAGCTGTATATTTTTTGATAAGCTGCCCCCGTCGCGTGGCGGGCACCCATCCGCCACCCTGCGTCTGGCGAACTCTGCCACCCGCGCGTGGCAGTCAAGCTCCGCCTATCACATTCGGCGGATAAGCTTAGTCACGCGATCCCCATTTAAGCCTGCACACTCCGCCAACCGCGTGGTCCACAACCACGCGCGCCGGTCATGCTCTGCACCTCGTGCGTGGAGAACAGGCTCCACCACCACCGTATATGTCGAACATGACACTACACACGAGTCACGGGTGACAGACACGCAATCTTGAAGAGGCTACATATTCAGGAACGCAATCCCAGGTATAACACTTGCATTTACTGCTTTAAGTGGCCACGCGCCACATCTTTATTTGTTTAAACGGTTTATAACCATCTGGTTGTGCACCCTGGTCTCACTTGACAATGTATATAATATCATGGTCCATTTATAACCACAAGGACGGTAACAAAGATGTAGTTTTGTACTTCTTTGAATTTTCTGCCACGCGGCTGACACCATCCATGGCGAATTGCCTTTGAGACTGCCGCCAGTGGCGGAGGATCTTCCGGTCGCAGGGTGCCGTCATCCCTTGCTATATGTTGGCCAGATGAATCTCTCCCGCCTCGCGAGTATGTGGGAACATTAACATGCTTACATAGTCGTATCCACAAAATATATTTTGTGAATTTGAAAACTCATGTGGTGTGCATTGATCCAATAGCGCGTCGGTCAAAACACCCACATTATTGACATTTAATTTAAATGTCTCCATTTTCCATAAAATCGCCTTTTTGCATTTTTCTTTTTAGTTACATGCAACAAGTGGCACCTCCTTTTATTAATCTTTGAAGTATATCACAACAGTGATCTTTATTTGGTGTCATTAACATGAAATTATAACTCTCATGATCACTTTAACTTTTTTCCATCGCTTTTATAAAACGATAACATGAAATTCGAGAGGACGAATGGTAAGTCCTTTTAATACTACCATCATATCGAACAAGCATCATTTGTGTCGTCACACGCATGCTAGCGAATATACATCCTAAAATAGACTAACAATATGCTAACTTAACAGTATGCTTATCGCGGTTGCATCCTAGTAATTATCCAATGGGTGCAAGAAACAACATACAAGTATAAAGCATGCATCAACACAAGACATCATTATTGTTCTACATACACACTTTTGTTCCATTCAAACAATCACGTGATACATAATTACACAAGATATATTTTGTACGAGATCACACTTGTTATTTATTGGCGCTCAATTGTTTAAGTTAAATACTATTGAAATTAGCAGCAATGAACTGGATGACCAGCGTAGTATAACACCACTACTGGTCGTCTACTATAATCAGTATGGATGCGCAGAACAATCATTTCCCAAGAACGAGGTTTCGGTTCGACTATGAGCCACAACAATACCCGTAAAGCATCATCATTTAACACACATATCCTTATCAAGTCTACTATCACGGACAAACACCCCTTAGTACCAACACACATTATCGAAGTCGGGGAAATGCCCTGCCGCGATACCCCGTTGAGCAAGGATTGGACTAACGGACTACTATTTCTGGACACGGTCACTCGGTTATCGCAGCATACACAGTAAGCAATCCTTATTTAAGGATATAGCTTCAGGTAAAACCTTATATTCATTACAATTATGCATGTGATCTTGTATCATAGTTAAAATACGTGCTCTCATATGTCCTTACGGTACCCTATCACATACAATATAAACTTATATGTGCTTGCGTCACTACTTCTAAGTACCTTCTAAATACGTATCATTCAAGTTCAATGCTACTAACATAATTTAGCAGCACTGAACTGGGGGACAAGCAGGGTATAACACCGCCACGACCTAAAGTGATCATCTACTCCCGACGGTGCTTGTATTCCAAAGCTAATCGTAGCTGCTAGAAGAAGATAATCTTCACGTTGCCCCACACTATGTCAAGTACATCGGGAATACTCTCACAAGGTGAGCAAAGTTCTATGTATTATGAAAGAAGCGGTACACCAATTATTCCTTCTTTGAAGATTGGGGTTTCAACACAGGTTTTCATATATTGCACTATTTGTTGTAACTTTATATATATAAATTTATTTGAGTTAACAAGTACTAACACATGGTTGGGCACTTCGTAATACGCTCATATTCTATAGACAGTTTCAGCTCCGTACAAAAGCACTTGACGTCCTTGACCATTTGCAAGTTCTGACACGGGTCAAGTCAATAGCGTGCTACGCTTTGCATGGTTATTTGACTATGCGCCGCATATATATATTATTTTAATATTCATAACCACAATGTCTGGCTGCATATTTATGTGGATGTGGGCCTGACCTTTATTTATATAACTATGCACCATATGGTCATTTGGCTACGCGAAACATTAGCATTTGGTTGTGCACGCCACACCTTATTTGGCTACGCGCCACATTTTTAGCTGACTATGAACTATGCCGATAGGAAATTTATACTTTCAACAACGTTTGGCCTACGAGTATACCACTCGATACGACATGCGCAATTTCGTAGTCAAGACAATTGCACGAAAAAAAACAATATACTTGATAATTCGAATAAGTATTCCACATGCTATGCGATAGGAAAAATACTTATTCAGATATATACTCTCCACGCCAATAGGCGACATAGACAACAGGAAACCCTCACGCCATAGTCAACAAGGATTACTCGCACGAGGTAGATTAAACAAGCATGTTATCTACTGTAAGTATTCCACACGCCAATGCGCGACCGGGAAAAATACACAGTAGCTTACACAAAGTGCTCTTTCACGCCAAGCGCGTAAACACTTTATGATTTTGGTCAAGTGTCTCACACGCCACATCGCGACAGAGAGTATCACTTGTTGAAATTTAAGCAAATATTCCACACGCCGGTGCGCGACAGGAAATATATTTGATAATTTAATAAGTGCTCATTCACGCTAAGCGCGTATAAAGCACCCAATTATCTGAATACGTGTTCGTTAATGCCATAAGCGTTATAAAACACTTTCTTATCTCAATGAATGTTTATATAAACATTTGTAAACGCAATCCACCATCGCATTTAAACTGCAAAATACGGTGAAAAGCATATATGACAATATAAACATGACGTAGTTAGTATGAACACCTACGCATTCAAAAAAGTATTAGTCATAAAAATACAGCGCTAAGAGTGGGCATCTTGGTAATAGATGTATTCAACCACTATTATCCCAGTGGGTATCTTGGTAATAGATGCACATAACCACTGATGAAAAATCAATGTCCCACAATTATAAAAACATTGTGGGAAACATACATAACGCTCTAAACACCCTTTCGGGATCACTGAGAATAGCAAGCACTTCTGCAGGGGTGTATTGCACATCTCCTCTCTGGCTGCAACAATGATTGCCATAACCAGATCATCGATAACAAAGACCAGTGCAACAACCAGCGGCTTTACATTCTCCAGCGGTTCTACATTCTCCTGAAGTAGTACAAGATCCATACTTGCATTTACAACCACCAACGACTACACCTTACGGCAACGACGATACACCTGATAACACAGATGCGTGGCAGGGATCGTCACTGCAGGGATATCAACCCTTTCAATGCTTCGATCGTCACTTCGATCATTTTTGAAGGGTAATCTTTTTCCATTTTTTGGATTCATCCTAGTCCGATATCATTATTTTCAATCATAACATAAGACTGGGGGGCTCGAAGGGATATGGTCTCAAGTGCCATGCAAGTCATACGTGCACTAGGCCATACCCATACTCAACAACCAAAACACTCGCCTGTTCCAAGGTTCATGCGCGGGACATGTACGCATACGCGCAACCTTGGTCGCTCATAAGAGTGTGCCAGTACAAAAGGCAGCAGTCGGGCTCTGCCCAACCAATTTCTATGATGAACAATCATGCGCCTTTCATTGCTCCATGATCTCCACTCACAGTTAAAGACAGACGTAACAAGCGCAACTAGCAAAACTCATGCGCCTCGGCGATAGGTAATCCTAGAATCAATTTTCACTTCTCGGCACTCCTAATAAGTCTAGTGATCCTCTTAGCGCTTGCACGCTAGAGCAACGCTAGACTGGGGGACTTGACGAGGTAGGGTACTGGACCCGACCCAAATGACCCGTCATTACCGTCACCATATTTTATTATGTTATTTATTATTGGATACTAATCCGCGAGGCCCAGCGCGATATAGTTGACGCTATACTGGGCTGTGGGCTTTAGAGACAACCCCTAACTGGGCTTGGCCCATTGAGGTTAGGGTTTCTCATGTCTCCTATATAAAGAGGTCTTCACCTCATTATTAGGGCATGAGACATGGGGCAACACTTTTTTTGTAGCTGGAAATAGAGGATTCTTCCTCTATCGGCCAGCTATACCCCACTTCTCTCTTTTCTTCAGTGCATGTCTAGTTCAAGAGAAGGAACAAGGTGTGATTCTCAGTCTCTTGTAGAAAGCGGTGAGTCCGTGTTTCTTCAAACCCCATATCCCTTTTGTCACAACTAGGGTTTTTGATGAGTCAAATTGAATTGATCGGACCTTTTCTCGTGCTCGGCTTGTTTATAAACTGAACCGAACCAAGCGATTTTTCAATCGAGCCAAAGTCGAACGAGCGCCTTTCGATCCAAGTATTTTTCGAATGAACTTCGAGCGAGTATCACAAGCGTCGCATAACAAATGGAAAAGTGATGATGGGGTTGTTGGTTTTTGGAGTAATACGCAATTTTCATCTCTAAGGTTTCATCCAATTTGAACACAAGTATACATTTACGAAATAACAAATAATAGAAAAAACACTTAACTGGTTCTACAAAGATCATCTTAGTGGAAAGATGAATCGTCGATCAATTGAGGCAGACCTTTGATGTATAAGAAGTTTGAATTCGCATGAACCGATTGAAGCAAAACCTTAGGGAGTTAGCGTCTTGGCGACGAAGAATTCGAATAACGACGGTTGATGCGAGGTTTTAATTAGAATTATTATTTCTGAATTGAGCGGGTTGACACTTAAGTATCGATCGACACTTCACATTTCGGTATTTTGACATTTCGACTCAATTGCTCTGGATTATTGGACAATGGACTATTGGTATCGGCCTTCAATTTTATAATTAGTGAGCTCTAGTTTGATCTTCGACCAAAATTATTAATATGAGCCTCCAGTTATTTTATTAATAGATACATATATATATAATTGAGCCAACCGAGTCGAACCGCCCCGAACGGACCTTTGCTCATGCTCGGTTCGTTTCAAACTGAACCGATCCGAACCGAGAGCCTTTTTCAATCGAGCAGAATCGAACGAGCAAATTTCGAACATTTTTCGGTCGAGCATCGAACGAGTCTCCAGCGTCGAGCAATTTGAACATAGTCACAACCTGAATATCCAATCGTAAATCAACACCAAATCCCAAATCATGCTTTACTTCAACGGTAAGACTTTTAAACTATTTTTGCATTCCATTCACCCATATCTTTCCATATATGAAAAAACATTATAATTTATATCAATACTCTATACTACGTGTCATTTATTAGAGTTATCCATTTTTTTTTCCCGTCTAAAATATTTTTTCTCTATTATCTATATTTAATTTATCAAATTCAAATAAACATGTAATTATCAATCCATTTAATTAAAGATAATTGTTTGATATATTACATATGAAAACTCGTTCGTAATTAGCTAAGGGTGATTTCATCATAAGTAAATTATTTTTCTTTTATTTTTAATTATGTGGACATCATTAAAAATCGGTCATTAATTACCAAAGAATTTTAAAATTTTGGTTTCTCTATTTTGATTGTCGAATATAATTCTTATACTTTTCTAATATAAATAATATCATCCTCAATTAAACATTGCTACCTCTATGCGTGAGTGCTTCGGCAGCTGCGAGTGTGCTCAATTTAACCATTGCATAGCGGCTTAGGGGTGAGCAAAAATCGAAATCGAATCATTCACCGCAAAAATTAACCAAAACCAACCATAACCAACCATAACCGAGTCATCTGGTTATGGCTATGGGTAAAAGGATTTCCATAACGGAACCGAACTAATTGTATTTTTTGAGTTATTTTGGTAATTTATGTTGTAAGGCTTGAAGATGTATTTTTCTATATTTGTTATGTTAATTCAAGTTGTAAGTTGCATTATTAAATATTGGAGATAGAAACTCTTCACTTGTTATGATTTTGATATTTGATGCTTGCTAATGGTATATATAATGTCACACCCCGACCCGCAGCGGAAAAGGTGATCGGGGCATGATTGGTTTATCATCAAATCTCATGACATTTATTATAACGTTTCATATTCATTATTACAATTTAATGAGAAATATACAATCATAAATACATCACGTCCTAAACAACATTCTAGACTTCATTGTTTTCTTCTAAGGCATTTCCTATGTTTTCCTTGCTTCATCCTGTTCACCTGTATCATGTGTAAAAATGGTTTTTGGATCAACAAAAAGTTGGCGAGTGAATCCTATGAAAAACATTTGAACAAGTTTAGTGAATTGATTATAAAATAAAATGCACAACCACACATGAGTAAAAATAGATGTAAACTTATTCACCAATCATTTAATATTACATAATGCACACATGAAACAATAATGGATTTGTTTTGAGGCAGCGTTGCTCAACTCGTCTCCCACGAGGAACTGATGGGCCTAATGAATGAATTGCATATAACTTGACAATATGAAATACATAACTACAAACAATATATACAATCTAAGTTTAGATCACAATATGGTATGGCACAAGTTTAAATAAACGAGTTAATTTTAGTGACACATGACACACCCCAAAACGTGTAATTAAAAAGGGGAGTTGTAAGTTTCACTCACCTTGGGTGCGTTCGGTTGATGATGTTGAATGCGCACGAAGTTGGTTTTAACCACGAGTGAAACTAACCTAGATAATGGCATAATGGTTCGGTAAGTAAGCGGATTTTATTAATCAATTTTAGTAGGATTGTCGGATATAATTTTGTGAGTTTAAGGCTATTTTCTAACCTTAAAAATGTTATTTTTAAGTATTTTTAATGTAAATAAATAAATAAAAGTAATAAAAAAAATATTGATTTTTGACTGTTGACTTTGTTGACCGTTGACCTGTTGACCGGTTTTATTGTGGAATTGTATGCGCTGGGTGAGGCTCGAACCCGAGACCTCCCGTACGCGTGCACGCAGCTCTACCAATTGAGCTACGTGTCTAATGTAACATCCGTCAAAAAACGGATTTACCAAACCCGCTCCGTTTATCAACCGAACAGTCAGTCAAAATTTTCGTTGCGAATTAAATGCCCAAAATATTTTTAAACGATCCGTAATCAATTATTATACGCGAACATATATTTAGTTTTTGAAAAACTGTCAAAAAACGCAAAATAAAAATGATTTGTTTCAGCCGGGTTTCGAACCCGGGTCTGTACCGAGTCAGGCAATGACTTAACAACTCACACACAAACCACTGCGCCAACTGCTTTGTTTGTTATATATTTCAAACATTTAATTGATATAATAACTTTACAAATTCAAAACCGGCGCCCAATCGTTTCAGTCGTCGGAATCCCGGAATTTCCGCGAATCTTAACTACAATTTACGTTATAACGTAAACCTTTAATCACTTATCGGTTATAACCGATGTTTGAAGTCCGCGACCAAAACCAAAACCGCCGGAAAAATTTAAATATCGAACATAGTCCGAAATCAGACCAAATACATCTCATTTTTCCCCTATAAATTCAACCACAACCGTCTACAAACACTTTCGCACAAAAATCACATCTTTTCACGGCGTATTTTCACTCGCCGGAACTTTCCTGTTTTTCGCCGGAAAACCGTGTTTTAATCCCTGAGCTTTATTGAATCCCCTAAACCTTCACCGAAGTCACCCTTACCTTTTTCCAAGTTTTCTGGAGACTAGCTACTACAAGGAACACGTCGCCGGAGTTGAATTCAGTCGCCGGATTTTCTGCCGGAAAACAGAGAGTTCAGTCGGTATATTTCTCCGCTCAGTTTCCTTTCCTTTTCACTTTTATCTTATCTTAATCGACGGTAAAACACTAATAAAACGGATAAAATCTTGAACCAGTCTGTCACCGATTTCTGGTTATTCTTTCGGTGAAGAAGATGAAGACTTGTTATCATATAAGTTTAATTAAAATCATGAAATTAATCGGGTTAGACACACAGTCCAGCGGTGGACTGTGTGCACATATAAAACGCAAAACGTCTCGAGTTCGATTCCCGTCTCACACACGCTGCCTTAATAAAATGCATTTTTTTTGTTACTGAACCGGATCGCCTTAGTTATATGTTAAGTATATTGATAACCAGAATAATAACCAAGTTAGACACACAGTCCAGCGGTGGACTGTGTGTTTGTTTATATCACAGGTCACGAGTTCGAGTCCGGTCCTCAGCACCGACTCGGACAATTATCTTTTCTTTTAAATAAGGCAGAAAAGGAAATATCTATTTTGTATTTAAGTATAATAAAAACCGAATATTATAACATGTTGAACACACAGTCCAGCGGTGGACTGTGTGTTGGATTGAACCACAGGTCCCGGGTTCGAGACCTGTGGTGTGCATGACCGTTTCGTTTAAACTGTTTTTAAAATAAAAAGGATTTCTGTTTAAACTAATTAGTGTATATATATAATTAAAATCGGATATATAACGGGTTAGACACGTAGCTCAGTTGGTAGAGCTGCGTGCACGCGTACGGGAGGTCTCGGGTTCGAGCCTCACCGAGCGCACAACAATATTCCGCAAACCGGTCAACGACCAGTCAAAGTCAACAAGTCAAGGTCAACTGTAGCAGAAAAAAAAAATAAATATTTTTATTATTTTTATTTAATTATTTTAATTAAAAATCAATTATAAATACTTAAAAATAACATTTTTAAGATTAGAAAATAGCTTCAAACTCACAAAAATACACCCAACAATACTACTAAAATAGTTTAATAAAATCCGTTTACTCACCAAACCATAATGCGATTTATCTAGGTTAAATCTCACTCGTGGTTAAAACCACTTCGCGTGCATTCATCATCATCAACCGAACGCACCCACTGTGAGTGAATCTTACAATTCCCCCTTTTAAATTACACGTTTTGGGGTGTGTCATGTGTTATAAATTAATTAATTTATTTATTTAAACTTGTGCCATACCACATCATGACTTAATCTTAGATTGATTTATTGTTGTGATTTATTTATATTCCGTTTGTCAAATTACATGAAACTCATACATTAAGCCCATCAGTTCCTCGTGGGAAACGAGTAGAACATCGCGTGCTTCAATTCAAATTCATTATTGTTCATGTGTGTTTTCATTGAGTTTATATTATTTGTAGTTGTGTTATTCATATTATCATGTTTATGCAATTCATTCATCAGGCCCCTCAGTTCCTCGTGAGAGACGAGTTGAGCATCGCGTGCTTTTAATTGTTCCATTATTGTTCATGAGTGTTTCATTTAACATCTTATGATTGTTGATCAAGTTACATCTAATTTTACTCATGTTTGGTTGTGCACATATTTCATAATCAATCTAAATAAATTGTTCAAATGTTTTCCATAGGATTCACTCGCCAACATTATGTTGATCCAAAAACCTTTTTACACATGATACAGGTGAACAGGTTGAAGCAAGGATAGCATAGGATATGCCTTAGAAGAGAACAAAGGAGTTAGATTGTTAGTTAGATCATGTTGTAGCAATCATTGTAAACTTTCATTTAATTTGTATTAATGAATATGAAACATTTAATAAATGTCATGAGTTTTGATGATAACCCAATCATGCCCCGATCACCTTATCCGCTGCGGGTCGGGTGTGACAGATTGGTATCAGAGCCATGACTATAGGGATATAGGATAGGTTATTAGACCCTTAGAGCCTATACTATAGTCTGCCTAAAATTTTAAATTGATTAAGTGGTTACATACAAACTTGTGATATTTATTTGTTTCATATTTGTTTACATTTCAGTCAAACATACATGCTCATATACATATTCATTATACATATATACATATTCATTATACATATACCGATGTTCATGTGTTCAATTTATTTTCATACTCTCGTTATCCAAAGATTTTATGCAATTTTCAAATCTCATCAAAGTAAGTTCTGCGACGGGCATGTAGTAACTGGAAGGGTACAAGTACCGGTAGTCGGAACGTCCTGTCTAGGCTGGCATTCGTATAAATCCAATATAACGGACCAGTTTGCCTACCTGGGGACCAACGATGAGAGTACGAAGGACCTATTAGGCCAAAGCATGCCACACCAAACGTCGTTCGAACTAACCCTACTTTGAGGTGTCACCGTGTCTACACCTGGACACATTCCGAACATCACACGTTGTATACATATTTCTCGATTTTCACCGGGTTTTGTGTACGCAACCAGGCAGAAACCGTGCGAACCATATGAAAAACCGGTAATTCATGGGGGCCCACATGATTACATAAGGTAAAGTATGGCGGCACGACGGGCCTAACAGCGAGCAAAGCCCAAGACATCCTATGGATGTAGTATTTTTGTATAATTATTTTATGAATGTTCATTCTTGAATGCGACCCATGATCTCAAAAGCATCCAACTCATACCCTTGTCCTGTATTCAATGTAGATGTCTTCTAACCTCGCCCGTAGGAAGACGAGAGCAAGAAAAGCCCGCGAACGCATGGCTACCTTAATCACTCAACAAATGGCTGCCGTAATACCCAACATTGTAATTCAAGTTCAACAAGCACTTACCCATAATCCTGTCAACCAAGCAAACCAAAACATTTTCAACTCTTCCCCAAACACCACTAAATGCACCTACAAGCATTTCAAATCATGTGACCCTCCGAAATATAAAGGGACTGAAGGTGTCACCACACTCCTCCATTGGTTTGAAGAAATGGAGAATACTTTTCTAAATTGCGATTGCCCTGATGATCGCAAAGTGCGTTATGCTACCGGTCGACTATATGGGATAGCACTTACTTGGTGGAACACAGAGAAGGCCAAACGAGGTGTGGAAGATGCTATGTTCTTAACTTGGAACGAATTGAAGGAAATCATGACCAGACGATTTTGCCCAAGGAGCGAAATCAAGAAGCTGGAAGATGAATTTTACTCATTGAAGCAAGTGGAAGGAGACCACATCACCTACAACAAAAGGTTCCTCGAATTACATCAAATGGTTCCCAACATGTTTACTCCCCTCTACCGTTTGATCGAGCACTACATTCGTGGTCTTCCGTCAAAGATTCAAGACCCTGTGATAAGTACCAAGCCTGCAACTTTGGAAGCAGCAATGGAGCTAGCAATAGAGCTCACCGAGAACCGAATCCGAAACAAAGACTTCGAGGAGGAGAAGAAGAAGGATAAAGAATCAACTGAAACCTCCGACTCCACTCAACCCGAATCCTCTTCTCAACCCAACCCTAAGAGAAAAAGAGTCGGGCGACTTTTCGCTGCTACTCAACGAAATCAACCAGTTTTTCACGCTATACCCATCCGAGCTGTCCCAATCACCCAAGTGGCACCCAACTCAGCTTACCCAAATAAGAAACCATATCTTGGACCTCACCCTCAATGCAACCACTGTTTTTATCACCATCCCCTTACTTTACCTTGCCGGCTATGTACAACTTGTGGACGTTATGGTCATTTGAGCAATGTTTGTCGCACCTTTCAAGACCAAACCTTTTCCCCTACTCAAAACATGGCCCAAGCTTATCACCAACCTCAATACCCCATGTTTCCATATGCTCGAGCTTGCTTCAATTGTGGCGACCCTACCCACCTTAGAAACACATGCCCTCAATTGGTTAACATTATCAACACTCAAGCCCAATCAAACCCAGTTAACCAAGTAAACCAAGAAAACCCAACCACTATGCCACCAGCAAGAGGAAGAGTCTTCAATATCAACGCCAACCCTGTCGAAGATAATGACAGCCCAAACGAAGATACTCAGCTAGTCCTTTTCGCCGAAGATCCAGATTCAACTCCTATTGTTTAGTCTTATGTTTTCTTTATCACATGTGTAGACTGTTAGAGAAATTATGGCATATTATATATTATATATTGTTTTTTCAGTATATGCTTTTGCTGAGGCCGTAGCTCCCCATCCATCGAGGTTGAGTTTGATCCCCATTTTATTATGTGGTTGATCTTGGCGTGCCCGCACGATCGGCTCCGTTTGTTGAGCCTTTATCGGTTACGTAATATTTATTCTCATTTCCAGTTCATGCAATATGCTCGGCTCCGTTTGATTGAGCCTTGAGTACACATATTTATTCTCATTTCCAGTTCATGCAATATGCTCGGCTCCGTTTGATTGAGCCTTGAGTACACATATTTATTCTCATTTCCAGTTCATGCAATATGCTCGGCTCCGTTTGATTGAGCCTTGAGTACACAGATTTATTCTCATTTCCAGTTCATGCAATACGCTCGGCTCCGTTTGATTGAGCCTTGAGCACACATACAATTTCATTATCAGTATCTTGTGGTTGTGGTGTTTGTAGTAGAGTCGCATCGAACTAACCATGACTTGCGGATAAAGTCAATGAAAATTTGACAAGGATATGGTGGATACGCCGATGGTACTTCCTATATATAAGTATTCTTGTCAAATAATCGGAGGCATTATCAGGCGGTTATGAGAGGTTCCATGCATAGGCTGTTTGTGTGGTTAAGTTATTCATATACAGTACATGCAATATGTTCGGCTCCGTTTGATTGAGCCTTGAGCACACAATTTCAATTTCAGTACATTCAATATGTTCGGCTCCGTTTGATTGAGCCTTGAGCACACAATTTCATTTTCAGTACATGCAATACGATCGGCTCCGTTCGATTGAGCCTTGATCGCACAGATATGTTTCATTTCGGTAATTTATGTATGTTATATTGATTGTAGAGTTATAGGACTAATCATAATTCACTGTTAAAACCAATGAAAATTTGACAAGAATATGGTGGATACGCCGCTGGTACTTCCTATATATAAGTATTCTTGTCAAAGGATCAGAGGCATTAATGGATGGTTATGAGAAGTTCTATGTAGGATTTATTAGTTTCTTGGTAACCAATCATAACTTGTGGATAAAACTAATGAAAATTTGGCAAGAATATGGTGGATACGCCGCTGGTACTTCCTATATATAAGTATTCTTGCCAAAGGATCAGAGGCATTATCAGGCGGTTATGAGAAGTTCCATGTAGGATTTATTATTGCCTTGGTTGGAATTTGTGATACATTTATATCATCATGTTATTTAAAGAGATTGGATTGTGTTCCATTTCTACATAAATTAACCTCTCATCATAACAAACGAGAGAGGAACTTCCATCGTTCAAACATATATGTTATCAGAATGTGGATTCAAATATTTGCTGTTGTGTTTATTCATGTTCAAATATTCGCTGATGTGTCTACTCATGTTCGAATATTGGTTATTGTGTTTATTCATTCGCTGATGTGTCTATTCATGTTCGAATTTTTGCTGTTGTGTTTATTCATGTTCAAATATTTGCTGTTGTGTTTATTCATGTTCAAATATTTGCTGATGTGTTCATTCATGTTCGAATATTTGCTGTTATATTCATGTTCAAATATTTGATGATGTGTTCATTCATGTTTGGATATCAGCTGTTGTGTTTTTTATTTATGTTCCATGTAGATTGTAGTGTTAGAAGTTTTGCCTTAGGATGTAACCATATTTTTCCCAAACGTATCTAAACCCTTATGCATGATATCATTTTTAGCGAATCATTCCTGTTTATCAATATTCATACAGTAGGCAACAAAAAGCGATTCCTGAATAGGGTACTTAACCTTTACAAGGAACGTTACCGCCTCGAACAAAAATTTAAACCCTCATTTTTCTGAGCATACAACTGTCAAACAAAACATCATTATTCTTATAGTCAAAATATATCATTATTTAAATTTCGGGACGAAATTTCTAAAAAGCAGGGGATACTGTAACATCCGTCAAAAAACGGATTTACCAAACCCGCTCCGTTTATCAACCGAACAGTCAGTCAAAATTTTCGTTGCGAATTAAATGCCCAAAATATTTTTAAACGATCCGTAATCAATTATTATACGCGAACATATATTTAGTTTTTGAAAAACTGTCAAAAAACGCAAAATAAAAATGATTTGTTTCAGCCGGGTTTCGAACCCGGGTCTGTACCGAGTCAGGCAATGACTTAACAACTCACACACAAACCACTGCGCCAACTGCTTTGTTTGTTATATATTTCAAACATTTAATTGATATAATAACTTTACAAATTCAAAACCGGCGCCCAATCGTTTCAGTCGTCGGAATCCCGGAATTTCCGCGAATCTTAACTACAATTTACGTTTATAACGTAAACCTTTAATCACTTATCGGTTATAACCGATGTTTGAAGTCCGCGACCAAAACCAAAACCGCCGGAAAAATTTAAATATCGAACATAGTCCGAAATCAGACCAAATACATCTCATTTTTCCCCTATAAATTCAACCACAACCGTCTACAAACACTTTCGCACAAAAATCACATCTTTTCACGGCGTATTTTCACTCGCCGGAACTTTCCTGTTTTTCGCCGGAAAACCGTGTTTTAATCCCTGAGCTTTATTGAATCCCCTAAACCTTCACCGAAGTCACCCTTACCTTTTTCCAAGTTTTCTGGAGACTAGCTACTACAAGGAACACGTCGCCGGAGTTGAATTCAGTCGCCGGATTTTCTACCGGAAAACAGAGAGTTCAGTCGGTATATTTCTCCGCTCAGTTTCCTTTCCTTTTCACTTTTATCTTATCTTAATCGACGGTAAAACACTAATAAAACGGATAAAATCTTGAACCAGTCTGTCACCGATTTCTGGTTATTCTTTCGGTGAAGAAGATGAAGACTTGTTATCATATAAGTTTAATTAAAATCATGAAATTAATCGGGTTAGACACACAGTCCAGCGGTGGACTGTGTGCACATATAAAACGCAAAACGTCTCGAGTTCGATTCCCGTCTCACACACGCTGCCTTAATAAAATGCATTTTTTTTGTTACTGAACCGGATCGCCTTAGTTATATGTTAAGTATATTGATAACCAGAATAATAACCAAGTTAGACACACAGTCCAGCGGTGGACTGTGTGTTTGTTTATATCACAGGTCACGAGTTCGAGTCCGGTCCTCAGCACCGACTCGGACAATTATCTTTTCTTTTAAATAAGGCAGAAAAGGAAATATCTATTTTGTATTTAAGTATAATAAAAACCGAATATTATAACATGTTGAACACACAGTCCAGCGGTGGACTGTGTGTTGGATTGAACCACAGGTCCCGGGTTCGAGACCTGTGGTGTGCATGACCGTTTCGTTTAAACTGTTTTTAAAATAAAAAGGATTTCTGTTTAAACTAATTAGTGTATATATATAATTAAAATCGGATATATAACGGGTTAGACACGTAGCTCAGTTGGTAGAGCTGCGTGCACGCGTACGGGAGGTCTCGGGTTCGAGCCTCACCGAGCGCACAACAATATTCCGCAAACCGGTCAACGACCAGTCAAAGTCAACAAGTCAAGGTCAACTGTAGCAGAAAAAAAAATAAATATTTTTATTATTTTTATTTAATTATTTTAATTAAAAATCAATTATAAATGCTTAAAAATAACATTTTTAAGATTAGAAAATAGCTTCAAACTCACAAAAATACACCCAACAATACTACTAAAATAGTTTAATAAAATCCGTTTACTCACCAAACCATAATGCGATTTATCTAGGTTAAATCTCACTCGTGGTTAAAACCACTTCGCGTGCATTCATCATCATCAACCGAACGCACCCACTGTGAGTGAATCTTACAATTCCCCCTTTTAAATTACACGTTTTGGGGTGTGTCATGTGTTATAAATTAATTAATTTATTTATTTAAACTTGTGCCATACCACATCATGACTTAATCTTAGATTGATTTATTGTTGTGATTTATTTATATTCCGTTTGTCAAATTACATGAAACTCATACATTAAGCCCATCAGTTCCTCGTGGGAAACGAGTAGAACATCGCGTGCTTCAATTCAAATTCATTATTGTTCATGTGTGTTTTCATTGAGTTTATATTATTTGTAGTTGTGTTATTCATATTATCATGTTTATGCAATTCATTCATCAGGCCCCTCAGTTCCTCGTGAGAGACGAGTTGAGCATCGCGTGCTTTTAATTGTTCCATTATTGTTCATGAGTGTTTCATTTAACATCTTATGATTGTTGATCAAGTTACATCTAATTTTACTCATGTTTGGTTGTGCACATATTTCATAATCAATCTAAATAAATTGTTCAAATGTTTTCCATAGGATTCACTCGCCAACATTATGTTGATCCAAAAACCTTTTTACACATGATACAGGTGAACAGGTTGAAGCAAGGATAGCATAGGATATGCCTTAGAAGAGAACAAAGGAGTTAGATTGTTAGTTAGATCATGTTGTAGCAATCATTGTAAACTTTCATTTAATTTGTATTAATGAATATGAAACATTTAATAAATGTCATGAGCTTTGATGATAACCCAATCATGCCCCGATCACCTTATCCGCTGCGGGTCGGGGTGTGACATCTAACCCGAAATATTTCTGTTTTTAATTATATTTATATACTAATTGAATTAATCCGAAAATCATTTATTTCAAAAACAATTTAAATGACTCGCTCGGTGCTCTCCACAGGTCTCGAACCCGGGACCTGTGGTTTAGGTTAACACACAGTCCACCGCTGGACTGTGTGTCTAACTTGTTAAATAATCTGATTTTTATTATACTTATATACAAACTAAATAATTTCGTTTCTGCTTTATATAAAAAGTTTGATAATTGTCCGGACCGGTGCGGTAGTCTGGACTCGAACTCGTGACATGTGGTTTAAACGTTCACACAGTCCACCACTGGACTGTGTGTCTATCTTGGTTATTATTCCGGTTTTTATTAAACTTAACATCTATTGCAGTGAATCCGGTTCGGTAAAAAAAAAAGAACATTTTTACTAAGGAGAGTGTGTGTGGGACAAGAATCGAACTCGGGACGTAAGCGTGTTTTATTTGCACACAGTCCACCGCTGGACTGTGTGTCTAACCCGAGATATATCTTGATTTTAATTAAACATATATAATACTGAAACTTCATCTTCTTCGTTGGACTCAACCAGAAACGGAGTCTGACTGGTTCGACGACTTAATCATGTTCTCTAGTGTGTTGTGAGTAACTACGTGTGAGATAAATAAAAAGAATGAGAGATTAAGTGTTAGATATACCGAACAGTGGCTCCTCTGTTTCGCCGGCGAAACTCCGGTGACAGCAGATTATTCCGGCGACGTGTGTCCTGCGGCAGAGGGTCTTCAGGGAGCTTGAGATGAGTGTGGGTGTCTTCGGTATGAGCTCTGGGGGTTCAGTAAGGCACAGAGGTGAAAGGTTCGGTTTTCCGGCGAGTTGTAGAAGTTCTCCGGCGAGTGAAATTATGTCGGGAAAGAGTGTGATTGTGAGCGAAAAAGCTAACAGAGGTTAGAGGGGGTATTTATAGGGCAGAACATCGACGAATTTAGTCCGTTTTCCGTCTTGATTCGTTATGACTTGCGTCGCGGGTTCAGACGTCGGTTATAACCGATGTAGTAGTTAAGGCTTCGGTTAAAACTGAAGAAACCGTCCAATCTCGGCGAAATCGTCGGGATTTCCGACGACTGCGATTAGGCGCGTCGGTTTTGAATTCGAGACTTATGTTATGTATTAATTGTTTCCAATAATGAACAAGAAACACAAGTGGCGCAGTGGTTGGATGGTTGGAAGTTAAGTCTTTGCTGAATCCGGTTGACCCGGGTTCGAAACCCGGCTACGCCCTTTTATTTTTATTTCATTATTTTAAATACTTTTTCAAATATAACTTATATATTCCAATATACTTATTAATTATGTATCGTTTAAAATTAATTTGGGCATTAATACGCAACGAAATTTTTAACTGATTGTTCGGTTAGTAAACGGAGCGGGTTTTGGTAAATCCGGTTTTTGACGGATGTTACAGTATCCCCTGCTTTTTAGAAATTTCGTCCCGAAATTTAAGTAGTGATATATTTGACTAAAATGATGGTGTTTAGTTTGACAGTTACATACTTAGAAAAAGTAAAGGGTTTAAATTTTTGTTTGAGGCGGTAACGTTCCTTGTAAGGGTTGAGTACCCTGCTACAGGAATCGCTTTTTGTTGCCTATGGTAAAAATATTGATAAGCAGAGTTGATTCACTAAGTATGATTTCTTGCGCAAGAGTTTTGATATGTTTTGGAAGATATGGTTATATCCCAAAGCAAAACTTCTAATACTACAACCTACATGGAACTTCTCATAACCGTCTAACAATGCCTCTGATCCTTTGACAAGAATATTATATATAGGAAGTACCAGCGGCGTATCCACCATATTCTTGTCAAATTTTCATTGGTTTTATCAGTAAGTTATGATTGGTTCTATGATGTGACTCTAGAACATAAATAAACGCCACAACCAATGTACCAAGAAATTACTAAATCCTACATAGAACTTCTCATAACCGCCTGACAATGCCTCTGATCCTTTGACAAGAATACTTATATATAGGAAGTACCAGCGGCGTATCCACCATATTCTCGTCAAATTTTCATTGGTTTTATCAGTAAGTTATGATTGGTTCTATGATGTAACTCTAGAACATAAATAAACACAACAACCAATATCTGAGTCCAAATTCTGATAGCATACATGTTTGAATGGTGACAGTTCCTCTCTCGTTTGTTATGATGGAGAGGTTAGTTTATGTAGAAATAGAACACAATCCAATTTCTTTAAATGGCGAGATGATATGAATGTAACACAAATTTCAACCAAGACAATACTAAATCCGACATGGAACTTCTCATAACCGCCTGATAATGCCTCTGATCCTTTGGCGAGAATACTTATATATAGGAAGTACCAGCGGCGTATCCACCATATTCTCGTCAAATTTTCATTGGTTTTATCAGTAAATTATGATTAGTCCTATGTGACTCTAAAACATATACAACACAACAACCACAGCTTGAGTCTAAATTCTGATAGTATACATGTTTGAATGATGACAGTACCTCTCTCGTTTGTTATGATGGAGAGGTTAGTCTATGTAGAAAATGGAACACAATTCAATTTCTTTAAACAATGAGATGATATGAATGCTAAATCAGGGAGTATAACACAAACTTCAATCAAGACAATACTAAATTCCACATGGAACTTCTCATAACCGCCAGATAATGCCTCTGATCCTTTGACAAGAATACTTATATATAGGAAGTACCAGCGGCGTATCCACCATATTCCTGTCAAATTTTCATTGGCTTTATCCGTAAGTTATGATTAGTTCTATGTGACTTTAAAACATAAACAAACTGAAATAGTAATTCGCATTAGGATCCTTGGATAAGATTCCAATTTATAACTGAGATACGGGAAAATTGAGATAACATAAAGAAAAACATAAAAACTAAGCGGCTGGAGTTGAATCTTCATTTTCGGTGAAGGGGACGAGTTGGGTGTTTTCGTTTGGGCCGTCATTATCTTCGACAGGATTGGCGTTGATGTTGAAAACTCTTCCTCTTGCTGGTGGCCTAGTGATTGGGTTTTCTTGATTTACTTGGTTAACTGGGTTTAATTGAGCTTGAGCGTTTATGATGTTAACCAATCGAGGGCACGTGTTTCTAAAGTGGGTAGGGTCACCACAATTGAAACAAGCTCGAACATATGGGAACATGGGGTATTGGGGTTGTTGATAGGTTTGGATCATGTTTTGAGGGGGAGAGATTTGGTTTTGAGGGGTGCAGCAAACCTTGCTCAAATGACCATAGCGTCCACAATTCGCACATAGTCGACAAGGTAAGGTAGATGGATGGTGATAAAAACAGGTGTTACATCGAGGGTGAGGTCCAAGGTATGGTTTCTTATTTGGGTAAGTTGAGTTGGGTGCTACTTGAGTGATTGGGATAGCTTGGATGGGTATGGCTTGTGAAATTGGTTGATTACGTTGTGTGACAGCGAAAAGTTGCCCATCTCGTTTTCTCTTAAATGTGGGTTGAGAAGAGGATTCGGTTTGGGTGGAGTTTGAAGTTTCAGTCGATGCCTTATTCTTCTTCTTCTCCTCCTTGAAGTCTTTGTTCCGGATTCGGTTTTCGGTGAGTTCTGTAGCTAACTCCATTGCTGCTTCCAAAGTTGCAGGCGTGGTACTTATTACAGAGTCTTGAATTTTTGACGGAAGACCTCGAATGTAGTGCTCGATCAAACGGTAGAGGGGAGTGAACAAGTTGGGAACCATTTGATTTAACTCGAGGAATCTTTTTTGTATGTGGTGTGGTCGCCTTCCTTTTGCTTCAACGAATAGAACTCATCTTCTAATTTCTTGATTTCGCTCCTTGGGCAAAACCGTCTTGTCATGATTTCCTTCAACTCTTCCCAAGTCAAAGTCATAGCATCGTCAACGCCTCGTTTGGCCTTCTCTGTATTCCACCAAGTAAGTGCTATTCCATATAAACGACCGGTAGCATATCGCACTTTGCGATCATCGGGGCATTCGCAATTTAGAAAAGTGTTCTCCATTTCTTCAAACCAATGGAGGAGAGCGGTGACACCTTCAGTCCCTTCGTATTTTGGAGGGTCGCAAGATTTGAAATGCTTGTAGGTGCATTTAGTGGTATTTGGGGGAGGGTTGATAACGTTTTGATTTTCTTGGTTGACAGGATTAGCGGTAAGTGCTTGTTGGACTTGGATTACAATGTTGGGTATTACGGCAGCCATTTGTTGAGCGATTAGGGCAGCCATGCGCTCGCGAGCTTTTCCTGCTCTCATCTTCCTACGGGCGAGGCTAGAAGACATCTACAAGGAATACATATCAAGAGTATGAGTTGGATGTTTTTGGGATCATGGGTCGTACTTAGGAATGAACATTCATAAAATAAATATAGAAAAATAAATTTACTACATCCATAGGATGTCTTGGGCTTTGCTCGTCATTGGGCCTTGCATGCCGCCATACTTCACCTTCGTAATCATGTGGGCCCCCATGAATACCGGGTTTTTCATATGGTTCGCATGTGTTAGCCTGGTTACGTACACTAAAACCCGGAGAAAATCGAGAAATATGTAACGTATGATATTCGGAATGTGTCCAGGTATAGACACGGTGACACCTCAAAGTGGGGTTAGTTCGAACGACGTTTGGTGTGGCATGCTTTGGCCTAATAGGTCCTTCATACTCTCATCGTTAGTCCCCAGGTAGGCAAACTGGTCCGTTATATTGGATTTATACGAATGCCAACCTAGACAGGACGTTCCGACTACCGGTACTTGTACCCTTCCAGTTACTACATGCCCGTCGCAGAACTTACTTTGATGAGATTTGAAAATTGCGACAAAATCTTTGAATAACAAATGTATGAAGATGATTTGAATATATGAACATTGAAATATGTATGATGAATGTGTATGTAAGTATGTATGTTTGACTGTAAGTATAAACAAATATGAAACAAATAAATATCATAAGTTTGTATGTAACCACCTAAACAATTAAAATTTAGGCAACTATAGTATAGGCTCTAATGGTCTAATAACCTATCCTATATCCCTATAGTCATGGCTCTGATACCAATCTGTCACACCCCGACCCGCAGCGGAAATGGTGATCGGGGCATGATTGGGTTATCATCAAAGCTCATGACATTTATTATAACGTTTCATATTCATTATTACAATTTAATGAGAAATATACAATCATAAATACATCATGTCCTAAACAACATTTTAGACTTCATTGTTTTCTTCTAAGGCATTTCCTATGTTTTTCTTGCTTCATCCTGTTCACCTGTATCATGTGTAAAAATGGTTTTTGGATCAACAAAAAGTTGGCGAGTGAATCCTATGAAAAACATTTGAACAAGTTTAGTGAATTGATTATAAAATAAAGTGCACAACCACACATGAGTAAAAATAGATGTAAACTTATTCACCAATCATTTAATATTACATAATGCACACATGAAACAATAATGGATTTGTTTTGAGGCACGCGTTGTTCAACTCGTCTCCCACGAGGAACTGATGGGCCTAATGAATGAATTGCATATAACTTGACATATAAATACATAACTACAAACAATATATACAATCTAAGTTTAGATCACAATATGGTATGGCACAAGTTTAAATAAACGAGTTAATTTTAGTGACACATGACACACCCCAAAACGTGTGATTAAAAAGGGGAGTTGTAAGATTCACTCACCTTGGGTACGTTCGGTTGATGATGTTGAATGCGCACGAAGTTGGTTTTAACCACGAGTGAAACTAACCTAGATAATGGCATAATGGTTCGGTAAGTAAGCGGATTTTATTAATCAATTTTAGTAGGATTGTCAGATATAATTTGTGAGTTTAAGGCTATTTTCTAACCTTAAAAATGTTATTTTTAAATATTTTTAATGTAAATAAATAAATAAAAGTAATAAAAAAATATTGATTTTTGACTGTTGACTTTGTTGACCGTTGACCTGTTGACCGGTTTTATTGTGGAATTGCATGCGCTGGGTGAGGCCCGAACCCGAGACCTCCCGTACGCGTGCACGCAGCTCTACCAACTGAGCTACGTGTCTAACCGAAATATTTCTGTTTTTAATTATATTTATATACTAATTGAATTAATCCGAAAATCATTTATTTCAAAAACAATTTAAATGACTCGCTCGGTGCTCTCCACAGGTCTCGAACCCGGGACCTGTGGTTTAGGTTAACACACAATCCACCGCTGGACTGTGTGTCTAACTTGTTAAATAATCTGATTTTTATTATACTTATATACAAACTAAATAATTTCGTTTCTGCTTTATATAAAAAGTTTGATAATTGTCCGGACCGGTGCGGTAGTCTGGACTCGAACTCGTGACATGTGGTTTAAACGTTCACACAGCCCACCACTGGACTGTGTGTCTATCTTGGTTATTATTCCGGTTTTTATTAAACTTAACATCTATTACAGTGAATCCGGTTCGGTAAAAAAAAGAACATTTTTACTTAGGCGAGTGTGCGTGGGACAAGAATCGAACTCGGGACGTAAGCGTGTTTTATTTGCACACAGTCCACCGCTGGACTGTGTGTCTAACCCGAGATATATCTTGATTTTAATTAAACATATATAATACTGAAACTTCATCTTCTTCGTTGGACTCAACCAGAAACTGAGTCTGACTGGTTCGACGACTTAATCATGTTCTCTAGTGTGTTGTGAGTAATTACGTGTTAGATATACCGAACAGTGGCTCCTCTGTTTCGCCGGCGAAACTCCGGTGACAGCAGATTATTCCGGGGACGTGTGTCCTGCGGCAGAGGGTCTTCAGGGAGCTTGAGATGAGTGTGGGTGGCTTCGGTATGAGCTCTGGGGGTTCAGTAAGGCACAGAGGTGAAAGGTTCGGTTTTCCGGCGAGTTGTAGAAGTTCTCCGGCGAGTGAAATTATGTCGGGAAAGAGTGTGATTGTGAGCGAAAAAGCTAACAGAGGTTAGAGGGGTATTTATAGGGCAGAACATCGACGAATTTAGTCCGTTTTCCGTCTTGATTCGTCGGTCAATAAGTTTTCCAGCGGTTATGACTTGCGTCGTGGGTTCAGACGTCGGTTATAACCGATGTAGTAGTTAAGGCTTCGGTTAAAACTGAAGAAACCGTCCAATCTCGGCGAAATCATCGGGATTTCCGACGACTGCGATTAGGCGCGTCGGTTTTGAATTCGAGACTTATGTTATGTATTAATTGTTTCCAATAATGAACAAGAAACACAAGTGGCGCAGTGGTTGGATGGTTGGAAGTTAAGTCTTTGCTGAATCCGGTTGACCCGGGTTTGAAACCCGGCTACGCCCTTTTATTTTTATTTCATTATTTTAAATACTTTTTCAAATATAACTTATATATTCCAATATACTTATTAATTATGTATCGTTTAAAATTAATTTGGGCATTAATACGCAACGAAATTTTTAACTGATTGTTCGGTTAGTAAACGGAGCGGGTTTTGGTAAATCCAGTTTTTGACGGGTGTTACATATAAAATATATCAATTACACAAGTTTTAAATTTCCAAAACTAGAAATTACCTAAAACCAAACTACACACATAAGATGCAAATATACCTATCATATGCACAATATATGTAACAACTCGAAAATTCGATTGCTATCTCCTCTTTTGTTCTCTGTTTATCTATCTTTTTGTAAATCTGAGATTCGGGTATAATAAAGTTTATGTTAATTAATTATGGTGTTGTACATTATTATCGCATCTAATCGCTTATTAAGTCGCATCGCTAATCTCATCGCATCGCAAATCGCAGTGTGTTTGTGGTTAAGTTTGCAATCGCTATCGCATCGCTCTCGCACTCTTGAATTGCTAAATCACACTATTATATCAACTATAACGCTTAACGCTTTAATTTAACGCTTAATATAGCTATTTAACGCGAACCGAATAACCAAACAAACTCTTAACGCGAAATCGGCAAACGAAACTTGGTCACCAGGCCAAGTTCGGCCGAACTTGCCTACCACAAGTTCGCCCGAACTTGCCTGATAACAAAGGATCCCTTGTTTGCCATCAAGTTCGCGCGAACTTGCGTATGTATAGGCAAGTTCGACCGAACTTAGCCATTCTCCTTTGTAAACTCCCAAGTTCGCGCGAACTTTTACATTCTTGTACAAGTTCGGCCGAATTTGTTACCAGATCTTGAGAATCTTGACTCCTCCTATAAATACTCAGCTCATCCCTCTCATTTGCACTTGCTGACCAAGTTCGCTCAGAGCTCCCTCATTCCAAATCTCTCGTGTTCTAAGTAAGAAACGACCCGATTTCGACTACAACAACGTTTATCAATAACCAACAAAGGTTTACAACGATTTTGCACATGGATCTACCTTCGTTTTCATCAAAAACCCATTCTTTTACGAAAATGTTCATATTTTTCTTCAAAACTTCTATTTTTAACTTAGATCTACACAATACGAGTTCGTTGGTGTTAGAAGAGGCTTCCCAAACACGAGATCTGCAAGATCTCGGCTTGTAAGTTCTAGATCTGAGAAAAACCTTTGATAAATATCGATTTTGACACAAAATACGGACTTTTGAGGATGTTTTGTTCATTTTCTGATATGAAATGAAGCATCTATCATTCAAGATCCCAGATTTGGAAGCACAAGGACGTTTATGTTGGTTTACACAAGCCGGTCTAACCCGAACGAACCCCGAGTTCGCCCGGATTAGCCCGCGCTTTTGTAAAACGGCTAAAACTGCTCTAAAAGATCTCTCCGACCCAAGTTTGCTCAGTAACACAGGGTTTGAGGGATGAACACTTGATTTTTGTCACACCCCGACATCCACGTGTCTACCGGTGGGCCCGGTGGGGAGTATCATGACGTACAGTTGATATCATCATAACCAAATAAACATAACACAACGGAAGTCTGGGGTAAATAAACTATTACAACTGATAATGTCTAGTGTCCAAAATAAATTTGTACAGATATAGTTGTAACAAGACCCACATGCGGATCAAAATACATACAAAATGATAACAGTCTATAAACAGGTAATTCCCTAAGGTCGCAACTCCTTTGTTATTCGCTCCGCAGCTCCCGGCCTATTCCGTACGTGCAACCTGTAACTTAAGCTTTTTAAAATACGTCAGTTTACACTGGTAAATACGCTCAACCGAATCATTTTGAAAACCTTTTCGAATATGGTTTTAGGTGCACAAGGCACATTTTCATAAATAACTTGGGACAGTACAAAAGACCTTGTACGCAGATTTACATGCTGGCTTTTACATATGAGGCCCGGTACAGAAACCAAGACATGATCGACTGACACACCACTCTGAACTTTCACAAAGAAAGCAGGATAGCAATTTCCCAGTGTATGCCTACACGCCATGCTATATTATCGTGGCCACTACCAATTTAGTGAGCCAAGGATATCCCAAACACGGTCAAGTCCACCCTCAATGTTTTAGTTTCAGTCAAAACATATCAAAACCGGGTTATGTAAGATTTCAGTTAATTATCACAACTGGATAAAACATTATCCTATACCCGACCAAGCGGTAGTAGTCTACCGTATCCCAAGCCCGTATAGGGAAAATAGAGTATTTACCTGAATTGAAGTTCACAAGTAATCCAAATTCAGCCGTATTCCAGAGCAAGTACATGAGCAATCTACCAGGAGGCGTTCAGTCTGGAGTGATGGTAATTAGTAACCAATATTAGAATGCTAACGGGTCCTTAGTTAAGTCCTAGACTTGGATCGGTTAGTCTTACGCTAAATTGTGATACGATACGATACACTATATTAAGCGGTGTCCGGAATAGAATGTTAATTGGACCCAACAAGTACATAGACTTGTATGATATGGGAAGACCAATAACATTCTAGATTTTGATAAAGAATGGACAAAGTTAAACCCGTTTTAGTTTAAATACGTAAACTCGCTACATATGTTTAACCGAACGTGTATAAGCGAAACCGGGTAACCATAAGATTCGCATATAAGTTCCATAATGAGATATGTTTAAAATATGTTATAAAATCAGTAAAATTTGCAAGGATAGGCCCGAGTTATATTTAAAACCGAATTATGCCTTACAAGGGCATTTTGGTCATTTTTAGGCGTATAAAAGATGTTTAAAGTGAATATGATGTTATGACCTTAAATATTCTGTAAAAATATGTATATTATCATGTTATATCAGTAGGATATCAAATATATATGTGTTTGATGATTTTGAAACACACTATGTCCCGTAAGGGCTTTTTAGTAATTTCACGCATAGCTTTGAAGCCGAATTTGGGATTCTGAGTTCGGGACTTATACTTACTGTTGTTATATTAAAAATAAGTTTATAAATTAGTAGGTAACAAGTCTCAGCTCATGGTTATGGTTTTAAACCATACTTATGCGCCGAGAGGCGTAACAGTCGCTAAAATGCCGTTAAATCGATATTTAATATAAAATGAAGTTAGGGCCTGTTTTAAATAGCCAAAAATATGTCATATAACTTATAACATCAGTAGGTTAAAGTTTTGGTTATAAAAAGTTTGATTTTTAGCTCTTTTTCCGTAAAAAGGGGTAGTTTGGTCATTTAGCGGCGATTAGCGATTCTTAAGCACGCATTCAAGTCATAAACTGAACAAACATCGCAAATAGTGCTACTTATCATAACATAGTAAGTAATTTGATTTTATAATCATATGTGCTAAAAATCTCATTTTTGCTTATAAGGACCCTTTTTGCAAAGTTTTAAAGATTTTCATAGAACTTATGAAAAACTCGGATTTCTTATGAGATGAGTCACGAAACTTTAGGACAAAATTCTAAACATAGACATGATTATAAATGACCAAAACTCAATAGCAAGAATGGCTCAAAACGGTTCAGAACTGAAAGTCAACAGAAAGTCAACTGTTTGAGACTTTCGGTTACAACCGAACCAAGACCAAAAATTGACGAACTGAACCTGTTGACATATGTTCAAATACTCATTTTAAGGTTATTAGTGCTTTAAAACATATTTTATAACATCCAGATCGTTAGCTATGAATTTTGCAAAAACTGCTCAGTTTGACTTTTATTGACTTTTCGGTTGACTCGTCAATTGGTCTTGAATCCGTGAAAATCTGAAAATGCCCTCTTAAAGTTTTATTACCTCCATCATTGTGAGCACGTAGAAACTTTCATTACTCACATTGACGGAGTGTACATGGATTTATAACAAAGTCAAGTTGTTTTTACGACGAAACTTTGTTTGAAGCAAAAAGCTATAAATAAACAAATTGGCAGGGATCATAGACTTACATTATGTCTATGTGAGTACTAGGAATGATTTGGAAAGCCAAGCACTGATCAGCAGCTCCTCTAGCATGAATGTCAAAAGGTGCCAAGAATTCGAGCAAGGTGGCACAAAATCAAGTGAGTAGTGTCTAAGTGCAAGCTGGCAACAACAGCAAACATTCTGTCGCTGGCACCCCCTCGCGGGGCGCGAGGGGTTTAGGCCTGGCCAGTCGCGGCCCGCGACCGAGTCTTGGGTCAGCCATCCAAGTTTTAAACTTGGCAGTTTTAGTCCCCACACTTATTTAGCTCATAGAACTCTTATTTCTTGCACTTTTGGCCCCTCTACTTCATTCTAAAACATAACAAGGATAAGATAAGCGATTCGACAAACTTTGGTCCCTCCCATTTTGGCACATGGCGCACATGGATTACCGGGACACGTGTCGGAAAAATATTGGACGTAAAAACACGTATTGTTACATCCTCACCCGCTTAAAATAAATCTCGACCCGAGATTTCAATCAAACAATTGTGGGTACTTTTGTCGCATGACAGACTCAACTTCCCAAGTGTATTCGGGACCTCGATGAGCGTCCTATTTAACCTTTACAATAGGCACATGCTTCCTACGCAGCTTCTTGACATGACGATCCTCGATCGCCACTGGTTGCCCAATAAAACGTAGATTCTTATCAATCTGGACCTCGTCGTGTGGCATAGTCAATGACTAGTTCGCTAAGCACTTCTTGAAGTTGGAGATGTGGAATACATCATGGATTCCACTAAACTTCTCGGGCAATTTGAGCATGTATGCAACAGTTCCAACTCGTTCGATAATCTCGAATGGTCCAACATACATTGGACTTAGCTTTCCCTTTTTTCCCAAAAGCGCATAACGCCTTTCCAAGGCGACACTTTTAATAAGACCTTTTCCCCTACTTGGAATTCGAGGGGTTTGCGTTTTCGATCAGCATAACTTTTTTGCCTATCCCTGGCAGCCTTGAGACGATCGCGAATTTGCAAGATCTTATCTGTCGTCTCCAGGACTATCTCAGGTCCTGTTAGTTGAGCTTCCGCAACTTCTACCCAACAAACGAGCGTCCTACACTTTCTCCCGTATAAAGCTTCAAACGGGGCAGCTTGAATACTTGCGTGGTAGCTGTTGTTGTAGGAGAACTAAACAAGTGGCAAGTGGCTATCCAACTTCCTCCTAGATCAATCACACAAGCGCGTAGCATATCTTCTAAGGTCTGTATAGTGCGCTCGCTTTGTCCATCCGTTTGAGGATGATATGTTGTGCTAAAATTTAATCGAGTGCCCAAGGCTTGTTGAAAGCTTTTCCAGAAATAAGAGGTATATCTTGTGTCTCTATCTGATACAATGGATACTGGCACACCATGCAATGACACAATCTCATCTACATATAGCTTAGCAAGCTTATCCGAGCTATATGTCTCGTTGATGGGTAAGAAATGAGTCGACTTAGTCAGCCTGTCTACAATCACCCATATCACATCATTCCCTCGCTTTGTCTTTGGCAACTTGGTAATAAAATCCATAGTTACGCATTCCCATTTCCACATGGGAATTTCCAATGGTTGCAATAGACCCGACGGCTTTTGATGTTCAGCTTTAACTTGTGAGCACGTCAAACATTTAGATACATATGTGGCTATCGATTTCTTCAATCCGGACCACCAATAGTCGGGTCTCAAGTCTTTATAATTTTGTCACCACCTGGGTGAATTGAATATCGGGAGCTATGTGCCTCCTGGAGAATCAAGTCCCTTAGTCCTCCAAAGACTGGAATCCAAATTCGTCCACAAAACCTTAGGATTCCATCATTTCCCGGAGTAAGTTGTTCTACCAACTTTCCTAGTTCTTCCTTAGGTAGATTCGCTTCTAACAAAGCTTGCTTCCGAGCTTTCAAAATCTTATCTTTCAGATTATTCTTAACCTGAATGCTCTTGGTGTTAATCCTTATGGGGTTAACCCTTTTCCGGCTCAAGGCATCGGCAACCACATTTGCCTTGCCTGGATGATAACGGATCTCGCAATCATAGTCGTTCAGCGTCTCCATCCACCGACGCTGTCGCATATTTAGATCTTTTTGATTGAATAAATGTTGGAGACTTTTGTGGTCGGTGTAAATAACACACTTTGTTCCATATAAATAATGTCTCCACAGTTTGAGCGCAAACACCACGGCACCTAGTTCCAAATCATGTGTGGTGTAGTTTCTTTCGTGTATCTTCATTTGCCTTGAACGTAGGCAATTACCTTTCCTCTTTGCATGAGTACACACCCCATGCCGGTGTGTGAAGCATCACAATATACCACAAAATCTTCAATTCCTTCTGGTAGAGTCAACACATGAGCATTACTTAATTTCTGCTTTAATACATCAAAGGCTTCCTGCTGTTTCGGACCCCAAACAAATTTAACATCTTTACGGGTCAGGGTCGTCAATGGAGTAGCTATCCTTGAAAAATTTTCTATAAATCTTCTATAATAACCGGCCAAACCTAGAAAACTTCAGATTTCGGATGGTGTCTTGGGGGCTTGCCAGTTCATTACTGCCTCGACTTTGGCAGGATCAACTTGTATCCCAAGTTCACTAACCACGTGGCCTAAGAATTGCACTTCACGCAACCAAAATTCACACTTAGAAAACTTTGCATAAAATTTCTCGTGTCTCAACAACTCCAAAATACACCGTAGATGTTTCTCGTGGTCGGCCTGACTACGAGAGTATATAAGTATGTCATCTATGAATACGATGACAAACTTATCCAGATAAGGTTTGAAAACTCTATTCATCAAATCCATAAATGTTGCTGGTGCATTAGTGAGTCCAAAAGGCATCACTAAGAACTCATAATGACCATATCTTGTTCTAAACGCCGTCTTTGGAACGTCTTCAGTACGAATTTTGAGTTGATGATAACCTAACCTCAAATCAATCTTTGAGAAGTAGCTTGCTCCTTGAAGCTGGTCAAATAGATCATCGATCCTGAGCAATGGATAGCGATTCTTAATTGGTAACTTATTCAGCTCGTGGTAGTCAATGCACATTCGCATTGAACCATCTATCTTTTTCACAAACAGTATTGGAGCTCCCCAAGGCGAAGGGCTTGGCTGAATAAATCCTTTTTCCAACAATTCCTCAAGTTGTGTCTTCAACTCCTTCATTTCTGTAGGTGCAAGTCTGTACGGGGCTCTAGCAACTGGAGCTGCACCAGGTATAATATCAATTCTAAATTCTACTTACCTATCTGGAGGTAGACCAGGCAAGTCTTCAGGAAATACATCAGCAAATTCTGAGATAACGGGTAGGTCTTCGATCTTTGGCTTAGCTTCATCAATGGTCACTTGTGCCATGTAAATGACAAAATTCTTCTTCAGGCATTTCGAAGTTTTAAGTAACACATCCTTTTCGGACAAACCATAACGTACATCACCTTGGATAGGCAGCAATTCACCTAACGCAGTTTTGATTTCGATGAGCTTCTTGTTACAGGCTATATAGGCATGGTTACAAGACAACCAATCCATACCAAGAACTACATCGAAACCTGCCAACTTCATTGGCAATAGCGAAACAGGAATAGAGTGATCCTTAATGGAAATAAAACATCCATCAAGAATTGTAGAATCGGTTTCTATCGTTCCATCAGCAAGTTCTACATCGTATGTTATGTCTAGTGTTCTCATGGGCAAGTTTAATAAGGCACTAAACTTATGATCTACAAATGATTTATCAGCCCCTGAGTCGGAAAGAACTCTAGCATAAACATCATTAATAAGGAACGTACCTGTTATCACATTGTCATCTTTCACCGCTTCCTTGGCTTTCATCTGGAAAGCACGAGTTTTTCCTTTCTTCGACCCATCGTCCTTAGCAGTGTCATTCTTCTTGTACTTAGGACAGTTGGGCTTGATATGTCCTTTCTCGCCACAGTTACAACAGGTGGCCTCCTTCAAATCCTTACATTCCAGGGCCTTGTGCCCATGCCTCTTACAAATCCCACATGGCTTTGACTGAAGCTTGTCCCGACACGCACCAAAGTATCGCTTGTTGCACTTTCTGCATTTAGGCCTATTATCAGACCTTTGATGGTTCTTGTTTGACCCAAACTTCCTGTTCTTGCTAAAGCGGTGAAACCTGTCATAATCTCTCTTCCTCTTCTCGCCACCTCCAGACCTAAGAGACCTCTGTCTCTTCAAATCCTTGGTTAAGACCATGGAAAGGTCTACAACAGACCTAAATGTCACGGGCCTAGATTCCCGGACATCACCCTTAATCTCCGGCACTAATCCGCCAATAAAACGTGAGATACGTTTGGATTCTGGAGTAATCAAATACGATACAAGTCTGGACATAGAGTTGAATTCTGACACATACTTTCCACAATCGAGGTTCTTCATGACTAACCCAATAAATTCTGTTTCAATCCTTTCTATCTCATGAGGCGGATAGTAAGCATCCTTCACCAATTCCACAAACTTTTCCCATCTTAGATTATACAGATGAACCTTCCCAGAGGATTGGATCATCGACTTCCACCACGTGAGGCATCATCCTTGAATGATTGCGCTACATACTGCACTATGTCTTTTTCAGCGCACCCGCTGATTTCTACAATGGTTTCAATTTCGTCCAACCATCGGAGCGTTTCCACCGCTCCCTTTTCACCAGTGAAATCATGTGGTTTACATGACACGAAATACTTGTAAGAGCACCCTTCCTTAGTAAACTGGGTTTTCTTGTGATACTCCTTCCTTTTCTTCTCAATATTTGACGAGTGCTCAGAGTCGTCCTTCTTGTGTAAGGGTTGTTCAGATTTCTTTGGCGATGAGTGCTTAGAATGGTGCGAAGATGTATGCCTGGATGTGTGCTTAGAAGTATGCTTGGTATTTGAAGCACTGGATTCATCGTTCTTCTCGTCACGACCTTAATTGCTTTTTCTACTTCAGTGGCAATTAATGCCTGTAGTTCACCTATAGTAGTTACAATCTGTTCGTTGGCATCTCCATCTCCACGGTGGCTATTTGCTTCATCTGAATTGGTCATCCTTGTACTTTGATGCTGAAGCAATCACGTAGAATTTAATTAGATACACTTGTTTGATTGATTGATAACGGCACGAACGACCTTAAGAAGGGGGTTGTAAAAATGTGGCACGAAAGGCCTGTCATAAGGACAAATTCAAAGCAGCACTAAGGGCTTGATTTATAAAATCAAGATCACTAATGGATCAAATAGCTTCGAGGTTCGAACGTAGTTTTACTACCTCGAGACAGAGAGTCGTAGACTACAACTGTCATCGTCACCAATGGACATAACATAGCCCGTGTGCATTACATCACTAATGGATGTATTAATATGGTCGTCGGCACTACACCACCAATGGGTGTTTAAATAAAGTAATCATCGCACTGATGATTTTCTCATCGAGATCAAAATAGATTATATAGGCTTGGACGTAGTCCTTTGCCTTGACGGCTCGTGTGGTTCCTCAGGTCACATTGCCTGGAGTTTAATACCTTAAATATATTAACCCTTTAGAATAGCAATTCCTTGAAATGGTTTAAGTAGCTAGCCCAGATCAGGCGGACTAGTGAAGTTTAGAACGTAGTTCACCACTTCTGGATAGAAGGGACTCCTTAAAGGATTTCTCAACCTTAACTATCAGGGTAGAACACCATATTAACTACCGTTTCGCCAATATAGGTGACCTAGTCACTCGGCAGGTGCAAACCATCAAGGAGATTTTCTTAGAAATGTTTAGCAGATCACAAATTTCGAATCAGTATCGAGACGTTGGCTTGAACAATTGATATAATAATGTTATATATATAACATTAATCCAAAAGAAATTCCATTAATTCAAATTACATTTGCCCTAAACGGGTCTTTTACAAGAAAATAAGATAGATTGTCCTCATAGGGACTAAAATAAGAAACATACCCTCGCAAGGGTTTTAAAATTAATACTTGTCCATGCAAGGACTTATTTTAAATTAAACGTAATACATAAAGATAGTAAGGAACTCAGTCCTTTTTCTCCGTCAACTTTTTCACCAATCTTCTCAATAGCTTTTGGTTTTTCTTAGCGTCCTTGGCTGATTGCTCTTGTAGCTCCTTTACTCGTTCTATTGCTTCGTTCAGGACGTTTATAGTTGGCGGCGGCGGTTGCGGTTGTGGTTGAGGCGGCGCAACCGGTGGTTTATGGGTATGGAAAGAGTATCCACCAGATTGGTAAGGATAAGGGTAGTGAGCATTCATAGCCGCTTCTAGGTAAGGGTCAGGATGAGGTATATGATGGCTATGGCTATGCTCTGGCCAGGTAGAAGGATCAAAAGGATTGTATTCTGGCAATTGTTGGTAGGTAGGTATGGGGTTATCAAAACCGGTGGCGGTGGTGGTTGAAAAGGTTCGCCAAATGGTAAGGGTGGTTGACGCTCAGGCTCAACAGTAGAAGGCGGTTGCTCGTTGAAAGGCGAGGCATAAGAAGGTCCACCCATTTGTGGATCTTCTGGGATAGTGGGGTAGGATGAAGGCTGGGGAGATAGTGACTCATGTCACACCCCGACCCGCAGCGGAATAAGAGTCGGGGCATAATTGGGTTATCACCAAAGCTCATGATGTTTACTAATATGTTTCATATTTATTAAATTCAAAATTACATCCTCAATATTCCAAACAAGTTCATACGATTACAAAGAAAAGTAACTAAATAAACAATCCAAAGTCTAAACCGATTTATTCTTCTAAGCCATCCTATATGTTTCTTGCTACAACTGGATCACCTGTATCATGTGTAAAAATGGGGGGTTTTTGGGTCAACAAAAGTTGGCGAGTAACCTTGTTAGAAAACATTTATTATTGATTTCTTGTTATATTTAATATGGAAAAATTGTGCAATAATCATATGTGAGCAAATGTAAATAAACATACAATAACAATAACAATAACAATAACAAACCACCTTGCATGAGTATATAACATGAATGATAATGTATATGTTGGCAATGTCACGTTCACGCTCATAGGTAATGGGGAACGGAGGCCTATGATGATGTATGTGCGATCAAGGCTCAATCAAACGGAGCCGATCGTATGTTGGCAACGCCTCGTTCACGCTCATAAGTAATGGGGAACGGCTCACGCTCATAGGTAATGGGGAGCGGCGGCCTATGATGTTGTATGTACTGAAAATTATAAATTTAATCTAAACATTAACCACACAAACAGTTGATACAGATTGAATACACATTTGATCATGGATATGATGGATGCACAAGTGTTTAAATGTAATAAATAATAAGACACATGATACACCCCAAAAGCGTGATTAAAACGGGGAATTTGTAGAGATTCACTCACATTGGGTGCGTTCGTTTGATGATGGTGAATGCGCACGAGTTTAGAGGATTGATCGACGAGGAATAACTAACCTAAATAATAACGAAAAGGTACGGTAAATAAGTGGATTTTATTAACAATTTTAATAGGATTTTTGAATATATTTTAGTGAGTTTAAGGCTATTTCTAACTTTAAAAACATTATTTTTAAGTATTTTTAATTGATTTTTAAATTAAATAAATAAATAAAAATATAAAAAAATGTTGACTTTTTTGGGTTGACCGTTGACTATTGACTTTGACTTGTTGACCGGTTCGGTCGTGTATTTGTTTGCATGAGTGAGGTTCGAACTTGTGACCTCCCGTACGCGTGCACGCAGCTCTACCAACTGAGCTACGTGTCTAACCCGAAATATTTTGTTTTTAATTATATTTATATACTACTTAATTTATTCAAAATTCATTTATTTTTAAAAAAGGATTTTAATTACATCGAACCGGTGTGCATAACAGGTCTTGAACCCGGGACCTGTTGTTTAACGTTGCACACAGTCCACCGCTGGACTGTGTGTCTAACCTGGTTAAAACACTTGTTTTTATTTCTCTTATATACTAACTGGAAGTCTCCGTATTTGGGTTTTATAAAAAGTCTGAATATTGTGACGAATCGGAACAAGGACAGACTCGAACCCGGTATCCCTATGATTCAAATGCACACAGTCCACCACTGGACTGTGTGTCTAACCCGAGATATAATCCGATTTATATTAAATTCAGTCTAAACTTCATCTTCTTCGTTAACAACACAGACAACGATTTATTCCACTGTTCTTGTTTAATTCGATTGACGGGCATATGACTGATTAAAATGAAATGGATAGGGAAGGTTTTGGGAATGAACGTACCGGAAAGATGACTTTTCTCAGAACTCCGGCAAAGTCGTCGGCTCTGTTTTATGAACTCCGTCTGAGCGGACAAATTAACAGTTTTGATTAACAATTTGTGAAATTGAATGACTAAACAAGAGTTATCAGAAGGTTTAAATGATTATACCGTTTCACAGCGCAATTTAGGAATTTTCAGAAATCTTCCGGCGAGTGTTGATTATCCGATATCGTCGTCTGGGATTGATTCTGATTGAAAGGTTTGAGTTAGCAAAAATCTAACAGCAGATAGAAGATGAAAGAATTGAGAATTTTACCGTTTTGATGAATGACACGGTTTTCCGGCGAAAGTCCGGTGATATCAGATAGCGATTCCGACGATCAGAAAATAGAGCAAAAGTGAGATTGAGAGTTTTGTGGGTGTTTTTGAGTCGCGAGATGATGATATTGATAGAGCAAATCAGGAAGTAATTGATTTCGGTTTTTTAACTCCCAAATCATATGAATCGAAACAATAAAAACTGAATTTGATTAAAAACGTGGGTCGTAATGGTTGCATCGGTTATAATCAGATATTCAGGATCACTCAAACGTCTGGGAAGTTGAAAACCGATTACCGGTTTCAGTTTTGGCGCAAACAGATCGATTCACGGGTGAACTTCTATTTTATTTGTTTCCTAGATTACACAAAGACATCAAGTGGCGGAGTGGTTAAGTGTTTGATGTTAAGGTCTTTCGGCTGACCCGGGTTCGAAACCCGGCAGCCCCTTTTCATTTTTAATTGCTTTATTTTTATTTTTTAACAATTTTAATTTCCATATTCTAACATGTTTATTAGTTATGTATTGTTTAAAATTAAAACAAGCATTAAATGAGCAACGAAAATTTGAAACTGATTATTCGATTAATAAACGAAGCGGGTTTTGAAAACCCGTTTTTCGACGGATGTTACAGTATCCCATACTTTTAGAAATTTCATCCCGAAATTTAAGTAGTAGTGGTAACAGGAAAAAGATGCGGGTATTTTTCGTGCATTGAGTCTTCACGTTCCCAAGTAAACTCAGGTCCTAGTTTCGACTCCCAGCGTACCCTTACAATTGGAATACGACTCCGTCTTAAACGTTTTTCTCCGAAGTCCATGATCTCTACTGGTCTTTCAATGAAATGCATAGATTCATCGATCTGAATATCTTCCAGGGGAATATGGAGGTTTTCATCGGCGAGGCACTTCTAAGTTTGATACGTGGAATGTGGGGTGAATTCTGTTGAGTTCTTCTGGTAGGTCAAGCTTGTATGCTACAGGTCCTACTCTTTCGAGTATCTTAAAAGGTCCTACGTAGCGTGGTGCTAGCTTGCCCTTCTGGCCAAAACGAACTACTCCCTTCCACGGTGATACTTTTAAAAGTACATGATCACCAATGTTAAACTCCAATGGCTTTCGTCGTTTGTCTGCATAACTCTTTTGACGACTTTGTGCCGCTAGAAGATTGTTTCGAATTTGATGGATCTTGTCTGTTGTTTCTTGAATTAGTTCTGGACCGGTGATTTGAGCTTCTCCAATTTCCTGCCAACATACTAGAGATCGGCACTTACGACCATATAAAGCTTCGAAAGGTGCCATGCCGATACTTGAATGATAGCTGTTGTTGTACGAAAATTCAACTAATGGTAGATGAGCATCCCAATTTCCCTTGAAGTCTATGACACATGCTCAAAGCATATCTTCAAGAGTTTGGATGGTGCGTTCAGATTGTCCATCAGTTTGAGGATGATAAGCGGTACTGAGGTCTAATCTTGTACCCAAAGCGGCTTGCCATGTTCGTGAAGTGAAACGACCATCACGATCTGAAATAATGCTTAACGTACACCATGACGGCTTACGATCTCGTTGATGTAGATACGAGCTAACTTCTCATTCTTGAAGTCCTCGCGAATCGGAATGAAGTGAGCTGATTTTGTAAGACGATCAATGATTACCCATATAGTGTCATACCCACCAGAAGTGCGAGGTAACCCGGTAATGAAGTCCATGGTTATGTTTTCCCACTTCCATACAGGTATTTCAGGTTGGACCAGAAGTCCTGAGGGTCTTTGATGTTCAGCTTTTACTTTGGAACATGTAAGGCACTTGGAAACAAAAACAACAATATCCTTTTTCATTCCAGGCCACCAGTAGGTGTATCGAAGGTCTTGATACATCTTGTCGGCTCCTGGGTGTATAGAGTATCGTGTTTTGTGCGCCTCATTCATAAGGAAATCACGAAGGTTATTGTGATTGGGAATCCATATGCGATCTAGATAGTACAGAATACCGTCGGATTTAGTTTCAATTTTAAGTTCAGCTCCACAAGACAGCTCCTTTCGAACGTCGTTTTCCGTTACTGAAACATGTTGGGCTTCTCGAATTTTATCTTTGATGTCGGTTATGATTTGCGAACATAAAGACGAATGGAGTTCGCATAACCCTTTCGACTGAGCGCATCGGCCACCACATTTCCCTTGCCAGGATGATACCGAATTTCACAGTCGTAGTCATTAAGAAGTTCGACCCATCTTCGTTGCCTCATGTATAACTCCTTTTGGGTGAAGATATGTTGGAGGCTCTTATGGTCAGTGTATATTTCACACTTAGTACCGTAGAGGTAATGTCTCCATATCTTAAGAGCGAACACAACGGCTCCAAGTTCTAGGTCGTGGGTGGTGTAGTTCTTCTCATGAGTTTTGAGTAGTCTAGAAGCATAAGCTATCACCTTTCCTCTTTGCATTAGAACACAGCCTAGTCCTTGCCCTGACGGTCGCAATAAACCATGAAGTCATCACAACCTTCAGGAAGAGTGAGAATAGGTGCGTCACAGAGTTTTTGTTTAAGGGTTTGGAAGGCTTCTTCTTGTTTGGGTCCCCATATGAAGGGTTTTCCTTTATGTGTTAAAGCCGTGAGTGGTACAGCGATGCGGGAGAAATTTGCAATGAAACGTCGATAATACCAGCCAAACCAAGGAATGATCTTACTTCGGTTGGTGTACGTGGCGCTTGCCATTCTTGTACTGCTTTGATCTTTGAGGGGTCGACATGTATTCCCTTGGCATTGACGACATGCCAAGGAATTGTACCTCTTTTAACCAGAATTCGCATTTGGAGAATTTGGCGTAGAGCTTTTCATTCCCTAAGAGTGTAAGGATGAGTCGAAGGTGTCGTTCATGATCAGACTTAGACTTTGAGTAAATGAGAATGTCGTCGATGAAGATTATAACAAAGCGATCGAGATAGGGTTTGCAGACTCTGTTCATTAGATCCATGAAGACAGCTGGAGCGTTGGTTAGACCAAATGGCAAGACCATGAATTCATAATGACCATAACGAGTTCGGAAGGCGGCTTTGGGACGTCTTCTTCATGTACTCTGAGTTGATGATAACCAGAACGAAGGTCGATTTTTGAAAAACAGCTGGCGCCTTGAAGTTGGTCAAGAAGATCATCGATGCGAGGTAATGGGTAGCGGTTCTTAACCGTTAACTTGTTGAGTTCTCTATAGTCGATACACATGCGAAACGTTCCATCTTTCTTCTTCACAAAAAGGACAGGTGCACCCCAAGGCGATGAGCTAGGACGTATGAATCCTTTGTCAGTCAACTCTTGCAATTGACTGGCTAGCTCTTGCATTTCGGATGGGGCTAACCTATAAGGAGATTTTGCAACTGGTGTAGCTCCAGGTATAAGATCAATGCGGAATTCGACTTCTCTCACTGGAGGAAGTCCTGAAATGTCGTCAGGAAAAACTTGCGGAAAATCTTTTACTACTGGGATGTCTTAAAGTTTCTTCTCCTTGGTTCCCTTTTTGACGACATGAGTTAGAAATGCGACATAATTCTTGCGGAGATATTTTCGGGCTTGAAGGCAGGACATTAATTTGAGCCCTTTCGAAGGGGTTTCTCCAAAGATTCGTAGAGTCTGACCGTTTGTAAGAGGAATGCGAATAAACTTTTCGCGGCATACAACTCAGCATGATGTTGGCTGAGCCAGTCCATACCAATTATAATGTCGAAACTTCCCAACTTCATAGGTATGAGATCAACTGGAAAATCGTGATCGTTTAGAGTGAGAGTACAATTGCGTATAATAGAGTTTAATGAGACCGGTTTTCCGTCAGCAACTTCTACCGTTATGGATTCCATGAGTTTATCTCGAGTTGGGTTGAGGATGGGTTCAAATTCTAAGGACACAAAACTTTTATCCGCGCCAGTATCAAATAACATGGATGCATAACTACCATTGATGAGAAACGTACCGTTAACCACAATGTTGTCAGCCCTAGCTTGATTGGCGTTGATGTTAAAAGCTCTTCCTCTTGCAGGTGGAGGAGCTTGGTTAGCCTGGTTTACTGTATTAGCTTGAGCTTGGGCATGGATGATATTCACCAGGCGCGGACATGTGTTCCTGAAGTGGTTCGGGTCTCCACAGTTGTAACAAGCCCGCATAGGTTGCACCATGGGATAGTTGGTTGGTAGTAGGATTGGGCTACATGTTGGGTAGGTGGTAGTAGTAAAGGTTGTTGGGCTTAACCCACTATCTGATGGTGGGCTTGGGTTGAGGGCTGATGGCGGTTCGTTCGCTGAAGTACGCATAGGTTTGAATGGTGTGACCTGCGCGGCCACAGCCGGTGCAATATTGGCAGGGATGATCAGTTAAGTGATGGTATTGGCAACGGTTACATTTTGGGTATGGGCCGGAGTATGGCCTTTTATATGGTGCAGGTGAGGGGGCAACTTGAGTGATGGGTGCAGCAGGGATAGGGAAATTTGTTTGTGTGACAGCAAAGTTTCTGGTGTTTCGTTTCCTCTTATTAGCAAACTTTGAGGAGGAGGTTGAATGGTTTGAAGTTTGGCCCTCAATGGGAGCTTTCTTTTTCTGTCCTTAAATTTGCCGTTGCGAATACGATTCTCGGTAAGCTTGGTAGCTAGTTCCATAGAAGCTTCGTGAGTTGCAGGCGAAGTGCTGAGAACTGAGTCTTGAATTTTTGAGGGGAGGCCTCGAATATAGTGTTCGACTAAGCGGTAAACTGGGGTGAACAAGTTAGGGACCATTTGGTTCAACTCTAAAAAGCTCTTGTTGTAGGAAGTATGATCTCCCTCCTTTTGCTTCAACGAATGAAATTCATCCTCTAACTTTTTGATCTCGCTTCTTAGACAGAAGCGGCTCGTCGTGATTTCCCTTAACTCCTCCCACGTTAAGGCCATTGCATCTTCGATTCCTCTCTTACCCTTTTCAGTATTCCACCAGGTAAGAGCTACTCCAAATAGTCTCCCGGTTGCGTAACGTACCTTGCGATCCTCGGGACAATCGCAATTGAGGAAGGTGTTTCCATTTCCTCAAACCAGTGGAGGAGAGCAGTGACACCTTCGGTCCCTTCGAATTTCGGGGGATCGCAAGACTTGAAGTGTTTGTATGAGCACTTTTTGGAGGGAGGGTTGTCGACGTTCTGGTCTTCTTGCTGGGGAGGATTGATGGGATTTGCGCGAGAGCTTGTTGGAATTGAACTACGATGTCAGGAAGCACCGCGGCCATTTGTTTTTCGATTTGGGTGGCCAAGCGTTCGTTTGACTTTCCTGACCTTCTACCCCCACGTTGTTGCCTAGCCGACATCTACAGGAATATACATAAGAAGATTGTGAGTTTAAGGAGTCTTTTTAGGTGTCATGTGTCTTAAAAAAAATAAAATGACATAAACATCAATAATGCAACTACATCCATAGGATGTCTTGGGTTTGCTCATGTTTGGGCCTCCAATGTCCCCCATACCTTCACCTGTATAGTCATGTGGGCCCCCATGACTATTGGTTTAGTAGGATTCACATTGGTATTGGCGGTTTAACACTCGCATAACCCGAATGAAAACCATGAAATATGTTTGCGAGATGTAAGATCGGAGGGTGTCCAGGTGTACACACAATGACAACTCAAAGTGGGGTTAGCTCACACAACGTTTGGTATAGCATGCTTTGGCCTAATAGGTCCTTCGTACTCTCATCGTTAGTCCCCAGGTAGGCAAACTGGTCCTTTATTTTGGATTTATACGAATGCCAAGTCTAGACAGGACGTTCCGACTACCGGTACTTGTACCCTTCCAGTTACTACATGCCCGTCATGAGAACTCACTTTGATGTGATTTGAAAATACAAAATCGTTGCAAAAGTCACGGAAATTGTGTGGTGTGTGCTCTCATGGATATGATATATTATGAGAATATGATTCATGATAGGCATTGTATAATAATATGTACTTATGAACATGCTTGCATAACATTGAATGTAACAATAAACAAAAAGCATATAAACATCATGAATTTTGCATGTAACACACAAACAATTTAAAATTTCTAATCAACTATAGTATAGGCTCTAAGGGTCTAATAAGCTATCCTATATCCCTATAGTCATGGCTCTGATACCAATCTGTCACACCCGACCCGCAGCGAATAAGAGTCGGGGCATAATTGGGTTATCACCAAAGCTCATGATGTTTACTAATATGTTTCATATTTATTAAATTCAAAATTACATCCTCAATATTCCAAACAGTTCATATGATTACAAAGAAAAGTAACTAAATAAACAATCCAAAGTCTAAACCGATTTATTCTTCTAAGCCATCCTATATGTTTCTTGCTGCAACTGGATCACCTGTATCATGTGTAAAAATGGGGGTTTTTGGGTCAACAAAAGTTGGCGAGTGAATCTTGTTAGAAAACATTTATTATTGATTTCTTGTTATATTTAATATGGAAAAATTGTGCAATAATCATATGTGAGCAAATGTAAATAAACATACAATAACAATAACAATAACAATAACAATAACAAACCACCTTGCATGAGTATATAACATGAATGATAATGTATATGTTGGCAACGTCACGTTCACGCTCATAGGTAATGGGGAACGGACGGCCTATGATGACGTATGTGCGATCAAGGCTCAATCAAACGGAGCCGACCGTATGTGGCAACGCCTCGTTCACGCTCATAGGTAATGGGGAACGGCTCACGCTCATAGGTAATGGGGAGCGGCGGCCTATGATGTTGTATGTACTGAAAATGATAAATTTAATCTAAACATTAACCACACAAACAGTTGATACAGATTGAATACACATTTGATCATGGATATGATGGATGCACAAGTGTTTAAATGTAATAAATAATAAGACACATGATACACCCAAAAGCGTGATTAAAACGGGGAATTTGTAGAGATCCACTCACATTGGGTGCGTTCGTTTGATGATGGTGAATGCGCACGAGTTTAGAGGATTGATCGACGAGGAATAACTAACCTAAATAATAACGAAAAGGTACGGCAAATAAGTGGATTTTATTAACAATTTTAATAGGATTTTTGGATATATTTTTGTGAGTTTAAGGCTATTTTCTAACTTTAAAAACATTATTTTTAAGTATTTTTAATTGATTTTTAAATTAAATAAATAAATAAAAATATAAAAAAAAGTTGACTTTTTTGGGTTGACCGTTGACTATTGACTTTGACTTGTTTACCGGTTCGGTCGTGTATTTGTTTGCACTGGTGAGGTTCGAACTTGTGACCTCCCGTACGCGTGCACGCAGCTCTACCAACTGAGCTACGTGTCTAACCCGAAATATTTCTGTTTTTAATTATATTTATATACTATTTAATTTATTCAAAATTCATTTATTTTTAAAAAAGGATTTTAATTACATCGAACCGGTGTGCATAACAGGTCTTGAACCCGGGACCTGTTGTTTAACGTTGCACACAGTCCACCGCTGGACTGTGTGTCTAACCTGGTTAAAACACTTGTTTTTATTTCTCTTATATACTAACTGGAAGTCTCCGTATTTGGGTTTTATAAAAAGTCTGAATATTGTGACGAATCGGAACAAGGACAGACTCGAACCCCGGTATCCCTATGATTCAAATGCACACAGTCCACCACTGGACTGTGTGTCTAACCCGAGATATAATCCGATTTATATTAAATTCAGTCTAAACTTCATCTTCTTCGTTAACAACACAGACAACGATTTATTCCACTGTTCTTGTTTAATTCGATTGACGGGCATATGACTGATTAAAATGAAATGGATAGGGAAGGTTTTGGGAATGAACGTACCGGAAAGATGACTTTTCTCAGAACTCCGGCAAAGTCGTCGGCTCTGTTTTATGAACTCCGTCTGAGCGGACAAATTAACAGTTTTGATTAACAATTTGTGAAATTGAATGACTAAACAAGAGTTATCAGAAGGTTTAAATGATTATACCGTTTCACAGCGCAATTTAGGAATTTTCAGAAATCTTCCGGCGAGTGTTGATTATCCGATATCGTCGTCTGGGATTGATTCTGATTGAAAGGTTTGAGTTAGCAAAAATCTAACAGCAGATAGAAGATGAAAGAATTGAGAATTTTACCGTTTTGATGAATGACACGGTTTTCCGGCGAAAGTCCGGTGATATCAGATAGCGATTCCGACGATCAGAAAATAGAGCAAAAGTGAGATTGAGAGTTTTGTGGGTGTTTTTGAGTCGCGAGATGATGATATTGATAGAGCAAATCAGGAAGTAATTGATTTCGGTTTTTTAACTCCCAAATCATATGAATCGAAACAATAAAAACTGAATTTGATTAAAAACGTGGGTCGTAATGGTTGCATCGGTTATAATCAGATATTCAGGATCACTCAAACGTCTGGGAAGTTGAAAACCGATTACCGGTTTCAGTTTTGGCGCAAACAGATCGATTCACGGGTGAACTTATGTTTTATTTGTTTCCTAGATTACACAAAGACATCAAGTGGCGGAGTGGTTAAGTGTTTGATGTTAAGGTCTTCCGGCTGACCCGGGTTCGAAACCCGGCAGCCCCTTTTCATTTTTAATTGCTTTATTTTTATTTTTTAACAATTTTAATTTCCATATTCTAAAATGTTTATTAGTTATGTATTGTTTAAAATTAAAATAAGCATTAAATGAGCAACGAAAATTTGAAACGGATTATTCGATTAATAAACGAAGCGGGTTTTGAAAACTCGTTTTTCGACGGATGTTACAACTCAACCTTGGGCCCCATTCACACGGACATACGTGCGTTCCTCTTCCTAGGTGGACGAGGTGGTAGTTGTGGCTGTTCCATCTGTTGTTCTTCAGGTGGAGGAGTATGGTGTATGGTAGGATAGAGTGTGGTGGGATGGTGTGTTGTGGTAAGAAGGGGTGTCGTAGAAAATATATTGTGAAAACTTTTCCCGAAATTCATCAGGATAGTGTTGTGGCGTTCCAGCGTACGAGTTGGATCCGCTGGATAAGTAAATTCACCCATTGATCCCGTTGCCGGCATTTCTGGGTCGGAGTCTTCTTCCATGGGCTCCGAGGAATCTTCAGGTGGGGTTACAGAAGGTGAGTGTAATTGAATATCGAGGTTATAATTTCCATGAGAAGAATGGGAGCGTGAGTGGTGAGATTGGGTAGGTTGTGGTGGCAGTGAATCTGGCGGTGGAGAATACTCATGGGATATAGAGTGACGATTTGGGTACGGTTCCCACGGTGACGAGGAGTCTCCTGAATCCTCATAAGGGTTGTAGTTACGCGGGTTCAAAGGTCCTTGACCCGCAGCTCCACTTCTCATGAGGCCTTTTCCTTTCGCTCCGCTAGAAAATTTTGGAGGCATCTTCGAAAATTCCTGTTATAAAACAAATTAAAAACCAACGCAAATAAAATAACAAAATAAGGGAACGAGTAATCCTAGGTCAAAGCCTAGACTCGAGAGTATAAGGAATGTGTTTTTCTTATATCGCTTGAGATCAAACACTAATGGTAAGTGTCGAATTCCCTCAAACGTTGGCTCTGATACCAACCTGTCACACCCCGACATCCACGTATCTACCGGTGGGCCCGGTGGGGAGTATCGTGACGTACAGTTGATATCATCATAACCAAATAAGCATAACACAGCGGAAGTCTGGAGTAAATAAACTATTACAATCGATAATGTTTAGTGTCCAAAATAAATATATACAGACATGGTTGTAACAAGATCCACAGGCGGATCGAAATACATAGAAAATGATAACAGACTATAAACAGGCAATTCCCTAAGGTCGCAACTCCTTGGTTATTCGCCCCGCAGCTCCCGGCCTATTCCGTACTTGCAACCTGTAACTCAAGCTTTTGAAAATACGTCAGTTTACACTGGTAAATACGCTCAACCGACTCATTTTGAAAACCTTTTTCGAAAATGGTTTTAGGTGCACAAGGCACATTCTCATAAATAACTTGGGACAGTACAAAAGACCTTGTATACAGATTTACATGCTGACTTTTACATATGAGGCCCGGTACAGAAACCGAGACATGATCGACTGACACACCACTCTGAACTTTCACAGAGAAAGCAGGATAGCAATTTCCCAGTGTATGCCTACACGCCATGCTATATTGTCGTGGCCACTACCAATTTAGTGAGCCAAGGATATCCCAGACACGGTCAAGCCCACCCTCAATGTTTTAGTTTCAGTCAAAATAGATCAAAACCGGGTTATGTAAGATTTCAGTTAATTATCACAACTGGATAAAACATTATCCCATACCCGACCAAGCGGTAGTAGTCTACCATATGCCAAGCCCGTATAGGGAAAATAAGTTAAGAGTATTTACCTGAATTGAAGTTCGCAAGTAATCCAAATTCAGCCGTATTCCAGAGCAAGTACAGGAGCAATCTACCGGGAGGCGTTCAGTCTAGAGTGATGGTAATTAGTAACCAATATTAGAATGCTAACGGGTCCTTAGTTAAGTCCTAGACTTGGACGGTTAGTCTTACGCTAAATTGTGATACGATACGATACGCTAGATTAAGCGGTGACCGGAATAGAATGTTAATTGGACCCGAAAAGTACATAGACTTGTATGATATGGGAAGACCAATAACATTCTCGATTTTGATAAGGAATGGACAAAGTTAAACCCGTTTTGGTTTAAATACGTAAACTAGCTACGTATGTTTAACCGAACGCGTATAAGCGAAACCGGGTAACCGTAAGATTCGCATATAAGTTCCATAATGAGATATGTTTAAAATATGTTATAAAATCAGTAACATTTGCAAGGATAGGCCCGAGTTATATTTAAAACCGAATTATGCCTTATAAGGGTATTTTGGTCATTTTTAGGCTTATAAAAGATGTTTAAAGTGAATCTGATGTTATGACCTCAAATATTCTGTAAAAATATGTATATTATCATGTTATATCAGTATGATATCAAATATATGTGTGTTTGATGATTTTGAAACATACTATGTCCCGTAAGGGCTTTTTAGTAATTTCACACATAGCTTTGAAGCCGAATTTGGGATTCTGAGTTCGGGACTTTTACTTACTGTTGTTATATTAAAAATAAGTTTATAAATTAGTAGGTAACAAGTCTCGGCTCATGGTTATGGTTTTAAACCATACTTATGCGCCGAGAGGCGTAAAAGTCGCTAAAATGCCGTTAAATCGATATTTAAATAGCTAAAAATATGTCATATAGCTTATAACATCAGTAGGTTAAAGTTTTGGTTATAAAAAGTTTGATTTTAGCTATTTTTCCGTAAAAGGGGGTAGTTTGGTCATTTAGCGACAATTTGCGATTCTTAAGCACGCATTCAAGTCATAAACTGAACAAACATCCCAAATGGTCCTACTTATCATAACATATCAGTAAGTAATTTGATTTTATAATCATATGTGCTAAAAATCTCATTTTTGCTTATAAGGACCCTTTTTGCAAAGTTTTAAAGATTTTCATGGAACTTATGAAAAACTCGGATTTCTTAGGAATTGAGTCACAAAACTTTAGGATAAAATTCTAAACATAGACATGATCATAAAATGACCAAAACTCAGTAGCAAGAATGGCTCAAAACCTGTCAGAACTGAAAGTCAACAGAAAGTCAACTGTTTGAGACTTTCGGTTACAACCGAACCTAGACCAAAAATTGAAGGACCGAACCTGTTGACATATGTTCAATACTCATTTTAAGGTTATTAATGCTTTAAAACATATTTTATAACATCCAGATCGTTAGCTATGAATTTTGCAAAAACTGCTCAGTTTGACTTTATTGACTTTTCGGTTGACTCGTCAATTGGTCTTGAATCCGTGAAAATCTGAAAATGCCCTCTTAAAGGTTTATTACCTCCATCATTGTGAGCACGTAGAAACTTTCGTTACTCACATTGATGGAGTGTACATGGATTTATAGCAAAGTCAAGCTGTTTTTACGACGAAACTTTGTTTGAAGCAAAAAGCTATAAATAAACAAATTGGCAGGGATCATAGCCTTACATTATGTCTATGTGAGTACTAGAAATGATTTGGAAAGCCAAGCACTGATCGGCAGCTCCTCTAGCATGAATTTTGTGCACCAAGGTTAAAGAACTTGGTTGCAACTTTGAGAAAAATCAACATATAAAGTCACTAGAGGAGTGTAGAGGGGAAGCCAGCTGTTAGGGAGGGTCTTGAAGTGATTACAAGTGTTCCTTGAATGTCAAAAGGTGCCAAGAATTCGAGCAAGGTGGCACAAAATCAAGTGAGTAGTGTCCAAGTGCAAGCTGGCAACAACAACAAACATTCTGTCGCTGGCACCCCCTCGCGGGGCGCGAGGGGTTTAGGCCTAGCCAGTCGCGGCCCGCGACCGAGTCTTGGGTCAGCCATCCAAGTTTTAAACTTGGCAGTTTCAGTCCCCACACTTATTTAGCTCATAGAACTCTTATTTCTTGCACTTTTGGCCCCTCTACTTCATTCTAAAACATAACAAGGATAGGATAAGCGATTCGACAAACTTTGGTCCCTCCCATTTTGGCATATGGCGCACATGGATTACCGGGACACGTGTCGGAAAAATATTGGACGTAAAAACACGTAGTGTTACAATTTACTCAGCAAACGACGCGAAAACGCAAGATTTTGGACCCGAAAACATCAAGTTCGCTCGAGAATCACCAGTTCCCAAGTCAATTTCGACCGAACCTGGGTACTTTTCACCAAGTTTTCTTGCAAGTTCGCCCGAACTTGCATAGTATCTTAGGAAACTATACAAGTTCGCCCGAACTTGTCTCCTCAGTAAGGATTCTCCACAAGTTCGCCCGAACTTGACAAGATTCTTAAGAATCTCATCAAGTTCGACTGAACTTGGCTCATAACTCACCAAAATTACACAAGTTCGCTCGAACATGTGTGTTTACACACAAGTTCGCCCGAACTTGGCCACTGCTCAACTCAAAGTTCACCGTTTCGGCTTTTCGGAAGACTGATGCACTTCTGTCCGTTTAAAAGCTGATCCGGAGCACTCCGCAACCTCTCCGCAGAATCTCCTACTTACCTAAAACGCACCCCCAGTGAGTATACTTGACCCATTTTCGCTTTAAACGCACTTTTGGGTGTTACATACGTTCCTATAAACAAAATCACATCACGAATCAAAACTATTTATCACATGCGAATAATCTGATTGTATATACTCGACACGTGATACTAGAAACATGTGACTAGGACTTATTTTCGTTAACTGCCTCCTTAGTTAGTATGGTACTATAGTATGGCTTACACCCGACGGGGTCTAGTTAGGATGGACGCGCAAGCCTTCTCACGGTAGTTAGCATGAGAAATGAGCCTATGTTATGTTAAGTATTTTGGTGTATCATGATATGTAATTGGATTGTTTCGCAAACGCTTTCTCGACTATGCTAGTATTATTCAGACTCGTATGCTCACCTTTACTTAATTGTATTTACTTGTATTTTAACATATGTAACAAGTTGAGGATTTATAGCTTGGATGCCTTGGATATTGCATGCATAGTTTAGTTTGTTTTATTTAGTTTGTTTTAGAACGGTTGTAATAAAATCTAGGGGAGATCGAATTGGATTGTGTTTAAGAGATTTTGTTGGTATGTAATGGTTATTTTGAAGGTTTATGAGTTTGATAGTATGGGATATTAAATGTTGATGTTTATCTTTGAAATGGCTGTTATGGAAATAATCTTGATCAATCTGATTCGCCTAGTGCCACTACCCCGATGATTCCGCCATTGGTTGGGGTGTGACAATATATTACTATCAAAACCGAATATCGATCATGAGTAGGGGTGTGTATAGGTCGGTTTGGGTCGGTTTTGGCCTAAAACCATAACCATAACCTAGATGTCGGTTAATGGAAAACCATAACCATAACCGATCGGTTATGGCAGTCATGGTTAATCGGTTCTAATGGTTATATTGGTCGGTTATGGACCTCTTAACGGTATAATGGTTATGTAAATATATCATAGCATTAACAAATACATATAATCTATAATATTAATATCGATTATCACCGAATATTCAAACAAAACGATAAGATATAATCCATAAATTCAAATAAATGTTCAAATACTTAAAAAAGGTGAGGTCGTGGATTCGTTATTGGGTTTCTTGGTCTTTTGGAATTCCTCCGGCCTTCAACCCTTTGATATGAATATTTCGGATCTGATACATGTGGGCCGATCATACAGTTTGGTTAACCGTGACTATGCTAACATGCGAGTCGGTTCGGTTATGGTGGTTATGGAATAATGAAAAACCATAACCGACCCATGTATATCGGTTCTCAGAAAATGTTAACCAACCCATCGGTTTTCTCTTCAGTTCAGTTTTTTTGGTTTGGTTTTTTCAGTTAATTCGGTTTTATGCGCACCCCTAATCCCGAGGACACAGTGGCTCCTAATAATCAATCGCCCGTCAATAACTAACCGATGTAAAAGGAATGGTATGTAAGATTTCAAATGAGAAATTGGAGAACAATTAAAAAACAACTTGGAACAACTAGACAATTCTAAGGATTTCAGATGGAGAAAACAACCACCCAGTGTCGAATCCTCTTGACTGTAATGGCAACTCCAAATGACTAGATGTTGTTATGTGAAGTGGTAAAATGAATTAGTGCCCAGTAGGGTTGATCCCACAAAACCAGAGAATGAATGCTATAAACACACACTAAAACCTAATTTCATGAAACTAATAATAGTTATCATCCTTTATGATTTAGGGTTCTAGGTTGGGTTTGAGACTGAACAACGAATTTTGGACTTAAGAACTAATCAAGATCGACCATTTAGAAAACTCTAACTTGTTTCCAAATCCTTTAATACAGAGCATTCCCGTAGCTAGCTTACACGTTTTACCAATTATGTTACCAAGTTCTCTATTACCGATTAAGGTTTCATGCTTTAGATAAACGGACACTAATATAATCTAAAGATAGAGAAAATTGAATCTAACTAGCATAAGTTATTCAAAGATCGATTCAATGACACTACTCAATCAAAAAATCAATACCTAACATGCAATCATACACATCATAAGTTCATAATAATAATAAAAACTTTATTAAAATCATTAATAAAGTCAAACCAAAAAAGTCAAACTGAATCAAGATTCATCTAAACCTAGATGATTACACGAGTTTAGCCAAACATAATCAAGAACAATGCATACTCAGTAGCAAACATCTTTGAAATCACTAGAGAACGAAAGATAAATGACAAACTAAACGGATTAACACGAATACACGTTAATCGGGCAATAGATCTTGATCCGAGCTTCAAGTTAACTTAGTTTGTGCTCGAGATCCTTCAAAATCACTCCTTTGATATTTGTAGCAGCGTCTGGTCGAGTACTAGGGTTTTTGGCCGCCAAAACTGCTTTTGTAGGAGAAATTATGGTTTTTGTTCCCGCATGGCATGCGACCTGTAGCCCATATAAATAGGTACGACCTCTACCCTCTTCAAAATCCAATTTTTTGATTTTTTTTTTCATTGAAATAGTCAAGCTTCATATGTTGCGGCCCCAGCAACTCATTTTTTTGCTCAAGATATGCCCGTTTGAAATCTAAATTCTTCCCCATCGTATTGCTTTGCTCAATTTTGGCTCGTTTCTTTAGGTTTCATCCAAACTCTTTATGAACACCATTAACCATGTAAATTCACAATATAAATAAATAAGTACCATAATCTTATCGGATTTGCAATATAAACCCGTTAATATGCATAGAAACATGTATAACCAAGATCACATCAAATATCCTCACACTTAACAAAATGAACCGATTTTCAACGAACATATTATTACGGTACTATGACAAACTGAACCAATTTTGAACGAACATTTTCTTTTCACCGTTTCACGTATTGGCGTTATCGGAGCCGGTATCGGTATTCCATTTTATAGTTTCTATTCTTCACGACCACGGTCACGCCGCGTAGCACAGGAGAAAACAATCCAATTCCCACTGCATAACGCCGGAGGAAACCAGGATTATTCTTTCTTAAAAGTATTTTTGTTAGTTTTGTTTATAATATTATTTTGCTAATTGTTTTTACAAACTTATGTTAGCTTGATTCATTTTGAAACTTTATAGAATTGCAACTAGGATTTGATTATAAAATGGTAGCGAAACCACCTGCCGGTTGGTTTACAACTAATACCTAGAAGAACTTTTTTTTGTAGTGTGTTTTTTATTCTCGAAAAGATTAAGACGAACTTATCTAATGTGGTGGAAAAAAGTATAATAAAATGTTGAGAACAATGCAACACAAACCATGCGAACTGTTCAGCAAGGTATTTTACATTTCCATTCAAACAAATAGACGAGTGAATCGTTTCAGCAAGGTATTTTACATTTTTCATTCAAACAAACAGACGAGTGAATCATAAAAAGCGTGCACTTAATTTTCTTTTCTTTATTCTGATTCCCTTTAATCACCCTTGGCTGGGGACTTTCGTTTTCTTACTTTTTTCAAGCACTAGAATGATTTTACATGACAGAACACCCAGTCGGATCGGGATCTGAATGATGGGAACAATAGCCAGGCGGCACCATTTGGGGTGGATAAGAACTTTTTTGTGTGGCTCCTCTAATTGCATCATTCTTGGCTTCGTTTAGGGTTGATTTCAATTCTTTTGTGGCACCGTCTACGACTGTTTCGATTTTGTTTTCAATTCGCCGACAAGGACAACTAATTGCTGCTCTGCAAACGTTATAAAAACATGGATTACTAGACCTTTAGAAATTATACGACATACATGCAAATAATATTTGAAGACATGCTGATATTAAACACCTATTAATGTACGTTTATTAAAAGAAAGTAAATATATATCATTTAACGGACCTTAGTCAATTAGAGATGGTGTGTTTAGATAAATGTATTAAACGAGTTAACGCTACCCCGCGCGTTGCGCGGGTTGTTGATTATGAAAGTTTTAAGGATCCGTGCGATGCGGCGGAACCATTAAGCCAAACTAAAAATAGGCGTAAAAATAGTGAACCATGCAAGCGCATTCCAAAGTGTTACGTAAAACATTATCGTAAAAAAGAATAACTTCCTTGAAACAATCGTTATGTAAAATATTATTGTAAAAAAAGAATAACTTCGTCGAAACAACCAGTAAAATGAAATTCAGTGATGGCAAGAAAAAAATTAAATAAAGTGTGTAATTGTAAAATTTCAAAGACCAGTTCGGTTCGTTCAGTTATAGGTTCCAGTATAGCAAGCCAATGAACTGTAAACACATCATAATAATAGCGAGGAATAGAAACTAAAACCTCAAGAACTCTTTCATTTTGTAACCCATAATTATTTTTTGATTTATAAAACAATATCCTACTTGAGTTTGGAACCCAAAATTAAGGTTCAGAGGGAAAAGGTCATTATCTTCCTTGTTAAGTATTATTAGGCACACTGTATATTAACAATTGTTATACAAAGTTGAAGAAGTGGTGAGGGATACTTCATCATGCACATAAATAAAAGTTGTTCACGTCCTTCATCGAGGCCACTTAGAAGTGACTATGGTTGTGACTCTTTGTAAGAGGTATAACGGTTCGAATGATTGGGTAACGTAATGATGACGGTGCGACAGAATGATTATTTATTTACCATTTTATAGTTACTAAGATTGATTATTTGTTTTCTATTTTGTTTATATTTATGCACATGTAACAAATTAAAGCCGGATTAGGGAGGCATACTTTGTTTCTTTTAAATTGAAAGCATATCTAACATATAATGTGGAAAATGGAAATTAGTAAAAACAAAAACTTAATTTTTAACTGAGAGCGAAATCGTAATTTTTTAAACGGGGAAAATATATTTTTGCAGAGAGGGCAAAATCGTAATTTTAAGGTGGGGCGAAAACATATTTTTTTTCATTTGAACAGGGGTGGAGACGTAATTTTGAGCTGAAGACGAAATCGTAATTTGAGTCGTGGGCAAAATCGTAATTTTTGGCTGGGGCCAAAAGCGTAATTTTATTTTGAGCAGGGGTGAAAATGTAATTTTAAAATGGGGGCAAAACCGTAATTTTAAAGCGTAAACAAATAATAAACGGTTGGTCCAATAGAGGAGTGCCAGACCAGCTGCCTGACACTATTCCTTCGAAGTTGTTTATATTATAATCACTGTTAATTTCGTTTTGTTTTTAATATGTATATAATTATCATTTATTTATGTCTAAAACGTGCGATAAATTTAAAATACCCTTTTCTAGTGGACGTGACTCTTTAAACAAAAAAGGTGACCCAAATTGGTAATATGTTAAATAAAGGGTATATGTTAATTAAAGGGGCATGTGTCTTAAATAAAAGGGTATGTGTTAATCAAAAGGGTATGTGTGTTAAACAAAGGGGTATGTGTCTTAAACAAAGGGGTATATGTGTTAAACAAAGGAGTACAAGTTGCTAATTGTATAAGGGTATAATGGTGCTTCCTTACTCCCACAAAGGGTGTGTGTGTTTAAATTCTACAAATGCTAAGGCTAGTTGGTATTTGGGTGTAACATATTGTTTGTTAAAAAATATAAAATGTATTAAATAGTTAGAAAATAATAAAGGAGGGTGCTTAGATTTGAAAGTGTTAAATATAAAGTGGTTGGATCATGTACAAGACCAATTTTACGTACGAATCATACGTGATTAGGAGAGGAGGACAAGTGTTATTGGCTTATAGGTAATTTAGTCCTTTCTTCCTTGAACAACCCACCCCCAATTGATTATCAAACGGCTATAACTTTTTCATACGTTAATTTTTTTTAATTATATCGTATTAACTAACGAGCATTTCATTTTCTTTGATTCAAGCAGCCTATTGTTACAATTTTTATAAAAAAATTACAAGATTTTGAATACTCGTTAGTCCATTTCGTGATTTTGAATACCCAACATATGACTACGAGATTTTGAATATCCATTACATGATTACACATTCAACGTAATCCATTACTTGAATACACATTCAATATGATTTGTTATAACTAATATTATTACAATTATGCTTCACACACATCAATAATAAGAACATGTTTGTTTATGCTTTATTACCTGATTATATATCTAATATACGGTATTATATGGTTATTATATGTTGATTTGGCTCATATTTTGTGTACGATTTATCCTTAATACATGATTAGACTTGAAATATTAGGTACTCCATATGAAATATTATGTATTACATGTTTTGTTTTTACATAGTTACGTAATCACTCAGTGTTGTTTCACATAATATACTATAATAAAATCACATAATCATGAAATGAGTATTTAAAATCACATGGTCATGTAATAATACATAGTAACTATTGTTATGTAATTATATAATCACTTAGTGGGTTTCATAAAAATACTATAATGAAATCACGTAATGGGTATTCAAAATTTTATATTCAAAATCACGTAATCACGTAGTCATGTGCGGGCATTCAAAATCACGTAATGGATTAATGGGTATTCAAAATCCTGTAATTTTTTTAAGAAAACTATTGCAATAGGCTGCTCGAATTAAAGAGAATAAAATGCTCGTTAATATGATGTAATTTAAAAAAAATATTAATGTATGAAAAGGTTATAGCCGTTTGAAATGAAAAAGTTATAACCAGAATACCATTTCTCTATTTATTTCTTCAATAGTTTAAACCTGAGATTTATGAAAATTTCACTGCCTAGTTTTGTGCTATTGATCTTGAGAGATCAATGGCTGATGATGTTGCCTATTCTTCGTACACGAGGCTTCTTTTGTATAGGAGTTCGCTACTTAAGTATAGAAGAGTCTTTAAAAGAATAGCATAATCATATTTGTTTACTAAAATATAAAGATTATGTACACAACAAATAACACTATGTGTTTAGATGCAGTGGTGGATCTATGTTTGGGTAAGGGGGTGCATGAGATACCACTCAACTTTTTTGGCGAAATGCAATTTTTTATTAATATCCGTTTTATTTATCGGTGATACCCCTAATCAAACGTTATGATACCCCTGAGTATAGGTGAAGATAAGACAAGATAAAATTATACGGTTGACGGAAATGAAATTATCCGGTGGAAGCTGGGTGTTCAGAAAAACCGTAAACCGTAACCAAATAAACCGATCCGAATAACGAATTCGTTTTTTGGTATGGTTTCTAACCGAAACCGAATTGGGAATATGGTTTTTGGATCCACAATTTTTTATTTGGTTTATTCGGTTTATTTGGATAACCCAATAAATCGGTAATTTAATTAACTATTAAATATAAATAATAATGTTTAATAAAGTGTATATAATCTATTAGCATAAAATACTAAATCTAATATCTAAGTATATTATCCCAATGGTTGCATCAAATGTTGATCAAAATACATGTTTGTTTATTTAATTTTCTTCATTTTATGTATGTAGGTTCACTTGAGAGACTCATGTTGTGCCATTAGACTTGTTGACTATTTATAGTTTCCATGATCTATGTTTTGAAGTTTTAACTTTGTGATTGTGTGTTCAATTTTATGAATGTGTTTGTTTTATTTTGTTATGTCTTTTATTTACATATTATTAGGTTTAAATTAGCTATTAACCTGATGTTTTGAAGTTGGAACACAAACATAAATATAAATTAGGAAAAAAATACTTAGTTACAGTTTGGTTAAATTTGGTTTCTAACCGAAACGGAACCGAATTGAATTTGGTATGGTTTGGTTTGATTCGGTTTGCATATTCCTAATTTGGTTTGGTTTGGTTTGTGGTATAAAATTTTGAAAACCAAATAAACCAAATCAAATAAACTAAATAAACCATAAACCGAACTAATAAACAGCTCCTATGTGAAAGGACAATTGCAACGATGACAGTTCTTAAACCATGAAGAAGATGAAGTATTAATACTAGGAGCATTGGTAACTATGAAAAAGCAAAATAGGCAAGGTTAGAAGTTACATTTATTATCCACATATGATATACTAAACTAAACAATTTTTTTCTTAACACAAAAACATATTTTAAAATTTTAAAGAAAGCATAAAAAACATATGCTAAGAAATTCCAAGAAAGCATAAAAACATCTACTAATAAAGGTAGGTTCTTTAATAAAAAAATTTTAACTAATGAGGTGATAATTTATTGGTAAAAGCAAAACCTTTAAACATTTTAAGAGAGTGAGGTTTTAGGTTTAGATCTCACAGATAACAGAGAATAAAAGAAATTTGTTACTAAAAAAACAAAATAGCCAATAACCTCTAGCTCAAGTGGTAGGAGAGCTTGAGTTTTTCTATGTAGACTCAAGTTCAATTCACACGTGGTGCAAAAAGGAGTGAGGCACTGGTGGGCAATGATAGGAGACTCAGGGAAACCTGGGTTCGATCGTTGAGCCAAACGGGTTTTACTGGTAATTTCACCGTCGTGCCTACGGACGGGTGGGTTACCGGGTTTACCCGGAAGTGGTGGTGGACGACTCGGGTTACACTCGGAGTACTCCGTTTGTCCATTGGGTGCTCCGAGAGTACTCGAGATTGATTTGTTGGCCGTTAAAAAAAGGTAAAATATCCTAATAGAATGATTTTTCTTTTAGAAAAAATAAATATTTCAGATATTTATTTTTAACTTTTTAAAAATATATTTTCTTATTCTTTTAATGAATGTTATTCTTTGGTATTTTCTAAAACATATTTTATTAATCTTTCAAAAAGATATCCGTAAAAATAATCCAATTACTTACCTATTTTCTAAATGTTTTTTCCTCAAATAATATTATTTTAAATTCAGAAAACTTGCCAAGTTATATCAAAACAGAAGGTAGCCGGGCAACAAGCTGCGCCGCCAATCCTTTCTGAATTGCAAACCCTGACCTTCCAAATACAAACCCTTGCCCCCTTGGGGTTGAATAATTACTTTAGACGACCCGTTGAACCCTCGTCAAGAAGTGGATAGCTTCTGGCGCTAGGGAGCCAAAAGTATCAAAGGCAAAAGGGACAAAGACATGCTGGTTCTTTGCGCAAGCTTTAGCGTGCTTATCCACTTTCTTTGATTCTGCCTTTCTTGCCACTTGTCCAGCTACAAACCCGTTTTTCCTTAAACCAACCAAAGAGGAAACCCCCCTGAGGTCTACACAAGCATGTTTTCCTCCAGCCCAGCCAAATACGAGCAAATCCGCTGGTCGCAGAGTAGATCTCCCTTCCATAGGGTCCATGAGGTCTACCTATTTGTTTTTTTTTTTGCTTTATTAATTTATCATTAAGTATTAGATTTACTTTATTAATAAGTTTTGGTTCTTATTGTTGTTGAAAATATATTTGTTACAAACTAAATATTATCTATAAATCTTTAAAATTTAAAGTTTTATAAAAAAAAATATTTGATAACGTTCTCATGTATGTGGTACACCCATTAATCAACATATAATCTAGAACTTAGAAATAAAATTATATTTGGATCCTTTAATTAAATATTTTTCATTTTCTCACCTATTAAAGTGACACTATATTATAAAGTATTCATTAAGAAATTCTTACTTATTAAAATTATACGTGGGGTTAGCCCACTTGATAGAGACACATAGGCACATGCCTCTTAAACTACCGGTAGTGGGTTTTCAATTGGGCTTTTTTTCCACCATAACACAGCTTTACGCCACTCCCTTCACCTCGTGGGGCGTTTTTTCGTCAAAATTGGTTTGGGCGTGGGCTTGAAAACGCCGGATGAAATTTTCGTGGACCAACAAGAAATTTCCAACTCATTTACGATAATATTATTTGTTCTATTTTCCTAAAAAGATAATAATTGGGTAATAATTGTTGGGGCATTATACCAATATACCCATTTTTACTTCAAGTCCTATAATGCCCCTTTGCTGACTATGCTGCTATATGTTAGATCATGCCCTAGGGAGGGGCTTGAAGTTCATCCACCACTACACATTGTCTTAAGGGTGAGGTCTTAGATTCAAATTTAGGCAAAGGATATAATTTAGGATAATTATTGGTGTAAAGCAGGAAAAACATTTATTTTGCTTTTAAAAATAGTTTTACAACACGCGTATCTATACCTAATTAATACGTAATTTTACTTATATCCTATCTCAAAATAGCATATTATAATTACTGAAACTTGTTGCTAACTATCGAATATTTTTTTATGTGGTCGTGTAACACGCGGATATGTAATCTAGTAATTATATACTATCATGGGCCCTTAAGGGATTTCAAATTCTTAAAGATGACCTTGGTAAAAGGAAAATTGAAGGGCCTTTTTACTATCATCACATGCCTCTAAATACCCTCGAGCCTCTAAATACCTCGAATTCTGAGAAACGGCTCTTACTAAAAAAATTGAAACTTCCTTAAATTTTTTTATAGCCACGTGACTGTTTAAATGAAAGCTATAAAATAAGTAGAAATCATATATGGCTATGGGGTATGGGTTTGAGCGTGGGTTGGGGGGAAACGTCCATGTGACCACCGTGGGTGGGCTTGGGTTTGGGCGTGACCCTTTTGGCGTGGGTTTCAGCCCGGGTATTGGGCGGGGCTATCCATCTGAGCTGGCGGGTGGACATTGGGTGCACCATACCCTATAGAGTAAACTGTCATTTTGGTCCCTGAGGTTTGGGCAAATTTGCCACTTTAATCCAAATCTCAAACCTTTTGCATATGGGTTCATGTGGTTTCAGTTTTATTGTCATTTACGTCCAAAAATGATATTTGTCTTCTAAAATCATACTATTTTGTCCTTTTCCTTAGGGGCAAAATGATCATTTTAAGCATTAATATGTATTATATATAAATAAACCTCAAACTCTGTTTAAAATGACAATTTTGCCACTGAGGAAAAGGACAAAATGGCAGGATTTTAAAAGACAAAAATCACTTTTGGACCAAAATGACAATAAAACTGAAACCACAGGGACCCAGATGCAAAAAAATTGAGATTTAGACTAAAGTGGCAAAACTGTCCAAACCTCGGGGACCAAAATGACAGTTTACTCTACCCTATATTATCTATTAAGTTAAAAAAGAGAAAAAATAAAAGGAATTTGACAAAGCCACCCCCAAACCCAAGCTACACCATATCCTCAATTTTTTATATTTTGCCACTAGAGCTCATCTAGCTCACATGTCAACCTATGTCCCCACCCCCACCCCTACCCCCACAACCTATCATGGGCCCTTAAGCGATTTCAAATTCTTAAGGATGACCTTGGTAAAAGGAAAATTAAAGGGCCTTTTTACTATCATCACATGCCTCTAAATACCCTCGAGCCTCTAAATACCTCGAATTCTGAGAAAGGGCTCTTACTAAAAAAATTGAAACTTCCTTAAATTTTTTTATAGCCACGTGACTGTTTAAATGAAAACTATAAAATAAGTAGAAATCATATATGGCTATGGGGTATGGGGTATGGGTTTGGGCGTGGGTTGGGGGAAATGTTCATGTGACCACCGTGGGTGGGCTTGGGTTTGGGCGTGACCCTTTTAGCGTGGGTTTCAGCCCGGGTATTGGGCGGGGCTACCCATCTGAGCTGGCGGGCGGACATTGGGTGCACCATACCCTATAGAGTAAACTGCTATTTTGGTCCCTGAGGTTTGGGCAAATTTGCCACTTTAGTCCAAATCTCAAACCTTTTGCATATGGGTCCATGTGGTTTCAGTTTTATTGTCATTTACGTCCAAAAATGATATTTGTCTTCTAAAATCTTACTATTTTGTCCTTTTCCTTAGGGGCAAAATGATCATTTTAAGCATTAATATGTATTATATATAAATAAACCTCAAACTCTGTTTAAAATGACAATTTTGCCACTGAGGAAAAGGACAAAATGACAGGATTTTAGAAGACAAAAATCACTTTTGGACCAAAATGACAATAAAACTGAAACCACAGGGACCCAGATGGAAAAAAATTGAGATTTAGACTAAAGTAGCAAAACTGTCCAAACCTCAGGGACCAAAATGACAGTTTACTCTACCTATATTATCCATTAAGTTAAAAAAAAGAAAAAATAAAAGGAATTTGGCAAAACCACCCCCAAACCCAAGCTCCACCATATCCTCAATTTTTTAGATTTTGCCAGTAGAGCTCATCTAGCTCACATGTCAACTTATGCCCCACCCCCACCCCTACCCCACTATACCCACAGTCTAATGCCATTTCTTATCTTTGATTGTATAGAGAACGAGAAAAAAAATAATAATCAAAATTCACAAAGTGGAGGAAACATGATTATCTCATATATTTAATTATAATTCACTTTTAAGAGCCAAAAAGGCATGTCTAATGTTCTTTCATATTCTTCGGGTGTTAATATCCCCACGCTCTCTCTCTTTATATATGTGTGTATATATACACATAGATACATACAGAGATAGTGTTTGAATAAGATAAGCCTATTCTTAATATATAAAATGAAGTTACGTACCAAATTTATTGATGTTGGTGTTGGTGTTGGTGTTGGTGTTGGTGTTTTTATTTTTGTTGGTGTTCTTGCAAGCAACAGTTACACCCACCCCGGCACCGAGGGCGGCAATGATGGCGGCAATAACGTAGCCAATCCACTTCGTTATGTCCTTGCTCCCTTCGTCACTGCTGTTGTTAGAAGTGGAGTTACCGTTATTTACAAAACTATTACCTGCATTAATTCATGCAGACTTTATATCTTAATGCTATATACTTATGACATTTATACAAGCCACCACGACCCCAAACATGCTTACCCTGATCAGAATATCGAATATAACATTTACCCAAATACATATCACCCCAACTAGATGTCTCACACTCTGATCTCAGTCGTCCACTTGCCTCTAAAAGACAGTCTTGACAATCGCTTAAACTCAAATCTTGTATGCACTGTGCCACACCTTGTATGCTCCCAAAATCACCCCCACGGAAGTATTGTCCGTTCCCACCTACTAGATATGACAACGCCTTATCTATAAGGTTCAGGACTTCAGAATTATAGCCAATAGAAGTGCCACATCTCCTACATACTTCTATCTTGTTCTCGGCCCCAAAAAATGACGTGTCATCGTACTTGACAAAGCATCCTTCTAACTGAATTTCACCGCCTGCAGACGTATGACAAGTTGTCCTGAGTTGACTTATAGCGGTGGCCACGCAGTCCTTGCAATTTGGGGAGCTAAGGTCACCTCTACATTGGAAGAGGCCATACACACCATCACTTTGTGGCGAAATATCATATTTGTTGAAGTTGTAAAGAGAGGCTGAGTTGGCTATGGAAATGAATAGTGAGTTGACATTCGACTCGTAAGGTGTCAAAGAGGTGAAGTTGAGTTGAGAGCATTGAACATAGACATTGGAGTCTGCTGTAGAAACCGATATGATGGAGAAAATGAAAGATAATATGGGGAACGAAAGAGATAAAATTTGTTGTAACATTTTTAGAGAATATAGTTTCAATCCTCGTACAACTTATGAGTCATACACATACACGCACTTGTGTGTATATATGCACACAACCAACAAAAAAAAAAAAAAAATATATATATATATATCTTTCTCTCTCTCTCTCTATATATATATAGGGTAAGATCCTAAGAGAAGTCCACCCTATTTGAGAAACTTGAGAAACATTCTAGACCACACATTTTTCTAATCTTTTCGTAATATACACATACGTATAGTTTAAAATTCACTATATACATATATGTATATCGAATTATACACATATGTATATAGTCAATTTTAAACTATACGTATGTGTATATTACGAAAAGCTTAGAGAAAATGTGTGGTCCAGAATGCTTCTCAAGTTTCTCAATTAGCCTAGTGCTTCTCACATGATCCTAACCCTATATATATATATATATATATGGGAGGGATAGAAAAAAAACCCACTTAAGTTAAGAAAACTCAAGAAAACCTTATGTTACAAGCTTTTTTTTTCCTAAAAACATTAGGGAATGTAGGTTATGTGTTATAGAACGTTTTGTACTAAAAATAATAAAAAAAACGCCAAGGGGATTTTTTATAAAAAATTTAAAAATTTTTAGCTTGTAGCAAATTCTCACCCGCATATAAAAACACTGATTTTTCAAAAAAATAACAAAAAAAAATCACTTGGCGCTTTTTGTTTTTTTTACTACAAAACATTCGATAACATGTAACTTACTTTCTCTAATTTTTTTTAGAAAAAAAAGTTTGTTACATAAGGGTTTCTTGAGTTTTCTTAAATTAAGTGAGTTTGCTCTCTATAATTCCCCTATATATATGGGAAGGTTAACGTACATTATTCGTTAATGTGCGATGATATGATATGAAATTAAGTATGTTATGAAACTTAAAACTCTAATCATGCAAGACCAAAACCATAAATCACGCATGAACAAAAATGATTACCATGCATGATTATGGTTTTTTGTTTATGCGTGATTAAGGTTTTGAGTCTTATAACATGCGTAATTTCATATCGTACCATCGCAAGTTAAGGAATATAACGAATGTTCCGTTAGCAAAAAGTTACCCAAAAACGACCAAATCCGGCTCACGTGCATCGGGTTTCCATTGGTGATTTTCAGCTATCTCTGAGTTATGTTATCAATTAGAAATCATCGGTGAAATGTGACGAATAACATGTTTAACTAAACATCAATCCAAAGTTTCCACTAGAGTAATCTTATCAACGAAGTGAATAAGACCGTGAGCAGTTATGAGTAATTTACCTTGTCCTTTTTCTTTGTGTTTTTACTTGATTCAGTCAATGATTATCTACTAATATTATCTGTAGGGTTGAATATACTACACAGTCTTCTAAATCTAAAAATGATACAAAACACAACGCCGAGAAATGTAACACACTAATGAGGAAAAAAGACCCAATGACAAAAAACACACAATGCCAAACAAAAGACACAATGATCTGAAACAAAACTTAAAATCTACAATTTAAAAATCCCAAAGCAAAAATCCTAAAATCTAAGATCGATAGTTCGACGAGACGGTTGCAACACCACTAAAATAAGTTCAATGGACATCCGTCCGTATGATACATTTCCACGCCTTCCTAGTATTAGGAGATTATGTATTCAAACCTAACCCATAGGTGACATATATGTAGCAGTGTAAGATATTTTATATTCTGATATTTCTTTGAGTTGTTGAAGGTTAGATAACAGGAGTCAACATTATATAACTTATTAAGCTTTGAATTATAATCTTAGTACTATAAAAAAAACGTTAGATGCCATTTCCTATGATAACCCAACTTAGATATTTAATTATATAAGCTTATGATACGGACCAAAATAATTTAAAATTCCAATATATTATGGTGTTAGGGGGGTTTCAACTTTGTTGACTTCAAATTTTCGAAGTGTCCATTTTGGTTTTACTTGTTGGGTTGATTCCTTGGCACAAAGCAACGAAAAGTACAAGGTTTATGCTTAGTTGCTTACGATAAGGACGGACAATTTTCATTTTGTTTTATTTTTTAGTTACTTGCTAGTGGTTCAGAAAGAACAAATATACGATTCTTAAGAGAAACGTATGTAACAATTTCAAAAGTGGGTGATTAGTTACTATTGAAGAGATAGCATACATAATCAGTTAGTATATTTGTAACATCCGGCCCCTCGCACACCAATATTGTCTGCTTTGCCCCTGATGGGTTGGCCATCCAGGAACTCACGTCTTTGTTTTTGGTCGCCCCGGTGGAGACTTCCCAGGAGGTTACCCATCCAAGTACTACTCTCACCTGAGCACGCTTAACTGTGGAGTTCTCCGCTCATCCACTAGCATTAAGCCCAAAACGCGTTGGTGATGTTAAGAGGCAGAACATTCCTTATGAACCAAGATCTATCCTTTCTACGGCTGATGTGTGATTTGCCTAGGGTGTCACAATGGTCCATATTAATATTCGGTAGTTGGTATCGGTATCGGTATCGTTACAATATTCATGTGACTCGAGTTAATGTTATTCAAAAACAAAATATAGTTGAAAATACGATTTACAACAAACTTTGTAAGAGTTAAATAATTAATGGTTTATGGGTTTGTGCTATCACTATTGTAAGCTTTGTTCTAACAAACAAAGATAAACAAGATATAGATACTCAAAGTTCTGAGCTTGATATCATATTTGAAAAAAGAAATAACTAAAAGTTTAAACTTATAAATGCTCAAGACTGTTGAGTTTAATCTTGATGTTACAGTCGTGTGCGGGTTATAGTCAGGTAGTTGGATACGGGTCTAAGCTCTGGGTTGGTATCATCGAGTTACATGCTAATCGGTAACGGGTAACGAATTTAAAATTGGTCATAGATTGACCTAGTATAGTGGAAACAAATTGGAAAATGGATGTTGGGGTTCATGTTGGAAATAGTTGCTTGTTGAATGACAGAGAATAGGTTGAATGTTTCTTTTGCATATGTTTGTTTTGCCCATTATGAATAGTAGCAATAGCATAGTATAGGAAATATACTTTTCATTTGAATATAGAAGGCTTTCATTTTCTTTACTTCTGCGTACTTCACAAACAAATTGTGAGTGTCTCTTTGTGTTTAATTACGGCCTAAACCAACATTTGATATTAGAGTGGGTGAAGACGGTGTTCACCGTTTTGAGAGTTCGGAGAAGGGGGAGTATCCATTTAAACTGCGGGGCTGAGAAGAAAGAGAGTTGGGAGAAGGGTATCCAAGATATCAATGGGTACTGGCGATCGAAGAGAAGAACAAAAAAGAGTGCAGGCCATGAAAATAGGAAGAGTTTTGCATGAAGTGGACATGGTTCTAAGTGAGTCATGTGAAGACGAAATTGAGACCATGGTTTCTGTGTGAAACCGGGTAAACCTGATCTATAAAAGAAGTGTTGGAGTTGTGCGAAGAAGAAGCCATCAAAATCTGTGTGAAGGTGTGTGGCGAACAGAACAAGTGTGGTTCAACAATTTGAGCAGAGAAAGATTGTGAAAATCCAGTGACATGAAGCCTATGTGGCCAAATCATTTTTCTGTTGAAGTGGAAACCTTGGTGGTTTAAGGAAAACCAAGAAGGAGCAACCGTGTGTGAACCATCTATGCGAAGGCGATCAAAAACCTAAGTGGTGTTGTGTGATTCCATTAAGGAACAAGCAAAGGCAGATCTATGTGATGAGAAAGCGTGTGTGGGTTGTATATGTTGTTTTTGTGTGTGGCAAAAGGAACAACAAAATATGTGAGATTCATTGGTGTCGATGATTATGTTCTGTATGAACAAAATGGGAATGTTGGGTAGTGAATGGAAGGCTTATAAAGACTTAAGTTTTTCAATATGAAGGTGATGAACTACGTAGGATCTAGATGATTTATGGGATTAGCTATGTGAGTGTGAAAACATTCATGATAATCAGGTATCAACTCATCACCTCATAATCGTGTAATGTGTATTATTTGATACAAGATACCTACTATGTTTTATATACATGATAGAAGGGGGAGGGGAGATCTAACAAACTCATACAAGATCTAACAAACTATCAACTGCTATAATAAACTCAGCTCCTCAACCATATACTCTAATATGCCCCTCAAGCCACACGTGGCATAACTACATGAAGCTTGGACCGAAGAGTGTCAAAACGAGAGAATGGCAACCCTTTAGTTAGTAAATCAACAAGCTAAACAGTGTACATAACAAACACGCAAAGTTTTGAGCCAACACCATGTCCATGATAAAGTGAAAGTCAATATCCAAGTGTTTGGTACAACGATGAAACATTGGGTTGATTGCAAGGTATGTAGCTCTAATATTGTCACACCAAAGAGATGATGGACAAGTCATCATGATATGTAACTCATGTAATATAGATGTTATCCATCGTAACTCAGCAGTTCTATGAGCAAGCACTCGGTACTCAGCCTTTGTACTCGACCTAGCAAACATATGTTGTTTCTTAGAACTCCAACTGATAAGGTTGGGCCCAAAAAAAAACAATAACCTGTCGTAGAACGTCGACCATTGGGATATCCAGCGCAATCAGCATCACTATAAGCATGTAAATCAACACAAGTAGACCGACGTATACATAACCCATGTGAAATGGTACCCTTAAGATACCGCAACCCATGTGACAATGACCAAGTGTCACTCAGTAGGTGTCGAAAGGAACTGTGACACCTTACTGACCGCATAAGCAATCTCTGGTCGTATCCATACAAGATATTGTAATGCACCAACAATACTCTATTACGTAGTAGGGTCAGATAAAGGATCACTAGTTTGTCGAGAAAGTTGTCTACCAGAAGAGGCATGAGTAGATAATGGTCGACAATCAACAAGACAACTGCGCTGTAGTAAATCAAGTAAATAACGCTACTGAGATAAGTGTAAAACATCCCTTGAAAATGTGGCCTGAGTACCCGAAAAATATGATATTTATCCCAAATCCTTGAGCGCAAACTAAGAATGTAAGCGGCTAATCAAGCCAGCAACAAAATCAGAAGAGCTCCTAGTAATAATGATGTCATCAACATAGATAAAGACATACAACGTATCGAATCCCGATTGTAAACAAAAAGAGATACATCTGAAAGACATTAGTAAAACCATCAGCAATAGAGCATGATATCATGGAAAACTTAGCTCTAGGAGCCTACTTTAGGCCATAAAGAGTCGGCTGCAGACGAGAAACATAATGTGGTCTAGATGAGCCAACAAAGCCCAGGGGTTGGGTCATATACACAATCTTAGAAAGATTCCGATGTAAGAACGCATTACTGACATCAACCTTACGAATATACCATCCTCGAGAGAAAGTGACTGAAAGAACTAGGAGAATAGTAGTAGGTTTCACCATAGGAATGGAAGTCTCAGTGTAGTCTATACCCTCAGTCTGATGGAAGCCCTTGGCAACAAGCTAGGCATTATAACGACGCACCAATCCATCAGGATTACGTTTAATCCTCTGAACCCACTTACAACCAACAAGGTTGGCGTCAGTGGGGGCCTTAACCAGTCGCCAAGTCTGGTTGGCATGCAGAGCATCAATCTTAGCACGTATTGCATCCCACTAAACAGAGTACTGCATATCACGTCGGTCATATATTGTCACCTTGATATGCCTTTGTTATTTAATCTATATTGTCCTTTCTTTCACGTGTCCTATATTTTCACACCATCTGAATCATTACAATGTCATTTAACAAATATTACTATAAGGTAATCGACTTCTCTTTTTAGGTACCAACTTGACCGGTTTCATTTCTAGGGTGAACTTTTTTAACTAGGTTTTGAATCAATAATGTTTTCCTTTTTCCCTTATATGTTTATTGATTATTTGTTTACTTCTGACCCACTAGACCCTTTTCCTCAAGAAAGCTTCCGATTTTTGTTTACTGATTCCTATATGTAGAGATGCTTATCAGCTTGATTTAACAGATTTCGAACGTTTCAGTATGAACATACTTTGACTATGTAGGTTAGGTTAGAGTTCTTCATGTTGCTTACTATGGCTACGGGTTGCAATTACAAGTTTCTCTATAGCTTAAAGTAAGAATTTTTATTTATACACTTTGGTTCAGATATCTAGGTACATGTGAAAAACTCTTTCTATAAAGAAATTTAAACCAAAACCTTTATATCTACCCTATCTAACTGGCTAAAAATGTTTGTGAGATATACCTTGAAGAAAACCCAGGATTTATAGAAACTCTTTTGAGGAAATGTACTAGGAATAATTCTTAGTTTCATCCAAGGTTTCAATATGACATAATAGAAAGGTGTCACGTGTTACAGAACCTGAAGAATGAAAGTTGTAGCGTAGTTAAAATCTGGGATTATGTTCAAGGTTTAAATGGTTTTTTTTTGCAGTCTCAAAAGGGTTAGATGTAATTGATGAGTCATTTTAGTTTATGATCGTTAGCAAAAAGCACAGGTATGTTCATGTTGGTTGTTGGATATGATCGTGTGTTGTGTGTGTTTTTCTTTGTAAAATAGTTAATCTAATTGGGAAATTCAATTAAACAGTAATATCGAAATACATCAAACAATCACAAATGAACTAGGAATGATTGCAACTGATTCAATAAGAAGTCAATAGATGTAATATAATCAATCAAGTAAACAGTACTCACCTCACTAGATGATCACACTCTCATTAAGTTTGTAAGCACTCGGCTGTTAGTGTTCACTAATTTCAAAGATACTTAAAACTATATATAGGAGTTGTGAACTGCTGGTGTCGTCATCATAAAAGCGACCTTTAACAGCTTCATTAATTGGTGTAACAACCTGCAGTTGTAAGAAATGTTGGATTGTTACACTGTTACATTCAACTGCTACTTCTTCAGAGAAATAGAGTGAACTGCTAGATTTCACAGAACCACTGGTTGTGACCCTATACGTTTGAAAATCAAGAATTTCTGCCTTTTACTTGTTGACTCGTCTTTGGGTCTTCTGCCTTTGACTTTGGTTGACTTGACCATTGACTTGTTGACCAACACTTTTACCATTAGCACTTGTTCTTCTATTCTCTTGAAAGTAGTAGTAGTAGTAGTGTAACACCAAACCCGTCCCGTAAAATTTTGACACTGTCCCGCTGATCCTCGAATGCGACGTGCTTAACGAGAGGGACTAAACTTGTCAACATGTTAAACTATGACCTCTGAGTGACAAGCTTTAAAGTTAAGGGACCAAAAGGGAAGTAAGCAAATTTTCATGATCTGGGAGACGGTTACGGACCGCAAGGCCTTATGCTTACGGTCCGTAACCACCTGTGTTTCATGTGCGCCAGAAGGACCTTACGGACCGCAAGGCAAATGCCTTACAGTCCGCAAGAGGTTGCCAGCGATCAGAAACATGGCAAAACCTGCCTCTGCCATGTTTCACGCAAATTGCCACCAATTTCTTGCATTTGACACGTCCCAGAACTCGTATTGACGCCTCTAAACCTCTGCTAACACCTGGCCACCTCTCTTACTTCATCTACACTATAAATACCAAGCTTGTGCTTGGTCCTCCTTGCCCATTTACAACTTTCTTCAACAACTCACTCTCTGGAGCTTCTGGACTCACAAGGAGCTTCCTTTTCTGTTCTAATTCGTGCATTGGACCTCTAGTAAGTGTCCTAACCCCTCATGTTTAGTTTCATTAGGATTAAAGCTCAAGTTAGAGTTTTGTCATAAAAATGCTTTGACTTTAGCATAAAACCACATTGGCTCAGTCTATTGTCGCAACGAATTTGGTTACGTGACCGTAATAATGTAGGAATTAATCCCTCAAGAGGGTGCCTACTGATTACCACGTTTATATGGTCAATTGTCGGGTCAAAGGAAAAGTCAACTTAAAAGTCAACATGCAGATTGTGAATAAATGTATAACTCACAATGTGGATGTTATAAAAATCCGTTTTGACACTCTAACAACTTGGTAAATAATATTAGAATATGTCTAAGCAGGTTCGGCCCGACAAGACCAAGTTTTGAGTCGGTTTGCAACCGAAAGTCGCGGTGTTTGACTCACGTTTTGACTTTCGATTCTGATCCGATTTAGAGGCTTATGAAACTGAAATTTTGATACAATGTGACCTGATTAGTTCATAAGGTCCTCTGAGTTGTTAGAAGCATGGTCACATTGAACATTGAAGTATTTATGCAAGTTCCATACTTTATGCCAAAATTTGCAAATTAGTCCCTAGAATCCGAAAATGAGATTTTAATACCAAATGAGCATAAGCATGAGTTAGGAACTGATGTAATAAGTTGTTAAACTTGTTTAGAGGTCAACTTTCTGAATTATACATAAAGCATGGACATTGAACGGACATTGCGCTAACTGCGGCTAAACCGCCTTTTTGCATAAAGATTGTTCTAAAACATGACTTTGACATAAAAACCACATGCCTACTGATATTTATTCATATTAGGAACTATTCGGGATATAAGTTCTGACTTAGAACTAGGGTTTATGTATATTTTCGGGTATTAAGCTTCTAAATGACGAAAATGCCTTTCGAATTGTAAAATGAGATTTAAAGCGATTAATGGACCAAATCTTTTGCACACTGATATGTATTGATAAATAACATATATTTGTCATGTCAAAACAAGTTCCAACCACAGTTTTTCATAAATACCGATTAAACCGTCATTTAGCGTCTTAATCGCCGTTTTGGCGCATAGTATGGTTTAAAACCATATTATTGACCCGAGACCTATTGTCTACTGATTTCTATACATATTTTTTTTGTATATGATTTCAATAGGGACATGATTCAAACTCAGAATCCCAAATAGGTTACAAGGCTATGTGCGAAATTACCAAAATGCCCTTTTGGGACATAGTTTGGTCTTAAACTTAAAACCACATCTAGACTTGTTATCTTACTGATATAGCATTTAAAATAAACCATTTTTACAGAAAGTATAAGTTCATAGCATCAGTTTCCTCATAAGCTCGTTTATTAAACAATAAATGACCAAATTACCCTTTTTTAGGCATAGTTTGGTTCTAAAACGATAACGGTACATTATTTTGTCAACCTACTGATTTTATAACATGTTTAAAATATATTGGCATATGGAACTTGTATAGGACCCACCCGGTTAACCGGTTTCGCTTATATGCGTACGGTACGGCCTACGTAACTAGTGTACGTAATTTAACCGAAACAGGTTTAACCTTATCATTTTACCTTCAAAATCCAGGATGTAACCTGTTTACCCATATTAAACAATTCTTCATACTTGTCGGGTTTAAACTACATTCTATTCCGGACTTTGCTTAATCTAGCGTTCAGTACCGTTAATATTCTTAAGCTACCCGGTTCGAGTCTACAGGTAGATAGAACCCGTTAGCATTCTAATTGGTGATAAATACCATCTTTTCCAAACTAATATCCTCCTAGTAGATTGTTATCTAAGCTTACTTTTGAATATTCCGCTGAGTTAATTATCTTATTTGAAGAACTGCTCAGGTAAATACTTTTAACTTATTTTCTCTATACGGGCTTGGGATACGGGATAATAATACCGCTTGGTCGGGTTGGGATCATGTTATCGGATTGTGATTTACTAAATCCTTATAACCGTTTTATTCTGTATTGTTTGATAACTTAAACATTGGGGGTTAACACGACCATGTCTGGGATATCCTTGGCTCATTTAAGTTATTAATGGCCACGGCCTTAAGCGCGGGGTGTAGGCATACACCCGACAGACGCTAATGGTAATAAAAATTAAATCCCACTGGTGGATAATTTAAAGTAGCGTGTCGATTAATCAGGTTATTCGGTTTTTGCACCGGACCCCATATGTATTGACAAACATGTAAAACTGTAAACAAGGTCATTTTGAACTATCTCAAAGTGAACCGAAAATCATTTTAATAAATGTTTACAAAATGAGTCGGTTACTAGTATTTACCAGTGAAAACTGACGTATTTTCAAAAGACCAAGTTACAGGTGGCAACACGGAATAGATTGGGAGATGCGTAGTAGCTAAATAAGGATCTTGCAAGTCCATAAGCTGCCAAAGTCTGTAGAACAATTTCCTCTGTAAATATTTGTTCGATCCGCCTGTGGATTTGATATTACAAGCGTTATAATTATTATTTTCGAACATTTGGACATTTGGTTTGTAATAGTAATTTAAACTCCAAGACTTCTGCTGTGCTGTGTGTTTGTTTGGTTATGATGATATCAACTTACGTCACGATATTCCCCAACCGGGCCCACCGGGTTATACGTGGAAATCGGGGTGTGACAAGTAGGGGTAGCTGTTTTGTGAAGCTTTCAAGGGGAGAGAAACTACTAGACTTGGATATTGTATTTTAACTTATTCAGCAAGGATGATGGAACCTTTGGGTTTTGGCTTTCATCATCAGCATATTTTATATAACCCAACTATCTCCCTCTAGATATTGAGGCCAAAGCACACTTCTTTAAGCCTATCTTTTATTCTTTTATTTTGTTGATGAAGAGTCCCTTGAAGGTATTTGTTGAAGCTGTGAACAAGGAAAATTCCTTTATCTTCATCATAGTTAACCATCTTCGACTTTACAAAGAAAGGCTCTCTGTTTTCATAACTTGTAATCTGTAAGTAGCTTCTTATCTATAAGTATCTGGGTTAGGGAAGATTAGAAACTGCTACCATTTGGATCTCTAAAGAGCGGCAGTCACTATTTTCTTCTAAGAGGTGTTGGATTATTGAACATCATCCTTTGTAGAATCATCCAAAGCTACTATGTATGTGCTAGTCTTTTGATCTTTATCAATTCTAAACACATGTGTTGTGTCTAGCATACATGTCATAAGTATAGCCTTCTCTTTTTCATCAAGATCTACGATCCAGTTGGCATAACCATATTTTTCTTTAAGCTGTTCAAATAATTCTCCATGATTCTTGGATTGTAAGAGAAGATTTCATGGGGTTTGAAAGCAACAACAGTAGAATCCTCCTTCTTTTGAGCAAGGTAGATCTCTGTGTTATCCTAGTTGGCCTAGGTGGGAATTTTTCTGGATTTTTCTTTCTTGCATCCATGTAATCCATGAATTCCTTTAATACTGTTGTGTCCTTCCACCTTGATATTGAGCTCTTTGCAACCCATTCAACCATTATTAGCTCCCACTTCACCTTGAAGATCTTGATAGCCTCTTCAGTTGTTGCCTTTCTCTTACTGCCAAGCTTTCAATTTAGAGGTGTGACCCTTTATTATTGGGTTAGCCAACATCTTCTTCAACCTGGCTGCTTCTCCCAATAGGTTTTGTGCATCCCAGTTTTGGAACACATGAAAATTCTTGACAGGATCGGGAGCATTCTTTTTGAGCCATTCAGTGCTTTCTTATTTTGAAAAATTGGCTACTCATTGTGCTTGAATGGAGGAATCCTGGAGAGTTCTTTAGATTTTTTGAAACATGTGCTGCTTGTAGTTTCTGATCTCCCTCATCCTCCTATCTATGATGTACTGAGCCTTCCTATATGTCATCTTCCCTTGATTTTCTGTGAATTATTTGAAAGCTTCTTCTTCCATTTTCTTTGTATATTCTTCATAGTTGAGCTTTTCATCAATCTTTAGAAGAGGTAGCTTTTGCATTGAAGAAATGAATCTGGGGAAAGAAGAGGCTCTTAAGCAAATGGCTCTATGAAAATTGTTGTTGTCATAGGCTTTGTTGATGTTGCTGCATGTACATCTTCAGGATCATTAGACAGAACCAACTTTCTTGTTTTTGTTGGTTAGCCAGTTGTTTCTGGAAGAACTACTGGTTTGCTTCTGGTTTTGGTGAAACTACTGGCTTTTTGCTAAATAGTTTACCAACAATTTTGACAACAACTGGTTTAGCCCCAGACTGTGTCCTTAATGTTGTTCTAATTGATGGTGGGGTAGAAGATGCTTGAGGACGAGTAATTTTGCCTCGACCAATTGTTTGAGTTTTCACTCTAATTGTTTGTCCTGAACAAGTTGTTTGTCTTTTGGGACCAGTTGTTTATTCTTGGGTAACTTCTGGTAGGATTCGTCTTGGCTACCAACTTCTCTATAGTTTTGGATTTTTGGATCACAATTGGTGGCCTCATTTCCATCTTTGCAGCTTTTGTGATCCTAGAGTATTGCCTTGGAGCTTTTTCCTTTTTTCTTTGTTTCTCTATCTTGCTTTTTACCAAGGCAACACTAAAATTCCTTTGATCTTGTTTGAACCTTTTGATTATATTTGCATGATCTACATCTCGTTCATCAACACCTTTTTGTGTTTCTATCATAGCCTTGGCCTTGGATTCATCAACTCTTGTCTTTTCCCTTATCTGCCCTACCTCAATCATGTATGGCTCATCATCCTTCTTACCCTTTTCCTTCCTTTTTGACATCAATAGTGTTCTGCCTCTACATATAATGATGTAACCAAGGTCAGGGTTGAGAAGTGCCAAAGACCTAGGCATCAAAGGTGTTCAAGTAATCCTTGAACATTGGTTCTAGGAAATCCTTAAAGGCAGTTTTGAGCTCCCTCGTTGGCAATGATGAGGTGGCTAAAACCTCACCAGCAGTTTGACTTTGTGTGGCTGGTGGCTTGATTGATAGCGAGCTTAGTATTTGGGAGAGGTCCTTTTGTGAGAAGGCCAACTTTTTGCGTAGTTTTAGGTTTGAGCTGGCTTTAGCTTGGGGCATTTTAGTGACCTACTCCTTGAGTTTGGAGACTACAGCACCCAGTTGTTCCATCAAATCATCAAACTGCTGGTTTTTAGCATCATCTAAATTAATGGACGCATCGGCTCCCCCACCAATGGTGTTGTATCAGTGGGTGTTAGTGGCTTTTCAGGCACAATAACACTTTCTAATACTCATTTTTCTTGGTAGTGGAGACTTCCAGTAGTTTGGCTCTCAAGTACTTTAGCAGCATGGAGTAGCTCTGTTGTTGTTTATGCATGTAGGGTGGTCTTAGTTATGTTTCCACTGTCTTCTTGAAAACCAGTGGCTTGTTCAAGAATAGTAGAAGCCACCACTACAATCACGTCACCAGGATTTACCTAAGTGGGATGAGCCTCTTCCTCATGTGGATAAGGATCAGATTCCAAATGTTCAGGTCTATATTCTGTGGCACCATCTCAGTAATTTGTGGTTGAGATGTGCCATTTGGTTAATACATAGGAATATCTGCCTTCATGAGTCTTTGTGCAAAAATGTTGGTTTGTTCGGTTTGGCTGGTTGGAGGCACTAGAGACTATAGTGAAGAAGTAACTACAATCTCTAGCTGGGGTTGTGTTTCATCTTGACTCTTAGGGACCTCAATTCCTGAGTAGTCTTTGTTTTGCTTTTCTTGTAGGATGTTGATTTAGGAGAGGATTTAGAAGCTTTAGAAGTGTTTTATGCTGAAGTCTTCTTCCTCTTTTTGGTGATGGTTGTTGTTGGTTCCTCAGGAATAGGTTGTTCCCTTTGGTCAGTAAGAGCAGTGGGCTCAGGTTGTTGTTCCTCAACTACTGGTTGTGCAGGGTCACTGTAACATCCGTCAAAAACGGATTTACCAAACCCGCTCCGTTTATCAACCGAACAGTCAGTTAAAATTTTCGTTGCGAATTAAATGCCCAAAATAATTTTAAACGATACATAATCAATTATTATACGAGAATATATAATTAGTTTTTGAAAAACTGTTAAAAATCGCAAAATAAAAATGTTTTGGTTCTGCCGGGTTTCGAACCCGGGTCAGTACCGGTCCAGCAAACAACTTATCACACAACACACAAACCACTGCGCCACTGATGTTATTTGTTAAATATTAGAATCATTTAATTAATATCTTGACATTCCGAATTCAAAACCGGCGCCCAAAAGTTCAGTCGTCAGAAATCCCGGTAATCTCGCGAAACTTAACGTTTCTTTCAGTTATAACGTAAATCATAAACGCCATATCGGTTATAACCGATGTTTGAGTCCGCGACCAAAGTCATAACCGCCGGAGTTTTTATAACCAATGAATCCAGTTGGAAATCGGGCCAAATACATCGACGATTTGCACTATAAAAACCACCTCGAACCTCTGCAAACACTTTCGCTCAAAACCACACCCTTTCTCGGCGAAAACTCTCTCGCCGGAATTTTTCTGTTCGTCGCCGGAAAACCGGTTTCCCCATTTCTGAGCCTTACTAAACCCTTTGAGCTTATACCGAAGTCACCCACACCCTTTGTAAGCTTTCCGGAGACTCGCTGCTGCAAGACACCCGACGCCGGAGCCTATTGCTGTCGCCGGAGTTCTGCCGGAAAACAGAGGAGTCTAGTCGGTATACCTCTTCGCCTAATTTCTTTTTCTTTTCACTTATATCTCACCGTAATGAACTGAAACACGCTAAGAAACCTAAATCAACACTTCGAACCCGTCAGTCGTCATCTCTGGTTAAAACTCAACGGAGAAGACGAAGTAACTGTATCATATAAGTATAATTAAAATCAAGTTATAACTCGGGTTAGACACACAGTCCAGCGGTGGACTGTGTGCACAATAAACACTAACGTCTCGAGTTCGAATCCTGTTCCACACACGCGGCCTTAATAAAAATGATTTTTTTTTATTAACCGAACCGGAGTCATACTGATATATGTTAAGTATATTAATAACCGGAAAGATAACCAAGTTAGACACACAGTCCAGTGGTGGACTGTGTGTATGTTTATATCACAGGTCACGAGTTCGAGTCCGGGCTACTGCACGACTCGGACAATTATCTTTTTTTTTAGAATAAGGCAGAAAAGGAAATAACTAATTTGTGTTTAAGTATAATAAAAATCAGTAAAGTTAACAAGTTGGACACACAGTCCAGCGGTGGACTGTGTGTTAGTATAAGCCACAGGTCCCGGGTTCGAGACCTGTGGAGCGCACCGTTTCTTTGATTTAAAATCGTTTTTAAAAATAAAGGATTTTCGGTTTAGCATAATTAATATATATATATATAATTAAAAACAGATATATAACGGGTTAGACACGTAGCTTAGTTGGTAGAGCTGCGTGCACGCGTACGGGAGGTCTCGGGTTCGAGCCTCACTCAGCGCACTTATATACACGATTCGAACGTCACGGTCAGTCAACGGTCAAGTCAACGGTCAGAAAAAAATTAAAATTTTTTTATTATTTTTATTTAATTATTAATTAAAAATCAATTAAAAATACTTAAAAATATCATTTTTAAGGTTAGAAAATAGCCTCAAACTCACAAAAATACACCCAACAATCCTACTAAAATAGATTAATAAAATCCGTTTACTTACCAAACCATAATGCGATTTATCTAGGTTAATCTCACTCGTGGTTAAAACCACTTCGCATGCATTCAACATCATCAACCGAACGCACCCACTGTGAGTGAATCTTACAACTCCCCCTTTTAAATTACACGTTTTGGGGTGTGTCATGTGTTATAAAAATAATTAACTTGTTTATTTAAACTTGTGCCATACCACATCATGATCTAAACTTAGATTGTTTATATTGATGTGATTACTTATTTCCTTTTGTCAAATTATATGAAACTCATTCGTTAAGCCCATAAGTTCCTCCTGGGAGACGAGTTGAACAACGCGTGCCTCAAATCAAATTCATTATTGTTCATGTGTGTATCATTGAGTTTATATTGTTTGTAGTTGTGTCATTCATATTATCATGTTTATGCAATTTATTCATTAGGCCCCTCAGTTCCTCGTGAGAGACGAGTTGAGCATCGCGTGCCTCTAAATGTTCCATTATTGTTCATGTGTGTTTTATTTAATATCTTATGATTGTTGAATAAGTTTACATCTATTTTTACTCATGTTTGGTTGTGCACATATTTCATAATCAATTCAAATAAACTTGTTCAAATGTTTTCCATAGGATTCACTCGCCAACATTACGTTGATCCAAAACCTTTTTACACATGATACAGGTGAACAGGTTGAAGCAAAGAAAACATAGGAAATACCTTAGAAGAGAACAAAGATGCTTAGATTGATAGCTAGAACATGTTGTAACATTTATTGTAAATTTCCATTAAATTGTATTTAATGAATATGAAACGCATAATAAATGTCATGAGCTTTGATGATAACCCAATCATGCCCCGATCACCTTTTCCGCTGCGGGTCGGGGTGTGACAGATTGGTATCAGAGCAATGACTATAGGGATATAGGATGGGTTATTAGACCCTTAGAGCCTATACTATAGTCTGCCTAAATTTTAATTGATTAGGTGGTTACATACAAACTTATGATATTTATTTGTTTCATATTTGTTTACATTTACAGTCAAACATACATGCTTATATACATATTCATTATACATATATACATATTCATTATACATATATCGATGTTCATGTATTCAATTTATTTTCATACTCTCATTATCCAAAGATTTTGTTGCAATTTTCAAATCTCATCAAAGTAAGTTCTGCGACGGGCATGTAGTAACTGGAAGGGTACAAATACCGGTAGTCGGAACGTCCTGTCTAGGTTGGCATTCGTATAAATCCAATATAACGGACCAGTTTGCCTACCTAGGGACCAACGATGAGAGTACGAAGGACCTATTAGGCCAAAGCATGCCACACCAAACGTCGTTCGAACTAACCTACTTTGAGGTGTCACCGTGTCTACACCTGGACACATTCCGAATATCACACGTTGTATACATATTTCTCGATTTTCTCCGGGTTTTTGTGTACGCAACCTGGCAAACCCGTGCGAACCATATGAAAAACAGGGGATTCATGGGGGCCCACATGATTACACAGGTAAAGTATGGCGGCATGTAGGGCCTAATAGCGAGCAAAGCCCAAGACATCCTATGGATGTAGTAGATTTATTTTTCTATAATTATTTTATGAATGTTCATTCCTAATGCGACCCATGAACCCAAAAACATCCAACTCACACTCTTGTCATGTATCCCTTGTAGATGTCTTCTAACCTCGCCCATAGGAAGACGAGAGCAAGAAAAGTCCGCGAACGCATGGCTGCCTTAATCGCTAAACAAATGGCTGCCGTAATACCCAACATTGTAATCCAAGTTCAACAAGCACTCACCGCTAATCCTGTCAATCAAGAAAACCAAAACATTATTAACTCTCCCTCAAATACCACTAAATGCACCTACAAGCATTTCAAATCATGCGACCCTCCGAAATACAAAGGGACTGAAGGCGTCACTGCTCTTCTCCATTGGTTTGAAGAAATGGAGAACACTTTTCTAAATTGCGATTGCCCTGACGATCGCAAAGTGCGTTATGCTACCGGTCGATTATATGGGATAGCACCTACTTGGTGGAATACAGAGAAGTCCAAACGAGGTGTTGAAGATGCTATGACCTTAACTTGGAACGAATTGAAGGAAATCATGACGATTTTGCCCAAGGAGCGAAATCAAGAAATTAGAAGATGAATTTTATTCGTTGAAGCAAAAGGAAGGAGACCACACCTCATACAACAAAAGATTCCTCGAATTACATCAAATGGTTCCCAACATGTTCACTCCCCTCTACCGTTTGATCGAGCACTACATTCGTGGTCTTCCGTCAAAGATTCAAGACCCTGTAATAAGTACCAAGCCTGCAACTTTGGAAGCAGCAATGGAGTTAGCAACAGAGCTTACCGAGAACCGAATCCGAAACAAAGACTTCAAGGAGGAGAAAAAGAAGGATAAAGAATCGACTGAAACCTCCGACTCCACCCAAACCGAATCCCCTTCTCAACCCAATCCTAAGAGAAGAAGAGACGGGCAACTTTTCGCTGCTACCCAACAAAATCAACCAGTTTTACACGCCATACCCATCCAAGCTATCCCAATCACTCAAGTGGCACCCAACTCAACTTACCCAAATAAGAAACCATATCTTGGACCTCACCCTCGATGCAACAACTGTTTTTATCACCATCCCCTTACCTTACCTTGTCGGCTATGTACAACTTGTGAACGCTATGGTCATTTGAGCAAGGTTTGTCGCACCTTCCAAAACCAAACCTTTTCCCTTACTCAAAACATGGCCCAAACTTATCATCAACCCCATTACCCCGTGTTCCCATATGCTCGAGCTTGTTTCAATTGTGGCGACCCTACCCACTTTAGAAACACATGCCCTCAATTGGTTAACGTCATCAACACTCAAGCCCAATCAAACCCAGTTAACCAAGTAAACCAAGGAAACCCAACCGCTAGGTCACCAGCAAGAGGAAGAGTCTTCAATATCAACGCCAATCTTGTCGAAGATAATGACGGCCCAAACGAAGATACCCAACTAATCCTTTTCACCGAAGACCCAGATTCAACTTCTATCGTTTAGTTTTATGTTTTTCTTTATCACATAGAACCAAACATAACTTAAGGATAAAGCCAATGAAACTTTGACGAGAATACGGTGGATACGCCGCTGGTACTTCCTATATATAAGTATTCTTGTCAAAGGATCAGAAGCATTATCTGGTGGTTATGAGAGGTTCCATGTGTAGGCTGTTAGAGTAATTATTGTTTATTGTTTTCAGTATATGCAATTGCCGAGGCCGCAGCTCCCCATCCATGAGGTTGAGCTTGATCCCCATTTTATTATGCGGTTGATCTGTGGCGTGCCCGCACGATCGGCTCCGTTTGATTGAGCCTTGATCGGTCATTTCATTTTACATTTCAATACATGCAATACGATCGGCTCCGTTTGATTGAGCCTTGATCGCACAGTTCAATTTACATTCCAGTTCATGCAATACGTTCGGCTCCGTTTGATTGAGCCTTGAGCGCACAGACATTTTCATTATCAGTATCTTATGGTTGTGGTGTTTGTAGTAGAGTCGCATAGAACTAATCATAACTTGCGGATAAAGTCAATGTGAATTTGACAAGGATATGGTGGATACGCCGCTGGTACTTCCTATATATAAGTATTCTTGTCAAATGATCGGAGGCATTATCAGGCGGTTATGAGAGGTTCCATGCATAGGCTGTTTGTGTGATTGTTGTTTGATTAAGTTGTTCATTTTCAGTACATGCAATACGTTCGGCTCCGTTTGATTGAGCCTTGAGCGCACATACAATTTCATTTTCAGTACATGCAATACGTTCGGCTCCGTTTGATTGAGCCTTGAGCGCACAGACAATTTCATTATTAGTATCTTGTGGTTGTTGTGTTTGTTGTAGAGTCGCATAGAACTAATCATAACTTGCGGATAAAGTCAATGTGAATTTGACAAGGATATGGTGGATACGCCGCTGGTACTTCCTACATATAAGTATTCTTGTCAAATGATCGGAGGCATTATCAGGCGGTTATGAGAGGTTCCATGCATAGGCTGTTTGTGTGATTAAGTTATTCATTTTCAGTACATGCAATACGCTCGGCTCCGTTTGATTGAGCCTTGAGCACACAGACAAATTCATTTTCAGTACATACAATACGATCGGCTCCGTTTGATTGAGTCTTGATCGCACAGATATATTTCATTTCAGTATTTTATGTTTGTTGTATTGGTTGTAGAGTTATATAGGACTAATCATAATTCACTGATAAAACCAATGAAAATTTGACAAGGATATGGTGGATACGCCGCTGGTACTTCCTATATATAAGTATTCTTGTCAAAGGATCAGAGGCATTGTCGAACGGTTATGAGAAGTTCTATGTAGGATTTATTAGTTTCTTGGTAACTAATCATAACTTGTGGATAAAACAATGAAAATTTGGCAAGAATATGGTGGATACGCCGCTGGTACTTCCTATATATAAGTATTCTTGCCAAAGGATCAGAAGCATTATCAAGCGGTTATGAGAAGTTCCATGTAGGATTTAGTATTGCCTTGGTTGGAATTTGTGTTACATTTATATCATCTTGCTATTTAAAGAGATTGGATTGTGTTCCATTTCTACATAAACTAACCTCTCCATCATAACAAACGAGAGAGGAACTTCCACCATTCAATCATATATGCTATCAGAATGTGGATTCAAATATTAGTTGTTGTGCTTATTTATGTTCAAATATTAGATGTTGTGTTTAATTATGTTCAAATATCAGCTGTTGTGTTTTATTTATGTTTCCATGTAGGTTGTAGTGTTAGAAGTTTTGCCTTAGGATATAACCATACTTTTCCAAATGTATCTAAACTCTTATGCATGATATCATTTTTAGCGAATCATTCCTGCTTATCAATACTTATACAGTAGGCAACAAAAAGCGATTCCTGTAATAGGGTACTTAACCCTTACAAGGAACGTTACCGCATCAAACAAAAACTTAAACCCTTACTTTCTCTAAGCAAGTAACTGACAAACTAAACACCATCATTCTTTTAGTCAAATATATCACAATTTAAATTTCGGGACGAAATTTCTAAAAAGCAGGGGATACTGTAACATCCGTCAAAAACGGATTTACCAAACCCGCTCCGTTTATCAACCGAACAGTCAGTTAAAATTTTCGTTGCGAATTAAATGCCCAAAATAATTTTAAACGATACATAATCAATTATTATACGAGAATATATAATTAGTTTTTGAAAAACTGTTAAAAATCGCAAAATAAAAATGTTTTGGTTCTGCCGGGTTTCGAACCCGGGTCAGTACCGGTCCAGCAAACAACTTATCACACAACACACAAACCACTGCGCCACTGATGTTATTTGTTAAATATTAGAATCATTTAATTAATATCTTGACATTCCGAATTCAAAACCGGCGCCCAAAAGTTCAGTCGTCGGAAATCCCGGTAATCTCGCGAAACTTAACGTTTCTTTCAGTTATAACGTAAATCATAAACGCCATATCGGTTATAACCGATGTTTGAGTCCGGACCAAAGTCATAACCGCCGGAGTTTTTATAACCAATGAATCCAGTTGGAAATCGGGCCAAATACATCGACGATTTGCACTATAAAAACCACCTCGAACCTCTGCAAACACTTTCGCTCAAAACCACACCCTTTCTGGCGAAAACTCTCTCGCCGGAATTTTTCTGTTCGTCGCCGGAAAACCGGTTTCCCCATTTCTGAGCCTTACTAAACCCTTTGAGCTTATACCGAAGTCACCCACACCCTTTGTAAGCTTTCCGGAGACTCGCTGCTGCAAGACACCCGACGCCGGAGCCTATTGCTGTCGCCGGAGTTCTGCCGGAAAACAGAGGAGTCCAGTCGGTATACCTCTTCGCCTAATTTCTTTTTCTTTTCACTTATATCTCACCGTAATGAACTGAAACACGCTAAGAAACCTAAATCAACACTTCGAACCCGTCAGTCGTCATCTCTGGTTAAAACTCAACGGAGAAGACGAAGTAACTGTATCATAAAAGTATAATTAAAATCAAGTTATAACTCGGGTAGACACACAGTCCAGCGGTGGACTGTGTGCACAATAAACACTAACGTCTCGATTCGAATCCTGTTCCACACACGTTGCCTTAATAAAAATGATTTTTTTTATTAACCGAACCGGAGTCATACTGATATATGTTAAGTATATTAATAACCGGAAAGATAACCAAGTTAGACACACAGTCCAGTGGTGGACTGTGTGTATGTTTATATCACAGGTCACGAGTTCGAGTCCGGGCTACTGCACGACTCGGACAATTATCTATTTTTTAGAATAAGGCAGAAAAGGAAATAACTAATTTGTGTTTAAGTATAATAAAAATCAGTAAAGTTAACAAGTTGGACACACAGTCCAGCGGTGGACTGTGTGTTAGTATAAGCCACAGGTCCCGGGTTCGAGACCTGTGGAGCGCACCGTTTCTTTGATTTAAAATCGTTTTTAAAAATAAAGGATTTTCGGTTTAGCATAATTAATATATATATAATTAAAAACAGATATATAACGGGTTAGACACGTAGCTCAGTTGGTAGAGCTGCGTGCACGCGTACGGGAGGTCTCGGGTTCGAGCCTCACTCAGCGCACTTATATACACGATTCGAACCGGTCAACGGTCAGTCAACGGTCAACGGTCAAGTCAACGGTCAGAAAAAAATCAAAATTTTTTATTATTATTTTTATTTAATTATTTTAATTAAAAATCAAATAAAAATACTTAAAAATAACATTTTTAAGGTTAGAAAATAGCCTCAAACTCACAAAAATACACCCAACAATCCTACTAAAATAGATTAATAAAATCCGTTTACTTACCAAACCATAATGCGATTTATCTAGGTTAATTTCACTCGTGGTTAAAACCACTTCGCATGCATTCAACATCATCAACCGAACGCACCCACTGTGAGTGAATCTTACAACTCCCCCTTTTAAATTACACGTTTTGGGGTGTGTCATGTGTTATAAAAATAATTAACTTGTTTATTTAAACTTGTGCCATACCACATCATGATCTAAACTTAGATTGTTTATATTGATGTGATTACTTATTTCCTTTTGTCAAATTATATGAAACTCATTCATTAAGCCCATCAGTTCCTCGTGGGAGACGAGTTGAACAACGCGTGCCTCAAATCAAATTCATTATTGTTCATGTGTGTATCATTGAGTTTATATTGTTTGTAGTTGTGTCATTCATATTATCATGTTTATGCAATTCATTCATTAGGCCCCTCAGTTCCTCGTGAGAGACGAGTTGAGCATCGCGTGCCTCTAAATGTTCCATTATTGTTCATGTGTGTTTTATTTAATATCTTATGATTGTTGAATAAGTTTACATCTATTTTTACTCATGTTTTGTTGTGCACATATTTCATAATCAATTCAAATAAACTTGTTCAAATGTTTTCCATAGGATTCACTCGCCAACATTACGTTGATCCAAAACCTTTTTACACATGATACAGGTGAACAGGTTGAAGCAAAGAAAACATAGGAAATACCTTAGAAGATAACAAAGATGCTTAGATTGATAGCTAGAACATGTTGTAACATTTATTGTAAATTTCCATTAAATTGTATTTAATGAATATGAAACACATAATAAATGTCATGAGCTTTGATGATAACCCAATCATGCTCCGATCACCTTTTCCGCTGCGGGTCGGGGTGTGACAGTCACTACCTTCCATAGGCTCAACTTCTTTTTCAACAATTTTTGGCTCAGTTTTTTCCTTTCCTATTTTTATAAAAATCTGAGATAATAGTGATTGAATGGGAAGGATGTCACCCCTCTTGTAGAGCTCATCAGACAATTCTATCTCTAGAATTGCCATAATAAGTCTGGGGTACGCCAAAAATTTTGAAGTTGAGTTGACATTTTAAACCGGTACTTCAAATTTTGTTTAAAAGATTAAATTTTGATTCAGTCAAGATGGAGTATGCAATATACTGTGTTGACTGTGGAACTTCGTTCCAAGAACCTGATTTACAAGATAGACATTGCATAAGTGTGTGGAAGAGGAATTTATGAGCAGGGATACAAGGTTTCTTCTCATAAGTTGCATATTTTGTGTTCCCATTATAGCCTTATTCAATAAACTCCAAATCCATTTCAGTTTTTTAGAATTTATCAACCCCTTCAGTATCCTTGAGTTGTAGTCGGTTAGCAATGGTAATATTACCAATTTTTTCTATGACAAACAACACTTTGCCTTTGTCGTCTTGAATGGTCTTGGCTGTGTTCTAAAAATAATGCAAAGTAGTCCCATAAATGGTTCTGATTATTTTCAGTGCATAGTGAAAATGTGAGTATACAATGAGATCAATCATATGGTGGTATTGTGGATGATCCTTCTCCTTAGTTAAGTAAGGAAGAAGGTTATGAGTGGGACGAAAAGCGAGGTTTTCCAGGTTGAAGATGATTGAAATTTGATGATAGAGTGAAAAATTGAAGCTTAGGGTTTGCAATTGACCACAAAAGTATTTAAAGGTGGTTAAAGGAAGAAGACAGGTATTCAAGTCGTGAAAAACGACGCTGGTGAGGAGGTAATCACTCGGCCGATAACCGGGTGGCGTATTTGTATTGAATATAGGAAGCTGAATTCCCCAACTTCCAAAGATCATTTTCCCTTACCTTTTATTGACCAAAATGTAGAAAAACTAGCGAGTAAAAAGTTCTATTGTTTTCTGGATGGTTATTCCGAATACAATTAAATTGCTATCCATTCGGAAGATCAATCAAAGACCATGTTTACATGTCCGTATGGCACAAGTGCATTTAGGCGAATTTCATTCGGTTTATGTAACGTCCTCGCCACCTTTCAAAGGTGCATGATGAGTATCTTCTCAGATATGGTGGGGGAGTCTTTAGAAATCTTCATGGATGACTTTTTCTGTTTTTGGGTCTTCTTTTGATGCTTGTCTTGACCAATTGGAAAAAGTGTTAAAACGTTGTGTCGAAACCAATTTGGTCCTAAGTTGGGTAAAGAACCATTTTATATTACAAGAAGGGATTGTGTTGGGACATTTGGTGTCAAGTTGTAGGATAGAGGTAAACCATGCTAAGGTTCAAGTTATATAAACTCTACCTTATCCAAGAGTGTTAAAGATGTTCTCACGTTTTTAGGTCATGCGGATTTTTATAGGAGATTTATTAAGGGATTTCATGATATCACAAAATGTAGGATCTGAGTTTGTTAAACGTATGAGTTATAAAGATGAAGAACAAACAATTTATAAATTTTAATGCAAATAATGTTAACACACAAGCTGAAAGATATATCAAGACTTTTTTCTATTGAAATTCAATGATTACAATTATAGCACAATGATTATACAATCACCCCCTTAGCCTGATCACTCAAAAATCAGTTCGTACAAAAGAGTACTAGGTGATGTGATAAATAGATCTTTAATAGGTGAGATATATTTATACTAAGTACAAAAGGTCTGTTTGCAATCAGCTGCGTCACCCTGATAGTGACATCTTACATTCCAAACAGAAAAGATTTAACAGATGTTAACAAACATTTGTGGAGGTCTAATCATCTGTTCTATTACATAAAAAGTCTATTCTAAGCTAAGTATTGTTTCATTGAGTAAACCTATGTTCTTCAAACTGTTGTTGGATTGTATTAAACATCTTTTTGTCCATACAAATGTTTGGTCTTCATGATCAGTGTTTTGCTTCAATAGAGCTTTGGCCTTGAACAACGGTTTCTTCTTCTTCTTCAACAGTGGTTCCAAGGTTTCAAACAGATCTTTGAATGTCGAACAAATGTTCTGATTAGTGTTCAAGATTCAGTATCTTTGGGAGAACAATGCTTCATCAACTGTTTATTTCTTGATCAAGATGTAATGTTTTGGCTTTCGTAGGTCCAACAATCTCCCCCTAGAACAGATGATGCCAAAACATATGTTTATTAGATCAATGTTTATTTCTCATCAACTTCTCTTTGATCAGACGTTTGAACCGGTGCTCAAATTTCACTGAGAGATAGTCATCTGGGTCCCTTTCAAGTTCAAGCCTTAAAAGGACTTATAGATTTTCTTCCTTGAGTCCATAAGCATTTTTCATTGAGTTCTTTTCAACTTCTCCATTAACTCTGGCTATTGTCAATTCATGGCTTGTCCTATCATATGTTCATTTTAGAATTTTGGAGCTTAATGGATTTCTTGGTGTAGATGTTATTTGATGAGTTGAGGGAAATTGTACTTGATCAAGCATATCCTCTGGATTTATGTATGGATGCCCATGTAAAAGTTCATTCCTAATCCCTACTTATCTCTGTAACATTCGTCAAAAAAAATTGAATGAATCCTAAAACCAGACCTATTTTTGTAACTCGATCCATTTTCATATTCCACGTAATTTTGTTTATGTTTAAGCAATAAAATGTCTTGGATTCTATGTTTTGATCATACATGTTATCATATCTGGTGATTTATAGTCTTATACATATTTTAGACAACCTTGTAAATTTATTTCCATGTATTTTGAAGCAACCCTCCATATCTCAAGGTCTAAAACTAAGGTTTTCCTTAAGTTAATAAAAAATTTTGGAGACCTCGTGAACATACCTAACACATCACATCCTAACCTTCTTATCATTCAAACTTCATTATATACATGCTTTAAGATAGGACATTGTGTTTTGGAGAATAATCGCAAGTAAAAAGCTCTACATGTCGTATTTTTAGTTTTGTCATAAGATGACTTTCGGGTGACTTTCTTGCTAACTTTTCTCCATCCTTGAGCTATCTTTCTGGTCCATTCAAAGGTCCAAGATATACTTGGTATACTAAGGATCAAGTAGGTTCAGATGATGCATAAAACTGAGCTCCAGCGTAACGGGAATCACAAACACAAGTTTTAGAACATAACCCTCGACCCGCATCAAGACCCAAGGTTTAAACCAAATTCTTGACACCATGGATGTTGGATTACTCTCTTCCATATGATGGTACTCTGAAAATAATGAACGTAGGCGAAAACCGTGCGCGAAACGGAGTTATAACGAAGCGAGAATCACGAAAACAAGTTTGGTGTTTGTTGCTGATTTGAATGACGCGAAAATCTTGTGTTACAGTCATCCCACATCGCCCCAATCACCATTTTGTGCTCCATTTCACACCTATAAATACCCTTTCTTGGTTCTTTATAGCTTGCAACTCCTAGTTTGAGTATAAACAAGTGGAATAACCAACTTTGGTGGCTCCACAAGCACAATACCCCTTTGGATGTGGTGTTTAGTAGTTTTTATTTCCAATTTCGACGAGTTGGTGCTGCCCTTCAAGTTCTTCTCATTTTGTAAAGTTTTTCTTCGAGGTAATCTTCTTCTTTTTTTGTTTTTTTGTTTTTGTTATTCATTTATTTATTGCTCTCTTAGTTTAATTAGTTTAGTTTAGGTTCTTAGTTAAAAAGCATTAGGCTCGTTAAGGTAGCCTAGTTTAGGCTCGCCTTTAGGCTTGGCGTAGCCTTGTAGAGGCTCGTTAGGCTCAACGAGTCTAACATATCATGTTCGTTCATTTAGCCATGCCTAGCATAACGTTTATTTTTTTTTGTTGCATTCATTTGTCTAGCTTAAATCACGCTTATCAATTGGATTTTCTCCTTATTGGCGTGCGGTTTTTCACTAAGGATTAAAAACGCAAACACTGTGAGTGAATCCTTACAATTCCCCTTTTATTCACGTTTTGGGGTGATCATGTGTCGTAATTTACTTTATTTATACAAATACATGTGCTACCACCATTATGTGATCTAATGTGTATATTTGTTTGTTGTGGTTATGTGTGGTTACATTTTATCATTTCAGTGCAATTATTCATTTAAGGCCCATCAGTTCCTCGTGGGATACGAGTTGAGCATCAGGTGCCTCATTAGATCGGCTCCGTTTGATTGAGCCATGATCTCAAGTTCATCATTCATCATGTTCATATGTTCCTTGTTGATCTTATGTGGTTTGTGGTTACATTTTATCATTTCAGTGGATCATTCATTTAAGGCCCATCAGTTCCTCGTGGGATACGAATTGAGCATCAGGTGCCTCATTAGATCGGCTCCGTTTGATTGAGCCTTGATCTCAAGTTCATCATTCATCATGTTCATATGTTCATTGTTGATATTATGTGGTTTGTGATTTAATTATATATACATATGCTCATATATGGTCCATGCACATTTTTATTGAAATAACCAATTTAATAAACTGTTTAAATGTTTAACTTAGATTCACTCGCCAACCTTTGTTGACCCAAAAACCATTTTTTACACATGATATAGGTGAACAGGTACGAAGAGAAGATTGGACACAGGATGGGCCTTAGTTAACAAGAAACGAATTAGTGCAATATACTTGTTATAAACATCGTCTTGTGTTTGTAATTGTTTATGTGAATTATTTGTATTGTGAGACACTTGATATGATTTAATGAACAATTAAAACAAGTAATAGCAAGTCATAAGCTCTCGAGTTAACCCAATCATGCCCCGATCACCTATTCCGCTGCGGGTCGGGGTGTGACAGATTGGTATCAGAGCTATTGACTTTAGGGATATAGGATTGGTTATTAGACCCGAACCTATACTTTAGTCAACTAGGGTTTATGTGCTTATGTGATTTCATGTTTTGTTTGACTTTTGATTTGCTATTGCCCAGACATTTAAATTCCTTTCATTTCACACAGAATCGCATGCAAGCACTCTCTTTGTTACTTGATTATGTGATACGTGCAATGTGTTATAATTATGTCATGAAGTCTACATATATGTTACATATATACATATCACTCTACCTGAAATGTACCATACGAAACTTATGAAACCCTTATTTATAAGTTCTCGATTTCCTTTAAATTTTCTAAACATTTCTTTCCATTTTCCAAATACTTATTTTTATGTTATTCAAACTTTTGTGATGTTTTTCGTTTTCAAATCTCATCAAGGTGAGTTCATGTGACGGGCATGTAGTAACTGGAAGGGTTCGAGTACCGGTAGTCGGGATGTCCTGTCTAGGATTGGCATTCGTATAAATCCGAATTAACGGACCAGTTTGTCTACCTGGGGACTACTGATGAGAGTACGAAGGACCTATTAGGCCAAATCATGCCACACCAAACATCATGTGAACTAACCCCACTTTGAGGTGTCACCGTGTCCACACCTGGATGCACTCCTACTTTCATACGTTACATTCACATTTCTCGATTTTCTCCGGGTTTTTGTGTACGTTACCAGGCTAACACATGCGAACCATACGAAATCCCTGTAATTATGGGGGCCCACATGATTATGAAGGTGAAGTATGGCGGCATGCAAGGCCCAATTACGAGCAAAGCCCAAGAACACTTTAAAAGTGTTGTGTTATCATAAGTTATTGTTTTCAAATACACCCGAAAGTTTTCATTTTATTATATGTTTATATTTTTTTTCACATCCCTGCTAGCAAATCCATCAACAGAATCTCACAATCTCGTTTGCGTAAATTCCTATAGATGTCCTTTAGGCACCTTCTTGGAGGAAAAAGAACCAGAAACTCCAGTAGACGCATGGCTGCCTAAATTGCCAAGCAAATGGCCGCCGTGATTCCTAACATTGTGATCCAAGTTCAACAAGCCCTCACTAATAACCAAGTTAATCAAGTCGAACCAAACGCTATAAATGCTCCCGAAACTACATCCAAGTGCTCCTATAAGCACTTCAAGTCTTGTGACCCCCCAAAATATGAGGGAACAGAAGGGGTCACTACACTCCTGCGATGGTTCGAGGAATGGAAAGCACCTTCCTAAATTGTGACTGCCCTAACGATCGCAAGGTTCGTTATGCTACCGGTCGTCTCATTGGGGCAGCTTTAACCTGGTGGAACGCTGAAAAGGGTCGAAGAGGGGCTGAAGCTGCCGTGGCCCTAACTTGGGAACAACTCAAGGCACTAATGACTAAACGGTTCTGTGGTAGGAGTGAGATCAAGGAGTTGGAGGTGAATTCTACCTCTTAAAGAAAAAGATGGAGACCACATGGTCTATAACAAATGTTTCCTCGAACTGAACCAGATTGTCCCAAATATGTTCACTCCTCTTTACCATCTCATTTAACATTACTTTAGGGGTCTTCCTTCTGGTATCCAGGATTCCGTGATGAGCACTGTACCCGCAACATTGGAAGCTGCAATAGAATTAGCCACCGAACTCACCGAAAACCATATCCAAAATGGAGACTTTAAGAAGAAGGGCACAACTGACAAGGTTTCAGTGGAAGAGCCAAAGACAACCAAGATCGAAACATTCTCCAGTTCCGATACCAAACGAAAGCGTGATGGTAAAACTACGCTATTGCCTCGACTAACCCAACTTCACAAGCCGTACCACTCCAAGCCATCCCAATCACCCAAATGGCACCCAACCCAGCTTACCCAAATAAGAATCCTACCAAACAAGAACCCTACACTGGTCCCCACCCTCAATGCAACACCTACCACTATCACCACCAACTCACCGTACCCTGTCGTCTATGTACCAATTGTGGGCGTTATGGCCATTTGAGTAACACGTGTCGCACTCCTCAAAACCAAGTTTCACCTCTTGCCCAAAACATGATCCAGCCCTACTAACCACCGCATTACCCCATGTTGCCATATGTTCGAGCTTGCTTTAATTGTGGTGATCCTACTCATTTCAGAAACACGTGCCCTAGTTTTGTTAACATCATCAACATTCAAGCCCAAGCAAATCCAGTTAACCAAGCGAACCAGGCAAATCCAACACCCCCACCAGCAAGAGGGAGAGCCTACAACGTCAATGCAAACCCAGTTGAGGTCAACGACGGTGCGAACGAACAACCTAACTAGTCTTTCTCCCATCATGAAGACTCAAGACTCTGCTCCAGCTGTTTATTTTATTTTTTATTCCCAATCCAAGCTTTAATAAATTCCATTTCTTGTCCTGATTATTCAAATTACCATTGTTTTCAATTTGGGTAATAATGTTTCAAGATTTCATTATTTCGTATTAATGCCATTAATGCAATTTATATCACGCTATGCAATTTGTTTCATTACATGTCTCTATACATCGATTAAATTTCATGTCCTCATTCTCATCATTTAGGGAAGTTGGGTCGTGTCTCACTTTTTCATAGACTGACCACTTCCTCATAACACATGAGAGAGGTACCGCTGTCATTTAGTCTTGCTCTCTTCGGATTCAAGATTCAAGCATGGGTTGTTGTGTTTGTTTATGTTTAGTAGATTTTAGGATGAGTCACATAGAACTAATCGTGACTTAATAACAAGGCCAATGAAAATTTGACAAGAACATGATGGATACGCCGCAGGTACTTCCTATATATAAGTGTTCTTGTCTGGTGATCAAAAGCATTGTTAGACGGTTATGGGAAGTTTTGTATAAGTAGTGTAAATCTCAATTTGGATAACGATGTGGTTGATGATTTCGTTTTGTGATGTAACTTTATCATTATGACGCTTCGATTTTCTCAAAACCCCTTATCATGAGACAATATCCAGTTAGCCATCTCTGTGTTACAACGCTTTTCACTTTTCCACCTCAGGCATCAAAAAGCGATTCATGTAGCAGGGTATTCAACCCTTACTAGGAACGTTACCGCCTCAATCAAAATCAAAACTTCACACTCACCTGGTTATGTATATCCTTAGCATCATCGAGATTTTTATTACCTATCATACTCGAGATCCAATCTATAAGAAACCCTATTAACTAACCCTCAAGAACGGTTCCCTCCTAATTTTGGAACGAAATTCCTAAAAGTAGGGGAGACTGTAACATCCACCAAAAACGGGTATCCAGAAGTCCGACCCACTTTGAAATCCGGATCCTAACCTTTAAACTTCGAAAATTTTCGTGAAATAAATAACCGTTGAAAGATTTTACTCTTTAATTTAAACTCATTTATCGATTTATTTATTTATTAATTTAATTTAATTTAATTAATAACACAATTAAAATCATTAATAAAATCTAGTTAGTTTTGTAAGGTTTTAAAGTGAGTTTTAAGGTAATATGAGTTAGTAGCCAAGTTAGTTCGGATAGTAGAGTTAAGGGGTCTGATTTGTAACATTTCAAAACTTTAAATTTAAAAAAGAAATACAAAATAGTGGACAGGGGATTCCCCGGGTCTCACCAACAAACAAAATGTCACACCCCGACCCGCAGCGGAATAAGAGTCGAGGTATAATTGGGTTATCACCAAAGCTCATGATATTTACTATTATGTTTCATATTTATTAAAGTCAAAATTACATTCTCAATAATCCAAACATGTTCATACAAATACAAAGAAAAATAACCAAACTAAACAATCCAAGCTCTAAACCAGTTTATTCTTCTAAGCCAATCCTATGTGTTTCTTGCTGCAGCGGGTTCACCTTTATCATGTGTAAAAATGGGGGTTTTTGGGTCAACATAAGTTGGCGAGTGAACCTTGTTAGATAAACATTTATTATTGATTTCTTATTATTTTTATCAAGGAAAAATTGTGCAATAGTCATATGTGAGCAAATGTAAATTATCAAACAATAGCAATAACAACCACAAACTATAACATACACTAACATACAATAACATATGAACTTGCATGAATATATAACATGAATGAAACTGTATATGTTGGCAACGTCACGTTCACGCTCATAATGTAATGGGGAACGAACGGCCTATGATGAATGTCTGTGCGATCAAGGCTCAATCAAACGGAGCCGATCGTATGTTGGCAACGCCAGGTTCACGCTCATAATGTAATGGGGAACTGCTCAACGCTCATAATGTAATGGGGAGCGGCGGCCTATGAAATTGCATGTACTGAAAATAATAAATTAAATCTAAACAATAACCACACAACAGTTGATACAAGCTGAATACACATTTGTTCATGATATGATGTATGCACAATGATTTAAATATAATAATTGGTAAGACACATGATACACCCCAAAAAAACGTGATTAAAAATGGGGAATTTATAGAGATTCACTCACATTGGGTGCGTTTGGTTGGAGATGATGAGATACGCACGAGTTGGAAGGATTGAACAACGAGGATTAACTAACCTAAATAATAACGGAAGATATAGTAAATGAGTGGATTTTATTAATAATTTTAATAGGATTTTTAGATATATTTTTGTGAGTTTAAGGCTATTTCCTATATTTAAAAACATTATTTTTAAGTATTTTTAATTGATTTTTAAATTAAATTAAATAAATAAAAATATAAAAAAAATGTTGACTTTTGCGTTGACCATTGACCATTGACTGTTTGACTGTTTGACCGGTTTTATTGTGTGCATGTATGCGCCGGGCAGGACTCGAACCCGAGACCTCCCGTTCGCGTGCACGCAGCTTTACCAACTGAGCTACGTGTCTAACCCGAAATAATTCTGTTTTTAATTATATTTATATACTAATTCAGTTTATTCAAAATTCTTTTATTTTCAAAAAGTGTTTTAAATCATCGAACCGGAGCGTGCAACAGGTCTCGAACCCGGGACCTATGAGTTAGTGTTGCACATAATCCACCGCTGGACTGTGTGTCTAACCTGGTTAATATACCGATTTTTATTATACTTAACAACTACCGTGAGTTAATCCGGTTCAGTTAGAAAAAAAATAAAACATTTTTATTACAGAGCATACGTGTGTCAAGGATCGAACTCGCGGCGTGTGATATGTGTATGCACACAGTCCACTGCTGGACTGTGTGTCTAACCCGAGATAATATCCAAATTATATTAAACTTATAATCAACCTAACTTCATCTTCTTCGTTACAGAATTACAGCCTACGATTACTCTATTGTTTCTTGTTTAATTTGATTGACAAACATTCAAAAGACTAAAATGAAATGGCAGAGACGATTTTGGAAGTAGACATACCGGATGAACGATTTATCTCAGAATTCCGGCAAGGCGTCGGCTCTGTTTTTTATTAATTTCGACTGAGCGAACAATTAACAGTTTTGATTAGTTAATTGTGGAATTGAAGTACTAAACAAGAGTTATCCGAAGGTTTGAATGACTATACCGTTTTACAGCGGAAGATAAGAATTTTCAGAAGTTTCCCGGCGAGAGTGAATAATACGATGTCGACGTCTGCAACTGTTTCCGATTGAAGGTTTTGAGTTAGCAATAGCTTAACAACTGACAGACGATGAAAGAATTAAGAAACTTACTGATTTGATGGAAAACACGGTTTTCCGGTGAAAGTCCGGCGAGTTCAAATAGCTGCTCCGACGAACTGAAAGTTGTGCGAAAATGAAATTGAAGGTTTGCAGAATGTGTTTGAGTCGCGAGAGGGGACTATGATTGAAGTAATTCAGAAAATGCAAGTTTTCGGTTATTAAAACCGATCCACTCTTGAATTTAAGTCCATTCAAAGCTAAATTGATTGGAGGTGTCGGTGTAGCGGTTATAATCGGCAAACCGCGAATAATCAAACGTTTTTGGACGTTTGGTGACCGATTTCGGTTACAGTTAGCGTAACCAGATTGATTTATGATAGACCATAAAATTTAATTGTTTCCTAGAATTTACAGAAAATAACAAGTGGCGGAGTGGTTATATGTATGTGTGATAAGTCTTTGAACTTAAACCCGGCTGACCCGGGTTCGAGTCCCGGCAGCCTATTTTTCTTTTTATTTATTTTATTTTTACTTTTTATCAATTATAACTTTTATATTCTAGTTTGTTTATTAATTATGCATCATTAAAAATTAAAATGGACATAAATACGCAACGAAACATTTATAACTTGGTATTTCGATTACAAACGGAGCGGGTTTGGAAAACCCGTTTTTGACAAATGTTACACCAAACACTTGAGCCACTCCACCACATCAAACCTTTGTTAAAATTTCCACTTCCAAAATCCTTAAACACTGCAATCCCTTTTGAATTACCTTTACCCCCCAAATGTTAAATAGCTAAACGGTTACCTCCTAATTTCAAGACGAAATTTCCAAAAGTATGGAAGACTGTAACATTCGTAAAAAAAATTGAATGAATCATAAAACCCGACCTGTTTTTGTAACTCGATCCGTTTTCATATTCCACGTAATTTTGTTTAATGTTTAAGCAATAAAATGTCTTGGATTCTATGTTTTGATCATACATGTTATCATAAGTCTTATACATATTTTAGACAACCTTGTAAATTCATTTCCATGTATTTTGAAGCAACCCTCCATATCTCAAGGTCTAAAACTAAGGTTTTCCTTAAGTTAATAAAAAACTTTGGAGACCTCGTGAACATACCTAACACATCACATCCTAACCTTCTTATCATTAAAACTTCATTATATACATGCCTTAAGATAGGACATTGTGTTTTGGAGAATGATCGCAAGTAAAAAACATCTACATGTCGTATTTTTAGTTTTGTCATAAGATGACTTTCGGGTGACTTTCTTGCTAACTTTTCTCCATCCTTGAGCTATCTTTCTGGTCCATTCAAAGCTCCAAGATATACTTGGTATACTAAGGATCAAGTAGGTTCAGATGATGCATAAAACTGAGCTCCAGCGTAACGGGAATCACAAACACAAGTTTTAGAACATAACCCTCGACCCGCATCAAGACCCAAGGTTTAAACCCAATTCTCGACACCATGGATGTTGGATTACTCTCTTCCATATGATAGTACTCTGAAAATAATGAACGTAGGTGAAAACTGTGCGCGAAACGGAGTTATAACGAAGTGGGAATCACAAAAACAAGTTTGGTGTTTGTTGCTGATTTGAATGACGCGAAAATCTTGTTTTACATTCATCCGACATCGCCCCAATCACCATTTTGTGCTCCATTTCAGACCTATAAATACCCTTTCTTGGTTCTTTATAGCTTACAACTCCTAGTTTGAGTATAAACAAGTGGAATAACCATATTTGGTGGCTCCACAAGCACAATACCCATTTGGGTGTGGTGTTTAGTAGTTTTTATTTCCGCTTTCGACGAGTTGGTGCTGCCCTTCAAGTTCTTCTCATTTTGTAAAGTTTTTCTTTGAGGTAATCTTCTTCTTTTTTGTTTTTTTGTTTTTGTTATTCATTTATTTATTGCTTTCTTAGTTTAATTAGTTTAGTTTAGGTTCTTAGTTAAGAAGCATTAGCCTCATTAAGGTAGCCTAGTTTAGGCTCACCTTTAGGCTTGGCGTAGCCTTGTAGAGGCTCGTTAGGCTCCACGAGTCTAACATATCATGTTGTTCATTTAGCCATGCCTAACATAACGTTTATTTTTTTTATTGCATTCATTTGTCTAGCTTAAATAACGCTTATCAATTGGATTTCTTCTTATTGTCGTGCGGTTTTTCACTAAGGACTAAAAACGCAAACACTGTGAGTGAATCCTTACAATTCCCCTTTTTATTCACGTTTTGGGGTGTATCATTTGTTGTAATTTACTTTATTTATACAAATACATGTGCTACCACCATTATGTGATCTAATGTGTATATTTGTTTGTTGTGGTTATGTGTGGTTACATTTTATCATTTCAATGCAATCATTCATTTAAGGCCCATTATTTCCTCGTGTGATACGAGTTGAGCATCAGGTGCCTTATTAAATCGGCTCCGTTTGATTGAGCCTTGATCTCAAGTTCATCATTCATCATGTTCATATGTTCGTTGTTGATATTATGTGGTTTGTGGTTACATTTTATCATTTCAGTGGATCATTCATTTAAGACCCATCAGTTCCTCGTGGGATACGAGTTGAGCATCAGGTGCCTCATTAGATCGGCTCCGTTTGATTGAGCCTTGATCTCAAGTTCATCATTCATCATGTTCATATGTTCATTGTTGATATTATGTGGTTTGTGATTTAATTATATATACATATGCTCATATATGGTCCATGCACATTTTTATTGAAATAACCAATTTAACAAACTGTTTAAATGTTTAACTTAGATTCACTCGCCAACCTTTGTTGACCCAAAAACCATTTTTTACACATGATACAGGTGAAAAGGTACGAAGAGAAGATTGGACATAGGATGGGCCTTAGTTAACAAGAAACGAATTAGTGCAATATACTTGTTATAAACATTGTCTTGTGTTTGAAATTGTTTATGTGAATTATTTGTCTTGTGAGACACTTGATATGAATTAATGAATATTTAAAACAAGTAATAGCAAGTCATAAGCTCTCGAGTTAACCCAATCATGCCCCGATCACCTATTCTGCTGCGGGTCGGGGTGTGACAATCTCATCTCATCTTGGTACTTCTGCATATCTTCTACTTACATTTCTTTTTGCTTCTTTTTGGAAGCCAATGACAGCTGATGAAATGTTTTTTTGTAGTGGGAAATTATGAGCGAACAACCAGAGATCTGATGGGAAAGTCTACTTCTTCATAATTTGGCTTTTTAGGGACTAAGGGATCCTTTGCTCTTAAAGCTTCAAGTTTCTTGTAATTTTCTTGGATTATTGGCTTATCCCGTCTAGCTATTGACTACACGGAGCCAAAATGTGCAGCTTCCATCTCCTCCTTCACTATTTTTAATTGGAAAGCTTTCTTTCTAGTTGGGTTTTTGCCTGCTCTCCAGTTAGGAGGAGTGGGTTTGATTTCAGGATCGAGTTTTAGCTTCCTAATCCTCATAATATCTTCTTGAAGGGCCTCTGGAGACCATCCAAAGAATTGAGCTCTTGCTGCTTTGTAAGGCTTTTTCTTCATTTGTATTCCATGTAATCTTCCCTTAATGATCTTCTGAGATTAGGGTCACTTACAGGACCTTATGAAGCCTTTTTGCTGACATCTTTAGCAAAATCTTCTAATCGGGACCACTTTAGAGAACTCTTCAAATAGAATTTCTTGAGCCTATTTGTCTCCTTTCCCTTTACTTCTTTCTGCAACAATCACTTCTTCCTGTTTAAGCTTTTGCTCCGAATATTCTTTCACAATTGTAGGCTTTGGGAGATTATGGTTGTGTTCATTGATGGAGCGGATGTGATGGTTGGGGATGGTCTGGTGGTACTGGTGGTTTTGATGGGTGATGTTTCAGGTGTTTCTTCGACATCCTCTTGTATGATAAATTTTGCTTTTCTGGGTCTGGTTTGTGGTATGTGTGTTTTTTTTGGTGGTAGTGAGATTTTTTTGGGTAGTTTTCTCTTGATAAGAAGACCTGTAGGAGTCTTTCTAGTTTGTGGAGGTGTGGTTGTAACATTTGTCGTCACTTTTTGCGTGCCAACAGAGGTTGAGCAATATGAGCAGTGGTTCGTGTTGGTTTTGATGTTACTATGTTTTGAGAAACCTCTGTTGAGGACCCTTGATTGTCTTGAACTCTTTTTCTTTCAAGGATCCTCTACACTGACAACATATCTTTTGCTTCCCTTGTATCTTTCCTCTTCTCCTTTTCGAGTGCATCTGTTTTAGCCTGTTTGGCTGTGTGTCAGGCTTCTTTTGAGTTTTCTTGACTAGATGAAGGAGCTTTCTCAGGCTACTCTCCCTCTTTTGGCATCTTCATCATCATCATCATCTATGTATTTGGGAAGAATGGGAACAATACCAGTGGTTTGAAGAAGATGGACTTTAATGGCCCTGATCTCTGCTTTGGTGTCATTATACCTAGCATCCACCATATTTCGTATCAGCTCCATGTGCAGCTTGTGGGTAGCATCTGCAAATTTCTTTTGAAGTTGTAGATATATGCTAGCATGATTCCAAATTTCTTTAGTAATTTCTGCATTGGTTGGTGAATTTCTTGAGTTTTACAAAGGTCTTCAACATGTCTTCAATTTCACAAACATAAGACTCTATCTTGGATACTCTCTCCGTCAATTACTTGATATCTTAACCCATCACCTAAGTTAATAGAATCAAGTGAGTTCCCACCAGAGGTGGTTTACTTGGTTTTGAACCAAGTGCCTCTTGTTTTTGGTACCATGGACATCCAACTGCAATACAATGTACTATTGTACCCTTAACAGTTGTTGCCTTTAAGGAGGTCTTAGCTATGTAACTACTGTCCAACTGTGAGACTGTTGTCTCCACTGTTCAAGTAACTTTCTCACTTGAAAACCCAGCAAGTGTCACTCGTGACACAAGGGGTGGACCATCCTCTGCTTCTAGGCTAGCAATGACTTAACTTGGCCCAATCGCTTTCTGTGGCATGCTCCCAATAATAAGTGCTTGGGAGGAACTGGGTCTATCCAAGTCACTTTGATCAATTGCATCAAGCAATGTTTGTATTGTAGTTAGTATTGGTCTTATGGGTGGTGAAGTGAAAAAAGAAATAGCCTTGGGAGAGGGTTGAGAAGAAATGTTCAAATCCCTCTTGACTTGATTCCGTTGTGCTTACAACACTATCCTTTTATAAGATACGTGAAGAGTTTGTCTGGGTGGAGATGTCTGGTGCTTTTGAGTTGTAGCAGGTTCCTCTGGCATCTCAACCTTCAGCGTGACCTTCTTTTTGAGTTTTATCTTGGGTTTGGCGATGGGAATGGATATGGTAGTTGTGAAAATATCTGATGTGGGTACAACAGTGGTGGGTTGGTCACCGTGAGCATCAGGAGCAGTGGTCTCAACAATAGATATTGTAACATCTGTTGCTTGATTTTCTATAACATTTTCTTCACTTGCACTTTCTTGACATTTGGTCATGATGCGTGTAAATGTTTCATTTGAAAGACTCTTTATTTGCAGGGTTCACCCTGAGCAAAAAATATTTTGTGCCAAAACCCTTTGTAAAATATAGCTTAAAATTCTTGAGTACATTAGAAAAGCTTTGGCTTTACATCCCTTTTTTACATTTACATTTGCAACTAAGTCTAAAAACAAAGTTTTGGACAACTTGTAGTTTGCATTTGTAAAAATAGCCTACCCCAAATACTTTGTTTTTAGTGGTATTCCATTGAATGATATGGTTTTGGCAGATAAACATATAAGTAGGATATGAAAGAAAAATTTCATTATAGGTTGAAAATTTAGTTTAAAAATTGTTGTTCCCACCAATTGAGCATCATACCCATTCTCTATGTATTCAGTTTGAAGCTCAGTTTTAAAGAAAGTTTATGTACCTGTCTCATCATTTAGGGCGAATGTTGTGGATATCAGTTCTGGTGTAATTTGGACATCAAGCGTTTTTAACTTTTAAGATTGTAGTAAAGGGCTTTTTGACTCGAAGTAAGAGGTCAGAATTTGCCCAATACTCACAAAGAGTGTCCAGATGTATGGTTGCATCAGTGAAGAGAATTTCTATAAAACTATAACACATTATGGCTTATATTTATTTTACCACTTGACACTGTGGGGTCACCTACGTATCTATTTCTTATGTTTTGGTAGTAAATGGACAATTTAAGACTTAATGCAATTTGTTTCATTGAAATTGCTAACAATCTATATATGTTTTCTAAGTATTATATATATATATATGAACACTTTTGATAAAAAATCTCATGCTTTTTTTTTCTTCTAAACAAATTCTAAACAAATACTAATTTGTTTAGAATACCTATACTAAAATATTTACGTCATTATACTATTAATATGCCCCCACCGGACAGGTATAGAAGTAGTTGAGCTTGTTAAGCCAAAATTTAAATTTGAGGAAAAGGTGGCACTTATTTTTGGTTCTCCTATATGCATAAACCGAATCACACTAAGCATTCAACATGAACGTTCTCAAATCAGGATCAAGATATTTGATAGATGAAAACATAATCAAAAGATTAAGCATCTGAAATTTAAGAGCATGCCTAACCAAACCATTAACTCTTCAAGCATCGGTTTCAAAAAGTTGTTAATCCTTCTAGGTTGACGGCCGGAAATAAAACAGAGAAAACGACGGTAACTTTCCGGCAACAATCCGAATTCCCGACATACAAATCGTAACCCTAATATATGTATTTCGAGTAAAACGGTTGTGATTCTTACCCAGACTAAAGTTCTTCAGTTTGTTCAATGAAAAGAAGATGAAATCCCGATGACGGAGATGGAACCCTAATCCAGTTCTTCGGTTTGAGTGTTTCACATGTCCCCTACCCCATTTTTGCCAGTTCGTCATTTGTGTTGGTTCAGGCCCTTTGCAACACACACACACTTCACCCTCTCGTATGTATGTATGTATGTATAGTGTTGAAGAAATATAATATGAAGGAAAAAAATGAAATCTTCTGTTACGAGTGAACAATGGGTACAAATAAAAGCAATGCTACTTCCTATTTATAATACAAAACTAATAAAAAACACATGCAAAATAGAACTCCACGTTCAACGTCAACATGCATAAAATTCGGTCAATCAGCTCCCTCTAAACTCGTACAACTATGACCACTTCTTTAGCCAAACAAGATGTAACGAATTGATCCAGTAAACCTGCTGACCCATGACCCCATACGTGATGACCCATGACCCGTAAACGAACCGATTAATCCAACAATCACCCTCTTAATCGATTTGTTCACACCACTTGAGTCACCGTCTCCTCTCGAACCATCTCGACTTCTACCAGACACCCGACCTCCACCTCGGTCACGTCCAAAGCCTACCAATAACTCGACCTATCCTTGACACCCCGGTTTTCACCTCGACCACGTCCAAAGTCGATTATGATCGTGATTTTACTTTTCTATCAAACTCTTCCTTGATAAGCATCCTTGCGTATCAACCACCAACTAGACACCAGCCACCCGTTGCACCGTCTTCGAGTCGCTAAATGAATATCTCAGCCACCCCGCTGTTTCGTTTCTACCGCGCTACACCCGTTGGTTTTTCTGCCATAAGAATTTAACGCCTCCTTGTGATTCTTCTCCTTGGCGAAAAAGAGTATCCGACAAATAAAAACACGATCCATTCTCGTTCTCCGATCAACAACTGGGTTAACAAGCCCGCTGATTTGGCCTAAATTACGACTTGTCTCCGCTACACTTTTTGACCCGCTAGAACCGTAAACCCTCGAAACCGCTGACCTGTGATCACCTCGGTTTCTCCGATCACTGATCTAAAACTTTCGATCACTGCACACCGGTCACCTCCGATCGGTGCAACCCTTTTCTTCCACTTTGATCACAACTAACAGCCACGAGACACACCGGTGTTCACCCGTCACCCCCGTCATCCAAACCGGTACTCTCTGCACGACAAAGACTGACACGAACCACCTCCCGGTCTCCGTCTTCTATTGTATAACGATCACAAACTCTTCTTTTACGCCTTCCCTCCACCGACCGACACAACTGCCGGCGGCGGAGGCTTCCCGATACGAGCCCTAGGCTCTAATACCAAATGTTGGTTCATTCCCCACTCCACACTCTCACAATACACAACCCTTTTCATTGAATGCTTTCATCTTCATTATAATACTCCATATATTTCATACATACATACATACATACGAAGATTTTGAGTGTGGAGTGGGGACTGAGCCAACATTCGGTCAATCAGTTCCCTCTAAACTCGTACAATTATGACTCGTGACCCGTAAACGAACCGAGTAAACCAACAATTTGAACCAAATCCGCTTGTTTGACTAGCGGATATCCCATAAACCAAACACACTTCAAAAGTTTACCAGAAACCATGTTATTAAGTGTAAACCATCCAAAAGCAAAAGTTATTCACCAGCTATTATATTTTCAAGTCAGTTCGGTCTACTCTTCAAACCACCCAAACCGATTAATGCTCAGCCTTGAGCCGAATCGCTTTAATCTAAAGGTTTGGTCCACTCTCAGGCATAAGGCAAATGAACATGTTACTCTCAAGACCTAAGTTTAATTATTAGTAATATTAAATTAATATATACCCTTTTAAACTTTATACGTCTGATGGCCCACAAATAATTCAATATTTTCAATTTTAGTTTTCTAAAATGTTGCCAAACTTTTTTGTTTTCCATTCATTATCAGTCACTTTCCAATTGACAATTTAAAGAGCACAAAACGGGCTCATGTATATAATATAATTTGGATGGTTTCACTTCTAATATGCTTTTGCTAGTTCTGTTTTACAAACTAATGTTGCTCGGTTCATTTTGTGAATAAGTGTATTCACGAATTGATTCAAAATGGTCATGAAACCAGTTACGGGTTGGTTTACACACCCCTACATACGACTTAGAAGACCTAAATATAGTATGGTTTAGGTTCTCGGAAACATTAAGACATACTTATTTAACTAGTTTATATGGTATTGTTTAATATACTCGATAGGTGAACATAGTGGCGAATATATGCTAGAAAAGGGTGTAGAAAATACAACACAAACATTGCGAATTATTCATCAACGTAAATTTACATTCTGATCCAAACAAAAGACTGAGTGAAAAGTAAAAGGCGGGTAATTCTTTGGATAGTGGACTTTAACACATGTTTTCATTTTGAAGCACATAATTTTTCAAGTAAAAACACATATTTGGATTCGGAGTAAGGACACTGCCAAGTAAGAACAAGGAGGCGACGGAGGCGGAATAATTGGTGGTGCACAAGGAGCAAATTTCTTCATACATTCTTCTTTTTCTTTCTCGAGTTTTGCTGCCTTTTCTTTGGCTGTTTTTGCTTCTGATTTGGCTGAATCCCTTTCTTTCTCAACTGCTTTCTTTTTACACTTCAACTTTATTATTTTATTGATGTATACTGAGGATTTGAAAAAGTTACAAAAGCATTAATCACACAATAGGATACAGATGCAAATAATATTTTAAGGCATGCTATATTGATGTTTTAAACTGAACATTCATGGAAAGAAAGTAAATATATATCATTACATGTGGTCTCTGTTATAGATATTTGTAGGCATACTTTAATAGAGAGAAGGGTCATTTGAGAACCATAAATTATTTGAGAGCGAATCAGAATTACCACTACCAACCAACCAATCAATTATTTTTTGTTTTTAAAGGTTAAATATTGTAAAAACATGTAGCTGGCGAGCTACATACATGTATCATCTCTTTTGAAGCGCACCCTACTTTAAAAATCCTATCGCCGTCATTTTTTACTATAATAAAAATATTATTTAGGAAAAAGAACAGTGTGTATCAATGAACACTGTTAAGTTATTAAAAATTATTGGAAACCATTTTTTTTATCTATAATTGTAATGAGCAGGAATCATAATTATCTCAAATGTTTAAATCATTTATTTAAGAGCTAAAACTATTTTTAATATATATATATTGTAATGATTGGATGGTTGTTGTCGGGACTTTGTTTAATAACTGCTTGATCATTGGTAAATCTACCTATTTGAGTATTTTCAATGCTAATTTGTAGATTATCCTATTTCATTATTCCCAAAGGATAACTTTTTATTATGAATGGGATTGGTACACTACCCGTATCCATATCCATAAAGATACGAGATATCGGTATCGAATTTGAACAAAACTGCATACCATATATATTGTACGATACGGGTATTTCGGTACGTTACCCACTTTCGTATCTTTTGTTTTTATTTAGTTTTTAAGCACTTCTACTGGTGCTAAATAGGTAAAACTGAAATGAGTACCAATATAGTACAAGTACATATGGGTAAAATTGGTACGAGTACCAATACGATATGGGTACCATATAGGTAAAATCAATACGAGTAGTATAAATACCATAATACGAAACAAAACATAATATAAAAATATTTTTAAAGGGGTCTACATAAATTTTAATACCAGTACCAATTTTTACCCGTACTAAAACCAAAAGTACTGAATAACAAAATCAGTAAAACTAAGATACATGTATCAAATACCTAAATTCGATACGAATAGTGTATGGTACAGATACAAATACATTATTTGGGATAACAAAAACTAACGTTAGTAAAATAGAAGTGTGAATTGTCGACTTGTCCCCGACTGGTCCAATCTGGTTTTAAGATCACTGATTCTAACACGGTTGAACCAATTTGCCATTATAAATAAAATAAAACTATTTTAATATAATTAAGTTACATGAAAAATTAGAGATAAACTAATATATGAAGTTGTGTTATGGACATATGTGTCCAGTGGCAGATTTATGTTGACCCAAGGGTGGGACATGCCCACCGTACATACCATATATTATGTGTAATTTGTTTGTTTTATTCTTAAATTTTTTTAAGCGTTTTATTTTGGCCCAAGTAGGGGAATCAATATTTTTCATTTGGAAATTAATCCTGAACTAGTAATGAACTCTTCCTCATTGCAGGAAGAGCATACAAAATAGTACATACATATTAACAATGAATACCAACATCATCACAATTACAATACCTCACAATCATCAACATATCAATTGCATTTTCTTACAATATCGTATAATCTATTCTAGTTATTAACATCTTTCTAAGCTTCATTGTGTGAGCTTAACGTGTTTCTCGAAATTTGTTATGTAGCTCATTAACAAATAATACCTTCCTAGATCTATTGAAGACGTATGATAAGATGTCACCTCATATAAGGGACTCTTTCCTGACTTTTGTGAATCAAAAGCATTGATCATTGGAGTTTTGTGATCAGATTCCTATTCTTACAATAAACAAAATTAGATTATCTAATATTTTGAGCTTATGGTACAAAACAAAAAGATAATAATTTAAAAATCCAATATATTATGTTTTAGGGGGCGTTTCAATTTGGTTGACTTCAATGTTTTATAATTTCCATTTTGGTTTTACTTGGTGGTTTAATTCCTTGACACGAAGCATCAAAAGGTTCATACTTAGTTGCTTACGATAAGGACAATCCTTTTATTGTTTCCTTTTTATTACTTGCTGTGATCCAGAAAAAAAAAATGATTGTTAGGAAAAACATATTAAAAAAATAATGGAGTACTTATGATTGACGAGATAGCTAATATCGCTGACTCGTGATACTGCCAAACCAAAAAAAAAAGAGATAAAATTTCAGTTTTAACTAATTATGGACACTAATAATCAAGTTATATAATTAATAGTTTATGCTTATGGGTTTGAGTTCGAGTTTGCAAACATCACAATGAAGTACGATGCATCAAATATGAATTGAAGCTACGATAAAAATGTATAGTACTCAAATGAGTTTGATCCAAAAACTTGAAAATAGAAATAGCTAAAACTTGTTCCATATAGGTTGGTGAACAAGTCAACAAACTAAGGAGTAATGATTTGTATGTAAAGAATCATTTAGCATGATAAGTTTTGTAATTTGTGTTTTACTTCAATTCTCACGCACGTAATGGATGGTGGCATGGCGCATGGTGGTGGTTGGGGTTATGCAAATTTCGCTGAAATTACCTAAAAACTTTGAACTTCTACGTACCATGATCTTCAAACATAAATGTTGGACCAAAACCCTCTAGCTTGCATACTGTGGTTTTACTCTGAAAAGCTATTTTTTATTACTCTATTTGAGCCAAGTTAAGGTATAGTTCGGAGATCTTTGAGTTGTTTATCATAGTAAGTCCTCATAGTTCCAAAGCTCTCTATTGTTAGGCTCAAATCCCTTTAGTTGTCAATCAAATTAAGTTCAAGCAACGAACGTAACAGATCTAGAGTCGTCTGAGTTTTCTTTCTTTTTTTTTATAAGAGGCTACTGATCATGTGAAGGTGTCGTTGACTAGCACGTAGTCATAGTGACTCGTTACAATTACGTGAACCCAATAATTTTGTTACTATAAACTAATTGGTCCAAGTTGGGTTTCATGGTGACCCGTCACTATTAGAAAATTAGACTAGTGAAACTTTTTATTTGTAACATTTTTCAATTGTGTTGCATTTGACTCTAATGCAACTTTGTTGAGTAAAAATGTTGCATTAAAAGATTATATACAACCTTTTATTTTTGCAATGTTGCAAATTTTATTGAAATCCACAACTTTCGTTATAAAGGTTGCATTGCTAAACTTAGAACCAAGTC